>OX380343.1:1401900-2001900 GCA_947425015.1 Pterostichus niger
TTTTATTGTAAATTAATTTTAGCTAGTTTATAAGAAAGAAACAAAATTGTTTTATTGTAAATTAATTTTAGCTAGTTTATAAGAAAGAAACAAAATTGTTTTATTGTAAATTAATTTTAGCTAGTTTATAAGAAAGAAACAAAATTGTTTTATTGTAAATTAATTTTAGCTAGTTTATAAGAAAGAAACAAAATTGTTTTATTGTAAATTAATTTTAGCTAGTTTATAAGAAAGAAACAAAATTGTTTTATTGTAAATTAATTTTAGCTAGTTTATAAGAAAGAAACAAAATTGTTTTATTGTAAATTAATTTTAGCTAGTTTATAAGAAAGAAACAAAATTGTTTTATTGTAAATTAATTTTAGCTAGTTTATAAGAAAGAAACAAAATTGTTTTATTGTAAATTAATTTTAGCTAGTTTATAAGAAAGAAACAAAATTGTTTTATTGTAAATTAATTTTAGCTAGTTTATAAGAAAGAAACAAAATTGTTTTATTGTAAATTAATTTTAGCTAGTTTATAAGAAAGAAACAAAATTGTTTTATTGTAAATTAATTTTAGCTAGTTTATAAGAAAGAAACAAAATTGTTTTATTGTAAATTAATTTTAGCTAGTTTATAAGAAAGAAACAAAATTGTTTTATTGTAAATTAATTTTAGCTAGTTTATAAGAAAGAAACAAAATTGTTTTATTGTAAATTAATTTTAGCTAGTTTATAAGAAAGAAACAAAATTGTTTTATTGTAAATTAATTTTAGCTAGTTTATAAGAAAGAAACAAAATTGTTTTATTGTAAATTAATTTTAGCTAGTTTATAAGAAAGAAACAAAATTGTTTTATTGTAAATTAATTTTAGCTAGTTTATAAGAAAGAAACAAAATTGTTTTATTGTAAATTAATTTTAGCTAGTTTATAAGAAAGAAACAAAATTGTTTTATTGTAAATTAATTTTAGCTAGTTTATAAGAAAGAAACAAAATTGTTTTATTGTAAATTAATTTTAGCTAGTTTATAAGAAAGAAACAAAATTGTTTTATTGTAAATTAATTTTAGCTAGTTTATAAGAAAGAAACAAAATTGTTTTATTGTAAATTAATTTTAGCTAGTTTATAAGAAAGAAACAAAATTGTTTTATTGTAAATTAATTTTAGCTAGTTTATAAGAAAGAAACAAAATTGTTTTATTGTAAATTAATTTTAGCTAGTTTATAAGAAAGAAACAAAATTGTTTTATTGTAAATTAATTTTAGCTAGTTTATAAGAAAGAAACAAAATTGTTTTATTGTAAATTAATTTTAGCTAGTTTATAAGAAAGAAACAAAATTGTTTTATTGTAAATTAATTTTAGCTAGTTTATAAGAAAGAAACAAAATTGTTTTATTGTAAATTAATTTTAGCTAGTTTATAAGAAAGAAACAAAATTGTTTTATTGTAAATTAATTTTAGCTAGTTTATAAGAAAGAAACAAAATTGTTTTATTGTAAATTAATTTTAGCTAGTTTATAAGAAAGAAACAAAATTGTTTTATTGTAAATTAATTTTAGCTAGTTTATAAGAAAGAAACAAAATTGTTTTATTGTAAATTAATTTTAGCTAGTTTATAAGAAAGAAACAAAATTGTTTTATTGTAAATTAATTTTAGCTAGTTTATAAGAAAGAAACAAAATTGTTTTATTGTAAATTAATTTTAGCTAGTTTATAAGAAAGAAACAAAATTGTTTTATTGTAAATTAATTTTAGCTAGTTTATAAGAAAGAAACAAAATTGTTTTATTGTAAATTAATTTTAGCTAGTTTATAAGAAAGAAACAAAATTGTTTTATTGTAAATTAATTTTAGCTAGTTTATAAGAAAGAAACAAAATTGTTTTATTGTAAATTAATTTTAGCTAGTTTATAAGAAAGAAACAAAATTGTTTTATTGTAAATTAATTTTAGCTAGTTTATAAGAAAGAAACAAAATTGTTTTATTGTAAATTAATTTTAGCTAGTTTATAAGAAAGAAACAAAATTGTTTTATTGTAAATTAATTTTAGCTAGTTTATAAGAAAGAAACAAAATTGTTTTATTGTAAATTAATTTTAGCTAGTTTATAAGAAAGAAACAAAATTGTTTTATTGTAAATTAATTTTAGCTAGTTTATAAGAAAGAAACAAAATTGTTTTATTGTAAATTAATTTTAGCTAGTTTATAAGAAAGAAACAAAATTGTTTTATTGTAAATTAATTTTAGCTAGTTTATAAGAAAGAAACAAAATTGTTTTATTGTAAATTAATTTTAGCTAGTTTATAAGAAAGAAACAAAATTGTTTTATTGTAAATTAATTTTAGCTAGTTTATAAGAAAGAAACAAAATTGTTTTATTGTAAATTAATTTTAGCTAGTTTATAAGAAAGAAACAAAATTGTTTTATTGTAAATTAATTTTAGCTAGTTTATAAGAAAGAAACAAAATTGTTTTATTGTAAATTAATTTTAGCTAGTTTATAAGAAAGAAACAAAATTGTTTTATTGTAAATTAATTTTAGCTAGTTTATAAGAAAGAAACAAAATTGTTTTATTGTAAATTAATTTTAGCTAGTTTATAAGAAAGAAACAAAATTGTTTTATTGTAAATTAATTTTAGCTAGTTTATAAGAAAGAAACAAAATTGTTTTATTGTAAATTAATTTTAGCTAGTTTATAAGAAAGAAACAAAATTGTTTTATTGTAAATTAATTTTAGCTAGTTTATAAGAAAGAAACAAAATTGTTTTATTGTAAATTAATTTTAGCTAGTTTATAAGAAAGAAACAAAATTGTTTTATTGTAAATTAATTTTAGCTAGTTTATAAGAAAGAAACAAAATTGTTTTATTGTAAATTAATTTTAGCTAGTTTATAAGAAAGAAACAAAATTGTTTTATTGTAAATTAATTTTAGCTAGTTTATAAGAAAGAAACAAAATTGTTTTATTGTAAATTAATTTTAGCTAGTTTATAAGAAAGAAACAAAATTGTTTTATTGTAAATTAATTTTAGCTAGTTTATAAGAAAGAAACAAAATTGTTTTATTGTAAATTAATTTTAGCTAGTTTATAAGAAAGAAACAAAATTGTTTTATTGTAAATTAATTTTAGCTAGTTTATAAGAAAGAAACAAAATTGTTTTATTGTAAATTAATTTTAGCTAGTTTATAAGAAAGAAACAAAATTGTTTTATTGTAAATTAATTTTAGCTAGTTTATAAGAAAGAAACAAAATTGTTTTATTGTAAATTAATTTTAGCTAGTTTATAAGAAAGAAACAAAATTGTTTTATTGTAAATTAATTTTAGCTAGTTTATAAGAAAGAAACAAAATTGTTTTATTGTAAATTAATTTTAGCTAGTTTATAAGAAAGAAACAAAATTGTTTTATTGTAAATTAATTTTAGCTAGTTTATAAGAAAGAAACAAAATTGTTTTATTGTAAATTAATTTTAGCTAGTTTATAAGAAAGAAACAAAATTGTTTTATTGTAAATTAATTTTAGCTAGTTTATAAGAAAGAAACAAAATTGTTTTATTGTAAATTAATTTTAGCTAGTTTATAAGAAAGAAACAAAATTGTTTTATTGTAAATTAATTTTAGCTAGTTTATAAGAAAGAAACAAAATTGTTTTATTGTAAATTAATTTTAGCTAGTTTATAAGAAAGAAACAAAATTGTTTTATTGTAAATTAATTTTAGCTAGTTTATAAGAAAGAAACAAAATTGTTTTATTGTAAATTAATTTTAGCTAGTTTATAAGAAAGAAACAAAATTGTTTTATTGTAAATTAATTTTAGCTAGTTTATAAGAAAGAAACAAAATTGTTTTATTGTAAATTAATTTTAGCTAGTTTATAAGAAAGAAACAAATTGTTTTATTGTAAATTAATTTTAGCTAGTTTATAAGAAAGAAACAAAATTGTTTTATTGTAAATTAATTTTAGCTAGTTTATAAGAAAGAAACAAAATTGTTTTATTGTAAATTAATTTTAGCTAGTTTATAAGAAAGAAACAAAATTGTTTTATTGTAAATTAATTTTAGCTAGTTTATAAGAAAGAAACAAAATTGTTTTATTGTAAATTAATTTTAGCTAGTTTATAAGAAAGAAACAAAATTGTTTTATTGTAAATTAATTTTAGCTAGTTTATAAGAAAGAAACAAAATTGTTTTATTGTAAATTAATTTTAGCTAGTTTATAAGAAAGAAACAAAATTGTTTTATTGTAAATTAATTTTAGCTAGTTTATAAGAAAGAAACAAAATTGTTTTATTGTAAATTAATTTTAGCTAGTTTATAAGAAAGAAACAAAATTGTTTTATTGTAAATTAATTTTAGCTAGTTTATAAGAAAGAAACAAAATTGTTTTATTGTAAATTAATTTTAGCTAGTTTATAAGAAAGAAACAAAATTGTTTTATTGTAAATTAATTTTAGCTAGTTTATAAGAAAGAAACAAAATTGTTTTATTGTAAATTAATTTTAGCTAGTTTATAAGAAAGAAACAAAATTGTTTTATTGTAAATTAATTTTAGCTAGTTTATAAGAAAGAAACAAAATTGTTTTATTGTAAATTAATTTTAGCTAGTTTATAAGAAAGAAACAAAATTGTTTTATTGTAAATTAATTTTAGCTAGTTTATAAGAAAGAAACAAAATTGTTTTATTGTAAATTAATTTTAGCTAGTTTATAAGAAAGAAACAAAATTGTTTTATTGTAAATTAATTTTAGCTAGTTTATAAGAAAGAAACAAAATTGTTTTATTGTAAATTAATTTTAGCTAGTTTATAAGAAAGAAACAAAATTGTTTTATTGTAAATTAATTTTAGCTAGTTTATAAGAAAGAAACAAAATTGTTTTATTGTAAATTAATTTTAGCTAGTTTATAAGAAAGAAACAAAATTGTTTTATTGTAAATTAATTTTAGCTAGTTTATAAGAAAGAAACAAAATTGTTTTATTGTAAATTAATTTTAGCTAGTTTATAAGAAAGAAACAAAATTGTTTTATTGTAAATTAATTTTAGCTAGTTTATAAGAAAGAAACAAAATTGTTTTATTGTAAATTAATTTTAGCTAGTTTATAAGAAAGAAACAAAATTGTTTTATTGTAAATTAATTTTAGCTAGTTTATAAGAAAGAAACAAAATTGTTTTATTGTAAATTAATTTTAGCTAGTTTATAAGAAAGAAACAAAATTGTTTTATTGTAAATTAATTTTAGCTAGTTTATAAGAAAGAAACAAAATTGTTTTATTGTAAATTAATTTTAGCTAGTTTATAAGAAAGAAACAAAATTGTTTTATTGTAAATTAATTTTAGCTAGTTTATAAGAAAGAAACAAAATTGTTTTATTGTAAATTAATTTTAGCTAGTTTATAAGAAAGAAACAAAATTGTTTTATTGTAAATTAATTTTAGCTAGTTTATAAGAAAGAAACAAAATTGTTTTATTGTAAATTAATTTTAGCTAGTTTATAAGAAAGAAACAAAATTGTTTTATTGTAAATTAATTTTAGCTAGTTTATAAGAAAGAAACAAAATTGTTTTATTGTAAATTAATTTTAGCTAGTTTATAAGAAAGAAACAAAATTGTTTTATTGTAAATTAATTTTAGCTAGTTTATAAGAAAGAAACAAAATTGTTTTATTGTAAATTAATTTTAGCTAGTTTATAAGAAAGAAACAAAATTGTTTTATTGTAAATTAATTTTAGCTAGTTTATAAGAAAGAAACAAAATTGTTTTATTGTAAATTAATTTTAGCTAGTTTATAAGAAAGAAACAAAATTGTTTTATTGTAAATTAATTTTAGCTAGTTTATAAGAAAGAAACAAAATTGTTTTATTGTAAATTAATTTTAGCTAGTTTATAAGAAAGAAACAAAATTGTTTTATTGTAAATTAATTTTAGCTAGTTTATAAGAAAGAAACAAAATTGTTTTATTGTAAATTAATTTTAGCTAGTTTATAAGAAAGAAACAAAATTGTTTTATTGTAAATTAATTTTAGCTAGTTTATAAGAAAGAAACAAAATTGTTTTATTGTAAATTAATTTTAGCTAGTTTATAAGAAAGAAACAAAATTGTTTTATTGTAAATTAATTTTAGCTAGTTTATAAGAAAGAAACAAAATTGTTTTATTGTAAATTAATTTTAGCTAGTTTATAAGAAAGAAACAAAATTGTTTTATTGTAAATTAATTTTAGCTAGTTTATAAGAAAGAAACAAAATTGTTTTATTGTAAATTAATTTTAGCTAGTTTATAAGAAAGAAACAAAATTGTTTTATTGTAAATTAATTTTAGCTAGTTTATAAGAAAGAAACAAAATTGTTTTATTGTAAATTAATTTTAGCTAGTTTATAAGAAAGAAACAAAATTGTTTTATTGTAAATTAATTTTAGCTAGTTTATAAGAAAGAAACAAAATTGTTTTATTGTAAATTAATTTTAGCTAGTTTATAAGAAAGAAACAAAATTGTTTTATTGTAAATTAATTTTAGCTAGTTTATAAGAAAGAAACAAAATTGTTTTATTGTAAATTAATTTTAGCTAGTTTATAAGAAAGAAACAAAATTGTTTTATTGTAAATTAATTTTAGCTAGTTTATAAGAAAGAAACAAAATTGTTTTATTGTAAATTAATTTTAGCTAGTTTATAAGAAAGAAACAAAATTGTTTTATTGTAAATTAATTTTAGCTAGTTTATAAGAAAGAAACAAAATTGTTTTATTGTAAATTAATTTTAGCTAGTTTATAAGAAAGAAACAAAATTGTTTTATTGTAAATTAATTTTAGCTAGTTTATAAGAAAGAAACAAAATTGTTTTATTGTAAATTAATTTTAGCTAGTTTATAAGAAAGAAACAAAATTGTTTTATTGTAAATTAATTTTAGCTAGTTTATAAGAAAGAAACAAAATTGTTTTATTGTAAATTAATTTTAGCTAGTTTATAAGAAAGAAACAAAATTGTTTTATTGTAAATTAATTTTAGCTAGTTTATAAGAAAGAAACAAAATTGTTTTATTGTAAATTAATTTTAGCTAGTTTATAAGAAAGAAACAAAATTGTTTTATTGTAAATTAATTTTAGCTAGTTTATAAGAAAGAAACAAAATTGTTTTATTGTAAATTAATTTTAGCTAGTTTATAAGAAAGAAACAAAATTGTTTTATTGTAAATTAATTTTAGCTAGTTTATAAGAAAGAAACAAAATTGTTTTATTGTAAATTAATTTTAGCTAGTTTATAAGAAAGAAACAAAATTGTTTTATTGTAAATTAATTTTAGCTAGTTTATAAGAAAGAAACAAAATTGTTTTATTGTAAATTAATTTTAGCTAGTTTATAAGAAAGAAACAAAATTGTTTTATTGTAAATTAATTTTAGCTAGTTTATAAGAAAGAAACAAAATTGTTTTATTGTAAATTAATTTTAGCTAGTTTATAAGAAAGAAACAAAATTGTTTTATTGTAAATTAATTTTAGCTAGTTTATAAGAAAGAAACAAAATTGTTTTATTGTAAATTAATTTTAGCTAGTTTATAAGAAAGAAACAAAATTGTTTTATTGTAAATTAATTTTAGCTAGTTTATAAGAAAGAAACAAAATTGTTTTATTGTAAATTAATTTTAGCTAGTTTATAAGAAAGAAACAAAATTGTTTTATTGTAAATTAATTTTAGCTAGTTTATAAGAAAGAAACAAAATTGTTTTATTGTAAATTAATTTTAGCTAGTTTATAAGAAAGAAACAAAATTGTTTTATTGTAAATTAATTTTAGCTAGTTTATAAGAAAGAAACAAAATTGTTTTATTGTAAATTAATTTTAGCTAGTTTATAAGAAAGAAACAAAATTGTTTTATTGTAAATTAATTTTAGCTAGTTTATAAGAAAGAAACAAAATTGTTTTATTGTAAATTAATTTTAGCTAGTTTATAAGAAAGAAACAAAATTGTTTTATTGTAAATTAATTTTAGCTAGTTTATAAGAAAGAAACAAAATTGTTTTATTGTAAATTAATTTTAGCTAGTTTATAAGAAAGAAACAAAATTGTTTTATTGTAAATTAATTTTAGCTAGTTTATAAGAAAGAAACAAAATTGTTTTATTGTAAATTAATTTTAGCTAGTTTATAAGAAAGAAACAAAATTGTTTTATTGTAAATTAATTTTAGCTAGTTTATAAGAAAGAAACAAAATTGTTTTATTGTAAATTAATTTTAGCTAGTTTATAAGAAAGAAACAAAATTGTTTTATTGTAAATTAATTTTAGCTAGTTTATAAGAAAGAAACAAAATTGTTTTATTGTAAATTAATTTTAGCTAGTTTATAAGAAAGAAACAAAATTGTTTTATTGTAAATTAATTTTAGCTAGTTTATAAGAAAGAAACAAAATTGTTTTATTGTAAATTAATTTTAGCTAGTTTATAAGAAAGAAACAAAATTGTTTTATTGTAAATTAATTTTAGCTAGTTTATAAGAAAGAAACAAAATTGTTTTATTGTAAATTAATTTTAGCTAGTTTATAAGAAAGAAACAAAATTGTTTTATTGTAAATTAATTTTAGCTAGTTTATAAGAAAGAAACAAAATTGTTTTATTGTAAATTAATTTTAGCTAGTTTATAAGAAAGAAACAAAATTGTTTTATTGTAAATTAATTTTAGCTAGTTTATAAGAAAGAAACAAAATTGTTTTATTGTAAATTAATTTTAGCTAGTTTATAAGAAAGAAACAAAATTGTTTTATTGTAAATTAATTTTAGCTAGTTTATAAGAAAGAAACAAAATTGTTTTATTGTAAATTAATTTTAGCTAGTTTATAAGAAAGAAACAAAATTGTTTTATTGTAAATTAATTTTAGCTAGTTTATAAGAAAGAAACAAAATTGTTTTATTGTAAATTAATTTTAGCTAGTTTATAAGAAAGAAACAAAATTGTTTTATTGTAAATTAATTTTAGCTAGTTTATAAGAAAGAAACAAAATTGTTTTATTGTAAATTAATTTTAGCTAGTTTATAAGAAAGAAACAAAATTGTTTTATTGTAAATTAATTTTAGCTAGTTTATAAGAAAGAAACAAAATTGTTTTATTGTAAATTAATTTTAGCTAGTTTATAAGAAAGAAACAAAATTGTTTTATTGTAAATTAATTTTAGCTAGTTTATAAGAAAGAAACAAAATTGTTTTATTGTAAATTAATTTTAGCTAGTTTATAAGAAAGAAACAAAATTGTTTTATTGTAAATTAATTTTAGCTAGTTTATAAGAAAGAAACAAAATTGTTTTATTGTAAATTAATTTTAGCTAGTTTATAAGAAAGAAACAAAATTGTTTTATTGTAAATTAATTTTAGCTAGTTTATAAGAAAGAAACAAAATTGTTTTATTGTAAATTAATTTTAGCTAGTTTATAAGAAAGAAACAAAATTGTTTTATTGTAAATTAATTTTAGCTAGTTTATAAGAAAGAAACAAAATTGTTTTATTGTAAATTAATTTTAGCTAGTTTATAAGAAAGAAACAAAATTGTTTTATTGTAAATTAATTTTAGCTAGTTTATAAGAAAGAAACAAAATTGTTTTATTGTAAATTAATTTTAGCTAGTTTATAAGAAAGAAACAAAATTGTTTTATTGTAAATTAATTTTAGCTAGTTTATAAGAAAGAAACAAAATTGTTTTATTGTAAATTAATTTTAGCTAGTTTATAAGAAAGAAACAAAATTGTTTTATTGTAAATTAATTTTAGCTAGTTTTAGATTTTGAGAAACTCTGAAATGAATTTCAAATTCAATTGAATTGACGTAGTTCACATATTTGCCAATAGATAACAGCACCGGTCAAAAATAAAATTAATTTTTTCAACTTAGTTCACATATTCACCAACAGATGGCAGCACCAGTCCAAAAATTAAAAAAAAAATATGGTGGGAAAAAAATTTAAAAAACAACGAGGTATGTATAACTATAAATATATTTATTATCATTTTAAAGTAGTGGACAAATGTTACTAATATTTTATTTCACAATTATTATTACAAGTTAACTACAAGTACATTTTATTTATAATACAAACTATTTTTTAAATAAATTAATTTAGAATAAGTCTCTTTAAAATATATTTATTCTTGAAGTATAAGACGTATTGCAATAAGATGTATGTTTTCTTATTACAATATTTCTTATTCTTAAAGAATAGATATGTTTTAAACAGAGTTATTCTAAACTATCTATTTAAAACATATTTATTTTTACATACTGAATTACAACAATTTTATTAACTTATTTATATTAAACAATAAAAACTATATTTTAAATTAAATATTTCACAATAAATCTCTTCAACACACATTTATTCTTTAAGAATAAGGAATATTGTAATAAGATATATGTTAACTTATTACAATGGGTACCCTATTTCTTATTCTTAAACAATAAATATGTGTTAAACAAAGTTATTGTCAACTATCTATTTAAAACATATTTGTTATTATTTTTACATATTAAATTACAATAATATTATTTATCTTAAATAATAAAAACTATATTTTAAATTAAATAATTCACAATAAATCTCTTCAAAACAGATTTATTTTTTAAGAATAAAGAATATTGTAATAAGATGTATGTATAACTTATTACAATAGGTATCTATTTCTTATTCTTAAAGAATAAATATGTGTTAAAGTTATTGTAAACTATCTATTTAAAACATATTTGTTATTATCATTAGTAAATATCAATTCTATCAGTTTTCCCAATTTTTAAAAAGAAATCAATTTAATTATTATAAGGAAACTTTTAGAATTAATACTTTGATACAATTATTTTGGGTAAAAGTATTTCATTATCTTTATTTAGAAAATATGTTGACTGTTAGTATAAATAATCGATGGAGGATGATTTGATTAACTTTATTTAAGTCGGTCATAAGTTGTTTAGAGAATAATATTTAAAATAAAACTGATTCAAATTTATTTATATCAATCATTTACTTCAAATATTTTTGTATAAAATAATGCCGGAACGTTTAACAATGAAAAATCTAGTTAATCATCCGTAATTTGTTTGTTTTTATACTAACTGTCTCTGTATCACTGTTTCAGTAGCTGACAATCTGCTAATGTTACAATAAAAAATATATATGTATGTATAATAAATTGTCAGCTAGCAAAGTATTGTGTTACAGATGAGAACGATTCATCATTATAATTTTAAAGTGAATCATTCATTATTATATAGTTTAAACAAATAATAAATATGTTGTAAAGATAATATCTTCTTAAATGGGGTAACACGAACCCCAGAAACATTCAGTCATCCTTGCTTCAACCACATGCTCAATCTACCATCAACTCTTCATACATAAATACATACATATACATTCATACAAGTTCATTCATATCTTCCATTCAACACACGTTCCACATTCCTAAACTATCTCATCTGACTTATACTCACTCTTTCAACAACATTCATGTCAATCTCAGAGTCATCATACAACTTACACCAATGCATTCTGAATTAATACATCACATACTACCCTAATATACAAACACATTCATTTCATCTCCAATCTCACATCATCCATCACCGAAACATTGCAATCGCTCTTCTCAAACACTAACACATTCATCATTTCAATTAATGAAGCTGTTTGCATTCGGCGAAACATGATTTAAAATTAATAAATATAAACATTTGGCATTTTGTTTCATGAATTTAGAAATGGTTTTGCAAACACTTATATGTCAGCTTGAAGTTAACCATGTAACTATAACTCGGGAGGTTTTAAACTTGCTGGAAGTTTGTCTACAAACAAATTATTTTTGCTCTTTGGTGACATTTGTAATTAACAAAATGAGGGTCTTTATTATTTGAAATCTGATGATCTGAATTATAATCATTTGAAATATTGCAGCAAACAATAGTCAATCACTGTGAAGCTAATAAATAAGAAAATCAATTACAAGAAATTAATTTTATCCTGTACACTTTGAAACTAGATCTAAATCAAATTATAAAAAATTAAATTATGTTAATGGCATGAATCGTAGTATGGCCAAAAATTGGAGGAAATTTGACATTATATACTAATAATAATAAACTAATGAATAAAGACCCTTTGTTAAATTAAATGTAAAGATTGTGAATTTGTTTATATAGAGCAAACAGGACAAAGTTTCCAGACTAGATTTAAAGAGTATTGTTATAATTATATGATCAAAAGTCCCCAGTCTAATCTAGCTAAACACTTGATAGATTTTTATCATAAAAGTTCTATATGTAATTTGTCAGTTCTACATATAAAAGGAAAGGATATCGATTCACTTTCCTTGAAGCTTTTAAAATTAAGAAAGCCGTTAGGGCCGACCAGAAACTAATGAATGAATATTTAGTTGTTCTAAACTCAACTTTCATAGACCTTGTCATTAAAGGAAATTCCCTAAACAGACCCTCTCTCTATTAACAATTATTTTTGTATTTGTACAATATATAAGTGTTTGTAAACCATATATACCTTCTGACCAAATTTATAAAACTAAATACTAAGTGGTTTTATTTATTAATTAACATTATTTAAATCGTTTTCTGCTTCATTTATTGAAATCATTTACAACAACATCATCCGCACCAGGTAACGCAGACACTACCGCAGCCTCGCTACCTTCAAACACTCTAACTGCGTGCGCGCATTTCCAATCATCAGGAGTCAAATAACCACTCACCTCCATACATCAACATCTCATTCAAGCCAACATCATTCTCACCTCTAACATTTTCTCTTGCAATTTCACTACAACCATTCAGTCCATTTACGCTACCATACAAACCCCTAAAATACACACACCATCTATTCCTCACATCTGATTCATTCCACAATATAATTCACCATTCGTACCATTCATTCATTCATTTATTTACCCAACAGACATATCTCTAACATCCTCATTATACACCCTCATTCACCAACTTTTATCCAGACGTATACGCGACACCATCAAATCAACTTCTCCTGCTCGGTTTTTCAGTTGAACCTTGAACTTGAGCCTCAACATTTTTTTGTTTATAACTTGTCAAATTAATCTAGTTCAGCTGAACCTAAACTGAATGTCAAATTATAATCATTGTCTTGATTACCGAAATTCAGTTTATATTCTGTCACAGGCAAAATAAGAAATATATTTATATACACATGATGGGAAATATTAAAAGAGCTGCAAATTTTTCCACCAATGAAGTTGAATTATGAATAGATTTAGTGAGAGTTACAAACATGTATAGAATGAAAAAAACTAATAAAGTATTGTGTTAAGAGGAAGAAAAGTGTTGGGAGGAAATTTCTGCCTCATTTAATACTGTAGGGCTAAAATTTTAAAAGTTCTCTAGTCCAAAGATAAAAATATTAATAATGTACAAGATTAAATTTAAGTTCTAAGTCAGGTACGCGTTCATTAAAATTCTAGCAAAAGTTTAAATAATTTTAAAAAGAGAAAAATAATGGGGGCAGACAATTAAAAATTGGTGCAAATTGGCAGAAAAAGAGGAATACGTAAAATTACAAATTAACTCAATAATAAAAGAATTAAATTGTATGTGAAATAGTAAATAGAAAAGTGTATATTGTAATATATTTCTAATGATACCCTTCTGACGGTTTTACTATATTTCTAATTATTTTAGGTCTTCTAACACGACCAAGTCGCTCAACAAAATTGTGACAAATAATTATGACATATAAATGTCAGAATGTACTGAAAAACCGCGCATCAATCATTCATCACACAGAATAAAATCAATCACTCTCTGTTCACTTTCACTCACATTCTCCCTTGTACACAATTGCGCTATTTTATATTAATTTAAAACAACATATTTATTACTGTTTTTAACCGACTTTTACCCAAATAATTTAAAAAGGGAATAATTTAAATGAGCACCGAAATTATTGTATCATAAATAATGAATAAGAACTGTGTTGCTCTCGCCAGAAATAATGAAATGAATACTAAAAATAATAATTAGGCATAAAAAATAGCAACTGATCTTTAAATATAATAGTAAATAAGCTTCATGGGCAATTAAATGCTAATATGGCAATAAGGAAATACAAATATTTGATATTTAAATTGATAAACAGATTAGCAAAGTCTAGTATTTTGGATATCGAATATGAATTATTTAGAGCTGATATTTTGGTGCTCGATTAAATACAACCCACTTAAAACTAATAATTATCTTATATTGATGTTGGAGGCAGCGGTCTTGACGACATTCTGCGTTGACTTTGCAGTCATCTTCGGATGTGTTTGAAGAGAAGCTGTTGATTCTGCTGCTGATGAATCTTCCCAGCATGTTGATGTAATCACCAACAGGAAACGTTGGTTTTCTTCATTCACCACCGCACCTAACAACAAAATATTATTAAAAACAAGTACAAATACTCCTTAAAAACAGTAAGTTTTCAATGATGGTGTCCTTCTTCTCCCTACCTACCCTATCTTACCTAAGTTTTTGTCAAAGACTATCTAAGAATCTACAACAAAGCAACCGCGAAACGCTATGATGGGGCCCCACGTGGGGCCAGCGTTTTGTGGTGGACAATACAAAACATCCGATATCGACTCGTGAGGTTGATTACACATCAAACCCACGATAGATATCACAATATCAATTCGTAAAATTGATTTATGGAAATAAATCAACCCCACGATAGATATTGTTCTAACCAATTTCGATTCGTAAAATTGATTTATAGTAATAAATCAACCCCACGAAAAGAACTACACAGTTGTTAGGAAGGCCTTCTAATAAGGCAGAAACTAAACTAACTAAATTTAAATGTACGTAGAGATAAAAACACGATATTGACTCGTGAATATGATCTTATAGTATAACTATAAATCATATCCACGATAAGATATCGGTCAAGTGTTAGGAAGAACCTGAAAGAGACTCACATTTTACGTAGTCTTCAGTAAAGGTGCCATCTTTTTCTCCCTACCCATCCCTATCTTACCTAAGTTTTTGCCAACGACTAGCTACGAATCTACGACAAAGCAACCGAAGCGTGCTTGTCAAGTTAGCAAAAACGTTGAGCATATTCCGTGCCCACGACCTCTCGGTTCACCGCCTACCAACCTACCCGACTGCTGGGAAGATTTCGCAGTGCTCGAACAGTCGAATTATGTCTAGATCTCCCAATGACTCATTGGACAATATGGTTCCTGTGATTCGATAACTCGACCACCCAAGGCATCGGCTTACACCTTCTAGCTACACTCAGCAGCACGCTCGCGAGGGACTCGCCCCAACCCGGATCACGAAACGCTTACAAACTTGCCTCCTGGTGATGGGATGTATGTTGGGGCCCCACGTGGGGCCTGCGTTTTTTGGTGGATAATACAAAATACACGATATCGACTCGTGAGGTTGATTTCAAATCAAACCCACGATAGATATCGATCTACACAATTTCAATTCGTAAAATTGATTTATAGTAATAAATCAACCCCACGAAAAGAACTACACACAGTTAGGATGGCCTCCTATTAAGGCAGCAACTAACTAACTAAATTAAAATGTACGTAGTGAGTAAACAATAAAAACAAACACGATATCGACTCGGGAAGTTGATCTTATAGTATAACTATAAATCAAGCCCACGATACGATATCGGTTATGAAGTTATGAAGGCCTTTAAATAAGGCAGACAAAAGTTAAATTACACGACGACGACGTTTGTTTGGCAAGTGAACTTCTTGTTGCAGACTCGCAGCGACCTACTTAAAATTAAAGTGAATTTGAAACATATACACATCTAACATACACTTCAAATACAATATTACTCAGTTTACTGTTATTATTATTAGAAATTATTAATATATTATTATTTAGTATAAACAAAAGTAAAATAATAACGTTTATCTACTCTTATTAAATAATGTATTCATTACTTATGAAATTTATGATAAGTAATACTAATCATTATTGACAGTGTTAAAAATGTTAAGTAGTGTTCATATTTATTAAATAAAAATAAAAACAAAAAATTTAAGCAGTCTGACTTAATCATAATGTAACATAAAAAAATAATTGTAAAATCTTATTACATAATAACATATAGTCGTAGATAAAGTATAGTATTCTATTCGCAAGTAATAGCTATTACTCACTCGAATGATTTACAACACTCACCTTCGGCTCGTGTTGCAAACTTCATTCTCCTGAGTAACAGCTTATATTACTTACTCATTGAATAATATACTATTTTTTGAATTTAGCAATTTACTTTTAAAACACTTTAAACAAATATTTCTCACATCTAACAATAAATGAAATTAAAATACAGCAGATGTATGTCAAGGCTGTGTCTCAATAAAATTCTAAATAAATTATTAATAATTTCTTTTCTCATTTTTTACATTACTTAAAATATAAATAAACGAAATTTGTACTCATCTTTTATTCCTGAAGTGTGTTGAAGCAACCGGTGGACAGCGTGGACAACGTGGCCATGACGCTCGACATCTGGGACTGAATGCCGCATTCAGATATGCATGCAAAACAGAATTTAACATAAGCATCTATCATTAAAAATACTAAACAATATTTAAAAGTAATTTTTAATATTAAACAATAGTAAATGATCAAAATAAAATTATATGTTTAAACCAATTGTGAATAATGCTCCACTATGACATTCACAGAACATTTTCAACCCAACACACCATCCTCGCTTTAATAACGTTTATTTTAGAATTATTTTCTGGAGGGTTGATATTAAGGGATGAAACTATGGTCAATAGATGAGGAATTGAATGTTGAAACCCGGTTGACTGGTTACTAAATTACAGCCGTTTTTAAAACATATTTATCTAAAGTTACGGAAAAACTGTCGTTCATATTTTCTCTCAAAAAATTAATAAAATTAACCAGATTTACAAACAAAACTATAGGCAGCCCACATTTTCAAACCTCTTCAAAGTTAAATGTTGTGGACAACATTTTAAAAACTCATATATTTTAAATATTGGATAAAAGTCACCGCTAGTAAAATCAAATTATTAAACGAGATTAATTTTAATTTTCTGCTTTGAATCGGACATCAATTATTTTAGGAGAAAAATAATTGTAAAAGTAAAATAAAGCTTGCCCCAGAAAAAATTGTCGCTTAGGTTTAGGCCTTTTCGTATACTGCTTTTATAGATATACAAATTTGTATGTGATGCGTTTTTATAGTTGGCTATGCATTATACAAAAACAATTAGTTGACAACTTTCATACAATTTAGTATACAAAGATGCCATCGAAATACGAAGAATTACGCGAAAATATTTTGTACAAATGTGTTCAAAATAGGCATATATCCACAAGAAAAGTAGCTTTAGAGTTAAAATCTACAACAAGGACTGTTCAAAGGGTGTTAAGAAGATATAATGAAACGGGTGATACACAAAACAATGTGGAAGTGGATGCAAACCTGGATTTGTAGATTAAAATATTGAGAAAATGTCCTTAAAGGCTTTGTGTGAAAATAAAAATCTTTCTGTGAGAGATTTGGTTAAGAAATTTGAAACTACTCAATCAACAGTCCAGAAAATTAAGCTAAAGAATTCTATAAAGTATTTTAAAAAAAACAAAAGTGCCTAACAGGGATACTAAGCAAGAAACTAACACAAAATGAAGATCACGAAAACTTTACTTTAAAGTGATATAAAAAAAAATTATGTGTTATCATGGATGTCGAAACGTATTGTTAACTTGAATTAAAATCTCGACCAAGTCATTATTATTATTCTGGAAAGTTCAGAACATCTGTTAGTAGCTAATTGAAGGTAATTCAAATAAAAAAATTCTCAAAAAAGATGCTTGTATGGCAGGCCATTTGTTCCTGTGGCAAACGCAGTATGCCTTACTTTTCGACATCGACAATCAACGGCAAAAGATATTTAAGCGAGTGTCTTGAAAGATGATTATTGCCCTTCATAACACACCAATACTATTTTGGCCATATTTGGCAACATGTCATTACACAAAAAATGTCATTGATTGGTATAAAAGAAACTCCACATATAGAATTTGTACATAAATTTGAAAATCCTAAAAATTGTCCTGAATTGCGCCCAAACAAAAAATATTGGCCCCATATGAAGCAGAAGTTATTAAAATATAAGAAACCACTCAATTCTGTCGATAATTTCAAATATAGGTGGAAACAAATTACAAAAATGATATCTGATTATGCTGTATAAATTTTAATGAAAGGGCTGAAAAGGAAATTGTGCAACTTTTGGATGAATCATAATTAAAATGTAAATATATGCTATTATATACTATTTAGTTGTTGATCAATAAAGTCTTCAATAGTTTTTAAAAAATTCATTTAATTATATGGTTTTTAGTTAAAAATTATAGGCGACATTGTTTTCTGGGACAAGCTTTATAATTAATCACCCTTGACTAGCTAATAATGCACTACCGTTATCATTAATTAATATTTAGTAGATTGTCAGTTACTAATCATTCACCATTATTATTATTGTTTTTACCCAAATAATTAAAAAAATAACAATGTACTTACATTGATGATAATGTCCACGGTGACACCAGCTCCATCTGCTCCAAGCTCTGGATGGCGGCAGCTCCAATGACACCAGCTGCTTCATCTTGATGATGTCCCTATAAACATAAAAACAATGTATTAGTAACATAGCACAGCACCCTTCATCATGTTTATTTTAAGTTTCATAATCATCATAACTTTTGAGAGTGAGTATACTAGAAATAGTAAAAGGAAACCCACATTTAGTCATTTAAAAGATACACTCATTGTTTAAAAAGTAATTGAATTAAAAAAATAATTTAATTTATTTAGCAGCGCGTAAGTCTTGTACTAATCGAGATATTTTAAAAGTACAAAGAAACAAAAAATAAAGCCCCAAAAATATAAATAAACAATCATCTCACCTGTTTGGCGCTTTTACTGTGCATCTACAACCTGGTGCACCAGCTCCACAAGTTGGTTTTAAAGTCGACAAATGTTGTTTTCATTCCCTGACATCTGTCTATGGTTTGCGCATGAAATCCATACCTAAAAACGATATTAGCGCATTAGAAATTAATTTAAATTCAAACTTACTTATTCTACTACATTTTGTTGGCAATTAACAATATTTTAGTTTAATATCACATCATTTTACAAATCTAGTTTACTTGTCAAATATCAGTTTCTGACAACTAACAGACTACTGCCACCTATTCATAATACCTTGAACTATATCAGAGGCGCAGTATGCATCCAAATTATAGGGTGTTTATTTTATAAAAATAATTTGATTTCTAATCAATAAAGACTACTCTATATTATTTATAAGTAATTATTATTAACGTTCATAACATATTTTTTTATTATAAACAGCATTTAACCCCGAAAACTAATATTTTAATGTCTTTGCCCCCAAAATAGTCCACGGATTTTTTTACCCGCCTAAGTAATTTAGTGATAAATTAATTCTCTAGTTTAGGCATTTATATTTGAATTCAAAATGACTGAAAAACTATTTAAACTTATTTTAAAACAAATATGTATATAATTTAAACGTAAAATAATTAAAATAAAATAGATTGGTGCTTCAATTAATTTAATTAAACGTGGATTTTAGCAGCGAATTGAAAACTTTTTCATATAAAATTCATGAGATTTTGTAAAGAATATTAGAACTATTCCAAGTTCATGAATGAAACAAACTCTAAAGGGGGTTCAGTATGCACATGTCTAATCTGCAATTGCAGATTTTGGACAATTACAATCCATCATATTAGTTATTTAATTAACAAATATATAAGTGTTTGGTTAATGACTGAAAATATGTTTACAAGTTAATTGAAGCACGAGACAATTAATGTTTTACGTAATTTACCAAATCAAAATACTTCTAGAAGAATATGTAATCGTCCAACAAAATTATTTAGGCCAAGGACTCAAATAAATGGCTTTTACACAGATGTACGCGGAACGTAGGTTTATATTGAAACCAGATTAATCAAAGAATCAATCTTCAACAAACATTTTCATAATAAAAGTATGATTAAATATCGTTCAAAAGATGGAGAATTCAAAATTTAAAACCAATTTCAATTATCTTGACTAGTTTAAAAGTTACAACCGTTTCAGCCGACATTTTATGATTTCTTTCAGAAAAATAATAAAATTACCCATATTTACAGCAAATTTAAATTTTAAAAGATACACTCACCTGCAAAAGTACTGGAAGTGAAGCGTCCGGACACGCCATCAAACATCAAGTCTCCGAGGCCATCATCTCCTCCAGCTCGGCTTCCTGCTGCTCCAGATTCTCCGTCGACTTCTTGCAGCTGTCCAAAGTCACCTGAATGAACACAGAGCGAGTGTCAAACATATCAAGTCTCTTGTGTTAGGATGTTGTAATTAATTAATTAATTGAATGTATAACTAAATCATCACACCTTTTACCCATTATTGGGTGAAATCACAGCCACTCGCACTAACACGTGATTATTTTCAAGCGACCAGCTCTGCTCAGCGTTTTGTTTGCAAGTGCGGAGCTCGAGCTCGTTGCATGATGACTCGCCCGACTAATTAATTGATGACACAACTCAATACATGCAAACTTACACAACATGTCTACATTTCAAATAAAATATTTCTCATTTTACTTTTTTCATTAATTCTTATAAATTATTATTGTTATATATTTTTTATAAAAGTAAACAAATTTAAAACGTGAAACGTTTATACGTGAATAATTTCCCAGTAATGGGTAAAAGGTGTGATTTGATTTATAAATAAGTTTCTCACCAATGCCAGAACATTTCCGTCTGATTCCATTCTCTTCTCTTGCTGCCGACATGAAGAGTAGGTTTCTGAAGAGCGATCGTCGTCAACACCATCACCACGGTGTTTGCTGTCTGAGTCAACACCAGCTCGACTCCGGTTCTGCAGGTTCCAATCTCTTCTCTCCACGGAGGGTTTCATGTCGTTGTGGATGAGTATCCAGTGCTCGCATTTCTCTCCGATTACGCCTGGAACAAACAATAAACACTTACTATTAATTGTAATTGCTAATTACCGCTAACTTTTGTTTAGCTAATCGATAATAAACATGGCTTCCTTCCTCCTAGGTGCCTCCCCCTCATTCCCCTCATTCACCAGCACTCAATTCAATACAATGACCGCTAGTCTATTCAGGGAGATTCATTTTCATTATTTTACGACAGAACATTTATTTATATCCAACTTTAACTTGAAATATTTTTGACCAAAATAATTCCGGAAGGTTTAACAATTAAAAATATAGTTAATTACCCTTCATAATAACTGACACTAGCTAACAATTTACTAGCGTTATCATTAACAAATATCTAGTTACTATTCGTCATTATTATTTTAAACTGAATATGAATTTATTTCACAAATTATCAAATAAATATTAAACAAATAATTAAAAAATAACAATGTTCTTACATTATTGATGTTGAGACCAGCAGATTTAATATTCAAACTCGTCTTTGCTGATGCCTCCGGGGTGTTAATACACGCTGAGGATGCTTGCAGGTCCCGTGATGTCCCTATAAACATAAAAACAATATATTAGTAACACACTTCATAACATTTATTAAAGTTAATAATGATAACAGAGAAAACAATTAATAGAATAGCTCTAAAATGCTTTAAAAAAAGAACCTACCATTTAGAAGGCTTTCGAATGCCATCACCAACTGCCGACAATGCAAAACTCTTTCACTAACTACAAAATGGCTGAATTGAGTAATTATTATTAAGACTGTATTTGTAAACGCTGCTTGTTGCGCGCAGTTGAACTTGAATACGCACAGACTTGTTTAATTATCGAGCAACCATAAACGTACGTAATTGGTCATTAAAAATATTTGAATTAAATGTTTATAAATGAACATTGACAAAAATACTTAAATGAATAGAATATAGTTTTGAAATAATAATTAACAATTAGTAAAACCAACTAGTTAAATGCATTATTAAGATGTCGTAACACTTGTAGCTGTTATGTATTACAAAGTACATTTAACACTATTTTTAAGTACAAATATCTATCGAAAATATTAGAATAATGTTCTCGTTAGCTATTTATCAGTATTTTGTTATAACGTACAATTATTTACCCCGAAACACTCAACAACACAGCGTCATGCAAGACTAAATTTATGGAATAAACAGGTTCACTTTGGCAAATTTATCGTTTGAATAAATCAAATACTTTTATAAATTTATATAAAATAAAGAAAATACTTTCAAATTCAGTACTTTTACACATTTTCATGTATAAAAAGTAATATATATGTATTATGTATGTAAATAATAATAAATAATATATATCACGTTTTTCGAAATAGAAATACTATTTATAACTGTTAAAATCTAAAGATATGCAAAAATATTATTGTGATTTTAAAGAAAATTTATAAAAAATCATGTTAAAGCCGTTTATCTCAAATTTAATTGTTGAAATGCTTTATTTCTATGTTATCGTATCTTATATATGTGTTACGTACAAAGCAATTTATGTAATAAAATGTTGATACATTTTTAATTATCAAAAACTATACTTCCAAGTGAAATTTGTATCAAAATCGTCAAAATAACATCTATACTTACGAAGGGCACTATATTTTATTAATATTTATTGATATTTTTACTTAAAACCACTAATTTTCTAGCAGCACATCTAGCTACCACGCTTGCAAGTTATGAACTGTATAGTCGACGCAGCGCCTGCGACCTTCCGAGCAAACCAGTGCACATCAAAATGTCGTCGAGTGTATTTTATGTATAAAAATTATTATTTATTGAAAATGACATATATTTAATAACATTAATTCAAAAATTGTTTTTTTAATTAGTGTTTATGAATTTCATCAGTAATTAAAATATTTAAATACAGAAATAAGTATGTAAACATTGAATTTAAAGAAAACTAGTACTTAAAATATGATTAAATTTACAATATAAAAATAGGGAAACAATTCTTGAATTTCTATCGTACTTTAATAAAAAAAATCAAAATAATAAATTTAATAGGGATGGTTTTATCGGGATCTATTGCTAAGTATATAAGTATGTCCATAACGCCTCATTTCAACTAACTTTTCACATGTTTGTAAACGTAATTGTTTATATGTGTAAGAAGTTTCATAGCTGAGAAAGTTGACATTCACCATGAAACGAAGAACATGCCCAAAAGTCAACCTTAACCAATACCGCAAGCTGATAATGCCAAATACCTCGGGATGCACGTGGCACATGGACAACAACTAAATATAAAATTAAAGCAATACCCATCTGGTCATACTGTGCTGTGACAACCAGTAACTCAAATATTTAAATTTTACACAGATTTCAATCTAAAACCTTAAGAACCATGCGATACAAAACGACCTCAATATACGAATGATAAGATAATAGCCACACAAACTACACCGCCGTAAACCTGCTCTGCTGGACAACAGCCAAGAAAGAAGAAGACTAAATCCACACAGATTCCTATGGGGAAGTTGTCATTGATTTAATCTACTGCCCTAAATACTTTACTATTATCATTATTGTATCAAGAATCATAAATAAATAGAATCCATTTAAAAATCATAATTTTCTTACATTTCTGATGTTGCGAGTAGCGGACATGAGAATCTGCGTTGACTTCTCAAGAGTGGCGGCTCTAAAATGATGATACAAGCTCCGGTGAACACCAATTGCTCTAAGATGATGATTCCAGGCCCGTGGATGTTCCTATACAAATTAAAACAATGCAATAGTAACGTACAAATCAGAGGAACTTGATTCCAATTACAGCAGTTTCAGATACAATCGTATTTTTCTTTATAAATTCAAGTCATAAATGCTCAAAGTAATTAATGACGTAAATGACGTGGTTCAGTGGATTTGGGAAGCCCAAGTTATAATTCAAGGAATGTAGAATTGAATTTTTAAGCCCGATAATTTCTTTACTGGTTACAAAGTTACAGCCGTTTCAAAAATGTCTAATTTCTAAATGTTGTATCTAAAATTATAGAAAAACTGTCATTCTGAATTTCAGCCACCATTTTATTATTTCTCTCAGAAAAATTATAAAATTAACCATAGTTACAAAACAAAACTATAGGCAACCAAAATTAACGCTCCTCTTGAAATTTAAAAGATATACTCACTTGAAAAAGTAATGAAAGTGAAACGTCCGGACACGCTATCAAATGTCAAGGTGAAGTGATGTCTCCAAAGCTGGTTCCTCCAGATTCTCCGTAAACTTCTCGCAGCTGTCCAAAGTTTCCTAAATTCACACAGAGCGGGTGTCAAGCAACTTGTCATTTTGTAACAAACACAGAAGTGAAAATTGATTGATTCTGTCAACAAATGTGACAAACTGTCATCCAGTCAAACTGACTCTGAAATGATGCTCGAGTCACTCAAGAAACTATAAAGTAGGATTTGAACCCACTGTCAAATTCACACCCACCTTAATCACGTTCATTCATATTCCCAGCCTAACAGACTCTGCCCCAACACAATACAAATCATAAATACGCCACTGGCAAACTACTTATGAAATCACTTATATATTCACTGATTTATGAATGATGTACGTTTACTTTTAAATTAACCAAATTAATTTTGTAGCAAAATGTAAGGTCACTCTCCACTCCAATCGGTGGGTGATGTTAAAGTTTAAAATAAAAGTTATCTGCTTATATCTTAAATTTGCAAAGGTGCTACGAGCAGAATTGGGTAAAATGTATACTGGGAATATTTGAGGAGGTTAGTTGAAGTTCATCGTCCACTAACAACCATGGGTGCTAGTTTATAGCACCCAAAAATAGATGGAAACAAGAAATTTCTTTGACTGCAACTGTCTTGCTTATTTTACCTCCATAAGAATTGAAGTGTGCTGCTCCAGAATGCCGGAACTCCATATAACCTTAGACTGAACTGATCTTTAAACTACTTCATCTTGACAATGAACCTGAACAACCATTTCCATGATGACTGCATCCTAAAATCAGAGAACTTCGTATTACATTATGACAAAAATATTTAATTAAAAAATTAAAAAATTACATCATTTAATAAGTAATATTTAATCAAGTATTATCTGGTCTTATTAAAACAATACGGAACACATAAACAAATTGAATCCAGATTTCTAGTCACTGGCCATCACCTTAATTGCTTTTGAGTTAGTAGAAGCATAAATGGTATGTTTGGTGATGAATGGTGGCTCTAGATACCCGGGTTTAACTCAAAAAAATGAAAGAATCATACACTATTCATAATTGTTCATTAGCAAGTATGAAGAATGGTAAATTGCAGGTGATGCACTTACAAAAATAATTATATTTATAATATATAATCAAAAGTACTGTCAAAATTACTTAAATAATGATTAAAAACTAATTAATAAATAAACAACAGCTTACCGCCATCTTTGCTTCGCCCGATGTTGGTCCGGCTCTTTTCGGTCAGCTTCGGTCAACTAGATTTAACGAAAAATATTTCAAAGTTTAAATTAATTAATTTTTTTTCACACAATCACTTAATAATCTTTTTAAACATTAATTAATGTTGTAATATTACTAATTAATAAAACTTTTATAGTCAAAAGGTCCCAATATCCGCTAAAAATAATTAATTTCGCGGAGTAAAGTGACATAAGTCCGCTCTGGTTAGAAGACAGACTGATTGTTAGAGCCACGTAGCTTATATACTTGCAATTGTTCTGTATGCTGCAATGCGTTAGAAAGAGAAAGCTCTGATGACGTTTAGCGTAGCTTGAACGTTACACTTATGGACAGCCATTTTTATTCTTAAAAAATTAAAAATTGACTAATTTATATCGGGACCACGATACATGCTTTCTATTTAGTCTTTTACGAGAATTTCGGGAAAAATCATAAAAAATAAGGAGGGAGAACCGTCATAAAAATTTGAATACCAAATGGCAAACGAGATTATTGCCCGGCTATTTGAACAGGATTTATTGCATTTTATTTTACACTAATGTTCAAATACTAACTAGTCTGTAATGTTTAAAAACTATACATACATAACATATCCTGTGAAATGGAGTAACGCGAACCCTTGAAACATTCATTTAGAAAGTTTTATTCTTCCTTCGGGAAGAAATGTCTCACGTTCTTCCCTTAACATACAAATATTGTACTGTAAGAACGTAATTAATAAAACTATTAAAACTTAAAATACAAATTTAAATAGTGTTTGAAGCAGCTTAGTTGGTTCATAGCTTCCAGGTTCAAATTATGGCGGACGCATTATGAATAAAAATGGTTGGTGTGAGAGAGCAGCTAGCTCTGGGCAGGAAAGAAAATTTGTTGCTGATCGCCGAACATGGATGGCGAGTGACGTC
This sequence comes from Pterostichus niger, assembly GCA_947425015.1. Taxonomy (NCBI): domain Eukaryota; kingdom Metazoa; phylum Arthropoda; class Insecta; order Coleoptera; family Carabidae; genus Pterostichus; species Pterostichus niger. The sequence continues at coordinate 1,428,310 of OX380343.1, forward strand.
ACGGCGTTGTCTGAACTTGTTTCTTAGGAAGTAAATCTTCGCCAAACATTCATACTAATTTCTTTTAATAACAACTATATTCTAATACAAACAAATAATGCATCTACCTTTTGGCTGGCGTGTACTAAGTCCCATTCATTCTTCTCTGAAAAGTTCCAAGCTCGTACCACTATAAATTCACTTCAAATCTAGTATACACTAACATTTTACACTATATTGCGCTTATATTTCACTACAAAACCACTGATTTTACAATATTTTTACTTAAAACACAAATAAAACGTGACATTTTGAACAAATTTCACTCGTAGACTGACGATTACAGTCGCTAGGCATGTACGTAACAAGTTAAAACATAATTTCAATTAATAGATACGAAACCGATTTCATGCCATTCTATGCTTTAATAACCAGTTCTATAGAATATACTTGGTTGTATCGAATTATATACTTTATTATTAAACAAATTAAATATATTTTAGGCCGTTTCTCCTTGAAATAATCCCTAATTTTATATGTAGATTCAAGATTACTTTTGAATATATATAGTGTATAAAACTTATTTAAAATATATGAAATTTAGTAAATTTTTAATTTTTTATCTAATATTATATGTATTTAGGATCCACTTTAGTTTGACATTATTCCTACTGTGATTAAAAAAATAGTAATTAGAAATTTATGCAAAAACTATGGCCTGATTATTTTTTTCAGTAGAATTTTCGAAATCGACGATATCGAATTAGGGAGATAACGTTACCTCAATTTTTATTATTAATAAAGTTTCGATTTTGCTGAAATTAAGCTTTTAGGACCTCAGACTAAATATATATTTCATGTAAATCCTCTAAATTTTAATTAGTATAAAAGATAAATCACTTTAAGGGTGGCCTTTTTATATCTCCGAAATTGTAGGGAAAAAATGTTCAACATAAACCTACAGAAGAATAAGAATGGCAGTGTAAAATAAAATACACACCATGTAATAAACATTTTCTTATTCAAACTTATATCCTTACATATACACAGTACAAAAAAATTATATTTCACCTCGGTTCGAGGAAAAAACATACTTGTGTAAGATAGTTAGGTACTGTACAAAAGACTCTGGCTCATACTACTGTACATCACTTCGAAAAGCAAATAAATAAACAATTTCTTACATCATTCGAAATAACAATCAATTTACATATATGACAGAGTAACATAATCAGAATCGTGATACAAATGTAAGTATTATACATGAACGGGCTCAACTTACGTTGATGTTGAGCAGTGATCGTTGTATACGCGCGAACTGAGAGATCAAGAATAGCAGACAATCTGGGAACTACCTGCGCCCCCCAACTTTCATTCAGTCTGTGTCGCTAAACAGTAAACACTCTTCTGCATCTGCCTGTTTGTGTTGTAACGTCTCTAAATTGGCACTTTGAATCAAATAGCACTTTATCCATTACGATTACGGGTACGGTACGGGTGTGTTGTGTATGCTCTTGATTTGACGTAGAATATTCATAAACGGTTACTACACAAATTATTTCTCACTTTGACTTTTATCTATCACCAAACGACTTTAATGATACATCACATCTCTACATTCAAAAATTAAATTTCATTCTGAAAAACGAAACTAAAAGTCCAAGTTTTCTTTCAATTTTATATATTTTTGTAAATGTTTATGACAATAGTACAATTTTTACAAAATGTACATGGCATCGTAGTATATTTCAGTAACACTCAATTTTTGGTTTATTCCCATATGAATATGCTATTCATTGGCTAGTATTGTTATAAAATATACCAATATTCCATGTAAGGGGAATGGAGCTCTAGTAACGTTGTTGTAAAATAATAAAATAACGATATTTGAGAGTGTATTGCATCATTCCAGTCGAAAAATAGAATAGAATCAAAAGTAAGTTACAAAATGTATTTATTTAGTAACCGTGTTTAATTAAATACATATTTATATTAAAACGAAGATGTGGCCAAACACCCACACATAGATCAATCAGCAAAAGTCTTTACATGTGTGTATTTATAACAGGCACAGTACTTACTTAGAAGTGACAAAAATAACCACTGGTTGCTTCTTTAAGTTTACAACATTGATATATGATTCCAAGGCGTCAGATGCCAAGACATCGATAAGTGAAAAGATTAGGCTAATTACAACTGTCGTGGTGATTCGCTCGCCACTAAGCCACTAGCGCTACTAACAGGAAGATTAACCGTGCATATCAGCATTCGACTAACACTCGCCACCAACGAGGCGAGGCGAGGCGAGGCGAGTCTACGATAAACATTCACAAAATGTACATCAGGGGACACTTGTATGTACACAATCACGTCACGTGCTACAGACACTCAAGAGAGAAGGTTCTGTTTCAATATCACACATTTTCACGCCGGGTCTTTAGAGTCTGTGTCCTGGCTCGCAGGACTCCCCGAGGGTGAGTTCGAGTCACTGCTGCTGGCACCGCTCTCGCGCACATTCGACAAACTGTCGAGTATTCCATCGTCTTCGTTCTTCACTGTATGGTTCTTTAACAGGTTCGATAATACAGACAGAGAATCCTTCACCGTGTGGTAGATGATATTCTTTATTTGCAATTTGTCCTCGTGGTTGGAGTGCGTGTCCGACAATTCACGAAACTCTTGCGTGAGATGGAAACAATGAGACACATTTTCCGGCGAGACAAAGTCCTCCGCAACTTTAATACAATTATGGAGATTTCGAACTTGATGCGGCGCACCAGCAGGGATGAACACAGCATCGCCGAGGCACTGGACAATCGCGTAGCCTTCGACACCGTATTCTTTGTACAATCTTTCCCTTAAAGGACCGTCCAAGTATCCACTTTGGTCATGAATTGGGTCGTGGTGCGGTTCTAAACGTTCTCCCTTTTCCAGGGCAACTTTATTGAGCAAATCTCGTATTTTGTCGGCATCTCTAGCGTTGTAAATATGCCATAAAGCACCAGGAAGCTCTCCCTTGTCACGGACTCGTCTCCTGGTGAGAATATCACACCCAGCTTCGTCGATAGCTCGGAATGCTTCTTTAATATGTTCATCATTGTCACCATCTTTAGGGATTCCAACATAAACCATAACATTCACAGCGTCAGAGATATCTAAATGTAAGTTTGTGGTTCCTTTTGTCGGGTAAAGGGCTGATCCGTAAGCATTGTACATTTTGGGGCCTAAATCAGGTCGAACGAAACATTCTGGAAGGCGACTCGCAAGATTTAATCTTCCAGTTCTATGAGTGTATTCCGAAAGAGGAAGAACTCTCATGAGGTCATTGAATCTACTGGGCATTAATTCTGCAAAGTCTTCACCAGGTGGCCAGTCCTTCAGTTTTAGGAGCATTGGGTTTCCCCGTTCGTCTTTTAGCCGTTTGGAGAAGTGTTCGAATCCTTCCCAGAATTTGGCCATCGGCTGGTTGGGGACCAGTTTCCCGGTCATGCAGTTGATGAGGTCGTTTTTCTCGTCGCCGAAATCCCGGATAAAGGAATCTGGATGCCAAAGACCCATGTCCAGATTTTTGGCAACGTCGGAGACGATCACTGGTTGACCGCGTTTCCACTGGTCCTAAGAAAAAAATTAATTTATTACATTTTCATAAAATATAACAAAACTAAATTTAGTTATAGTTGCAATTGTGTTTCAAAATTTCAAACTAAATTTCTAATTACTCATGTAATTCTTGTTAATGAATTAGTGAAAACAATAATTAATGTAAACTTTTTTTTTCATTTTATTAAATGATGGATATTCTTAATAATTAAATATTTAAAAAAAAATTAATTAATTTTAATATTGAAAGAGATGAAATTATATACCTGGAAAACTCTGTAGTTTCCTGGATTATTAGGATCAGTGAGCCTCAACAGCTTCCCGTCACACAACCACGAGTGCGGCGTGTTCGGATACATCATTTTACTTTCAGTCAAGGTCATAATCCTAATCGGTAACGGCTCCCTGCCTTTTGTCTGCCAGTTATACCTCCTCACAAAGTGTTTCAACTCGACCGACTTGACATCCAACTCATCGCCTTTGTGTACCGTATCCTCGATCACGCTAGAGATGACTTCGTCCAGAGTTTCCATCCTGGACTTTTTCGCATTCTTCGGAAGTCCGTTGTTGTTGGGATTGGTGTTAGCTGGAGATGCTGCTCTTGACCCGTTAGACTTATGCGACGGTCGTATTAGAAGCTCACGAAGTGTTGAGAAGTTTCCTTCTTTTTCACCGTCAGAGTCACTACTACAATCGTCGTTTTTTTTGTCTTCGTTGGACAATGCAACATCTGCCAACCAACTCAACGGAGATTTCTTTTCTTCTTTAACACTGACGCCGTTAATTGGTTTCGAATCGTCACCATCTTTCTTCTCGATCTTAACGCCATTCAGTTCTCCCTTGATCAAGCTTGTGATGACGTCACGATAAGCAGCCCCGTTGACGGATTTGGACTCTTTGCTGAGAGGACAATCGCAGAATTGAGGAATACTCCACAGCTCTCGACATTCGTGGACCCGACGACCGAGTTTGATAAGCGAATCGCCAGCAATAATTTGCGTGAGCATAAGTCGCTCCTGTTCGTGAGGCTGACGATTCGTACACTGAAGCCATGAGAACTCGTCTCGGTCTTTACCCGGCTCGCCCCAGATTTTAATCGTGCCGTTTTTGCGACCCTAACCAGAAAAAGGATAATGTAAAAGAGTGTTTGTTAAAGAGGATGTGGAAAGCACCTACCTTGTAACAATCTAAGCACACGACGAATCCACATTTGCCACACGCCCAATGAAAATTGAAAAGGGTGGTCTCACAGACATCACACATCTCTCTAACGCCCTGCACCACGCGTTTCCAGGCTATCGTTTTATCTGAAAATGGAGCCAGAATATGAGTTTTAATTTGGAAGAGATTAGAAAACTGTCAACCATACCGTCGGACATGTGTTCAGCAAGGGCATCTCTCTCTTGGACAAGCAAGTCACAGAAATGATCGCCGACCTGGTGTAAAAGAAGACGCGACATTTCTAGGTCCAAATCGGGAGGTGGACTATCAGACAATGGGAGCCACAGTTTCAAGTCTTCCTACAAAGACAACAATTAATACGATTTTCTAGATGATGACTCAGGCAGTCGAAGCGATTACCTCTGATGCGTCCTTATACGGGTCGGAGAAGCCGGCGATGGCGAGTTGTCCGTTCTTGGTGTAGCGCAGTCTTCTGAATGCATAAAAACGGCAAAATATGTTAGGCATGTTTTTGGACCGTTGATTTGGAGTCCACCGACATTCACGGCATTTGGCCAGCTTCGGCGCGACTTCAAAGCACGGTCCATCTTGTAAAAAACTCTCGCCGGTCTTCTTCAGCTGCCCCACTGGAGGCTTGCGAAAGGGGTCGCGCTGGGGCAACGACGGCTCATCTCGAGACTTCTTGTTGCGCGGCTCCTCGCCTTTATCGTTTTTTGAAGACTTTGGCCTCCGTCCTCGCTTTCTCGGCTCTTTGTCCTTGCCTCCACCTGCTGTGCCAGAACTATTGTTGCCACCGTTCGCAGCCTTCTTTCCCGTCGTTCCCGTCACCGTTCCTGTTCCCGTACCCGTACCCGTGCCTGTGCTCGCTTGATTCGTACTCGCACCCGAGTCGGAATCTTTCTCGCTACCGCTCTCCTTGTCACTATCACTTCCGCTCTCGCTAGCAACAGTTGACTGCACTGCGGTCTTTCTTTTTTTCAGATCTTCACTATTGGTTTTCTTGATTGCTTGTCCACCTTTTTTTCTTTTTACTTTTGGCGGTTTTCTTTTTGGCGGCGACTTCCTGCCACGTTCTTGATCGGAACTTGAGGAATCATCACCTTTATTCACATCAGTCCCGTGGCCATTTAAAGATCCGACATCTTTCGATGTATTTGCTTTACGAACGTTGCTTTTGTTCGTTAAAGTTTTAGTCTTGCTGATGCTATTGATCGCCATGGAACCAACGTTGTAAATGACAGGAGGTGGCGTTTCTTTGGTTTGCGTGGTGTTTGTAGTGGTGGTGGTGGTGGTAGAGTTATTGACATTAGGAATAGGTAAAGTGACACAACTTCCTGTTCCTGTAACACCTGTTGTGTCTTCGACATCTTCACCAGTGTGCCTCTGTAGCCAGGCTTTCTTCAAATGGCGCACAGGGTAATTCGATGTTGTTGATTTTGTTGGTCCAGGACTGTTTGATTTCTCTGAATCCACAACACTTGGCGTTAACGATACTTTGATGGGCGTTGACGGTGCTTCTTGAACAACGGTGGTTGGAGCGCTGGCGGTTACAATCATCGGTGCAGTCGTTGACATCGGACTACTGGTTGAGGAAACCGGTGACACTGACATAGGCAAGGGCGTAGGTGTAGAAACGATCGGTACGATGCTCGCAGTGCTTGTGACTACGAGCCGCGGACTGTCCGCCGGTGCCGTGCAAACAGAAACTGTTGTGACACTTACATCCGACCCCACCTCCGCTATCGCGGGATGATGACTTGATTGTTGGGACATGATTATCGTATTAGCCGGTGTGCGATACGCCGCAGCGTTCACGACAGTCGTGATTGTAGTAGCTGCACTCGCAATCAGTGGACTTGGTTCACTGACACGAGCCAGCTGAGGTTGCATGCTGCCCGCATGTAATGCCAGCGGCTGTTGTTGAGATTGATGTGACTGATGCGACTGATGTGGTGCGGAATGCGGTAAGCCAGGACTGTCTAACCGTCGCTTTTTCACGTCCAGGGGAATTGGACCCGAAATAGGATGGCTCAGAGGAGTGCCCCTTCTCTTCGGGGATGTTGATAACTGTTCATCACGGTTAGATGATACACCCAAGTCGAGAGGTTGAGTTTGAACAGCAGAGGAAGAATGATGCATAGACATTGGCAATGATGGGACATTGTGTGTAAGATGTGGTGATCTTGACATTGGCGACGGTGCCGCTGATGCCGTGGGCGGTGAAGTTCCGTGATGCATGAGAGGCTTGGCGGAGAGGCCTCCAGGAACAGTGCCGCCAGGGTAGATGTTACGGTCGTACATTGTCCGCGTGTCTAGCGGCGCGGTTGAAGTCCGATGCGAATGCGCGGGTGGTGGGCACGTGGCATGCATGGCGCTCTGGTGCGGGTGCGGTGGATGGTACTGACTGACCTGCTGGTAGGGAGACGGCGACACGGACGAAGGCAAAGGAGGTTTCGATGTGAGCGGGATAGGATTGGTCGGCTGCGCGACTTCCTGTACACGTTGCATTGGCGGCATGCTGGCCGCAATACCTGCATTGGGCTTGCCGTAGATGTGTGGCGGCGCCGGGCTGCTAACCTTGGGTTTACTGGCAGCAGCGGCTCCGGCGCTGCTGACCGCTAAGGCATAGTGAGTGGCAGTGGTCCCAAGAGTGGCGGCCGGTGGCAGGTACGCGTAGGCGCCAGAGCTAGCGGCCGCCTTGGACGTCGGATACATCTGTTGTTGCTGCACGTGGTGCGGGGACTGGCGTTGGTGTAGCGCATGCGGACTGGGTAGCTGTTGCTGCGCACTACGATGATGACTCTGATGCCCCTGATGACCGTGTGACTTGCCCAGATTCTGCGGCTCCATGTGATGATGTGGACTTGGTGTGTGCGGATGCTGCAGATGGTGTGGCGACTGCGTGGGGCTGCGGTACTCGTACAGCTTGTGTTGACCGGCTGACGTCGTTGGGATGCTGTAGTGAGACATCATTTTGGGGCTCGGAGAGTGCGCTACATTCACTTTTGACTCTAGGTGGTGCGGACTCTTTACCTCATGTTTCACTATCACTGAAGAACTTGAACTGCTCTTCATCTCACTGATAAGCGGCGGAGGGTTCGTTAGCACTAGTTCCCTGTCTCTATCAGTGAGCATTGCACTAGAACTTTTGTTCACTATGAGCTGTTGCTGTTGCTGCTGTTGTTGTTGCTGCTGCTGTTGCTGCTGTGATGACTGCTTATGATGCTCGAGCTTGACCTTGTTGTCGTGTGCGATGAATGGACCCGGCTGGTACGACGGGTACCCGAACAGACTGATGTTCGGCTCGGCCTTGGGCAGGGACGTGTGGCCCACAGACATCTTCTCATTCGACTTGATGCTCTGCGAAACTCGACTGTGAGCAGGTGGTGGGTAGTCTGTTTTGGCAGACACACTACTTCGTGGTTGCTGTTGTGTCTATAATAAATAAACATTCGAAATTAGTTTTTCATAAAAAAGAGAAATGGTTTCGTTTGTCTTACAGTCATGGAGTAGAAGGCTCGGTCGCGTGCTTCTAGTCGCAGTCTTTCAGTTGCGGCTATTTGCCGATGCTGATGTTCTTGTTCAGCTCGTTTACGGTCCTCCTCAGCTGCGGCCGCAGCCGCCGCTGAGGAATTCCTTTGTGGAGCGGGTATACTGAACAAATTCCACGCTATGTGATTTCGATCTCTCTGTAAAGAATCAACGAACTGCTAAAATAAACAAGAATCACACATTAAAATCGAGGCCTGTTATGTCGCCACATAACAGGTAAAGAACAAAATAAAGTAACAAACTTTGATTTTGTCTCTTTTCCATATGCTGACTGATGAGTTGGTAGCATGTGTAATTACCTTTTGATGCGCTAATCGTAACGATTCTTCAAAGTGTTTATGCACAGCCTGTTCTGCTCTTTGTTTTTCCTGTCGCTCTCTCTCTTGCTCACGCTCTAAGCGGTCTTGTCGCTCCCGTTCTTGTTTCTCGCGTTCTAGTTTCTCTCTCTCTTGTCGCTCTCTCTCACGTTCTATTATCCTCTCACGTTCACGTTCTTCCTCTCTCTTTTTATGTTGTTGCTGCTGCTTCTCCATATCGCGTAAATCGTGGTCACGCCTTTCCCTGTAATAAACACGATTCATAAATAACTAAAACTAGCGAGCTAACAATAACTTGGTAGTAAAAGTTAAAAAAACTATCAATTAATATTTGAACTAAAATGTTCAAACAAAGAAAGTTCATAAATTATTCGTAATAGAACGGTAAAGTCCACCAACAAATTACTTTTAATTAAGTTGTGAATTATAAATGACATTGAAACTTGGGTTCGCAGAAACAAGTGTAAAAGATTATCAGACGCGCAAAAAATCAATAACAATTTAACGGTTAGTCATCGGCCAATAAGTTCTAACAGGAAATAATAATAGAACCTACGTGTATCGTGATCAAACAATGTTTTATTCATCACCAGTTATTTCCCAAAAATAAAACACCCAAACCGCGATAACACTCATACTCATTATTATTTTATCGCGTAGCGGTATTCGAATTCTAATAAACATAAATTAATAAAACTGTAAACAATATTTTTCATAATCATAAACGATAAACACTAAACACTCACTGATTTTTATTCGCTGCGGCGTAATTCGTCGAGCACGAACTGACCGTGAACAAAGGCAGAAGAGCCATTGCCACGCTGTTTCAATTTCTAACAATGTACCACATCAGATTTCACAATAAACGCTGGTATTTTACTATATTCATTGCTCAATCCACACAAAAACTGCACTATCGCTGATGTAATGCTCATAACCTTGATAAGCAATTCTTGCAAACAAAAAAACTTGAATCACATTTTAACAACACAAAATGTTATTTTTAAACACATAAATATTCACTTGATTATAAACAGATAATTTTAAATGCAAAGTTTAAAGTTTTATAAAGAAAACAAAGTTGGTTTTACAGTCTAAACACAACACACTTCTCTGAACGTTGTGAAATAACTGGACTTGTTTCTCCAACAGAAGATGCGGGGTCATGCGGTGAAACGAAGAGGGGGAACCGACTTCACACCACTGGTTTAACCGTTGACTCACACAAAACAACGAATATTAAAACTCAAAACCGTCCGTACGTTCAGTTCACAGAACACGTGCTGGCGAATCTGTAACTGCTAACGTTCATTGCGCAATTTCACCCGCTCACTCGGTTATCAGTTGGCCATATTGGTATGCGTGCATGCGCTGTGCATACAGTTCGCTGAATAACTAACCAACAAACAAGCTGTGGGCTCGTCTCTCCCCTCCCGCCCTGACCTAGCTCTGCTGCAGCGGTACGCCGTACGCGACACAGACTGAATACATAGCTGCGCTTGGCGAGTAGTCAGCGATGAAAGTAAAAAACGGGAAGGAAAAAACGCCACAAGCTTGAAAGCGACAGATGGATCGTTATTCAAGATGGCTGACGGTTACAACACGGATAATGGCTCCCGCATGGTCAGGGGAACTTATCTACTGCGTTTACATGTGGTTTTAAAGTCATTGCACCCCCTACACATTTACCTTTTTTACTACCCACTTTTTCCTAGGAAATTGTTTCATTTAGTTTCTTTGTTTTTGTTACCACTACATTCACTCTATATATAAAATAACGATGGTTTTCATTATCTAAAATTTTAAATTAATTAGTATAGCGCAAATATAAATATATATACACAGATCAATGTAAATTTTTGATGTGTTTCAAGGACAGGTAAATAACTTCTGTAGTAGAATTCATAATGAGAAATTTTTAAAAAAATCGTAAAATATGTTAATATAATGTATATAAAAGTAAATTGAATAAATTGTGTTGGGCAGCTGTGAGCGTAGTAAATGGTCCCGCATGGGCAGTTATTTGATGCGTGTAATCTGAAAACCATCGAAGCGTCTTTCCTCTCACCTGCCAACAATCTCGCGAGCAAATGCCAGCGCAAAATTCCTTTCCCGTGATTGTTATAATCGACGCGCTCTGCTCTCATTTCACAAACATGTTTACTACCGCATGCGTGCATGCACGAATTGCTCGGTATATTTACGAAAGTTTCGGACCTTGATTGGCACAGTGTAAACAATTGATTAACGATCTGCATTTGTTTATTAATGCGTACTAAGCGTGCTATGATGTGATGTAGCAAGGTCAGGATACATAAAACGATTTGTGCAAACAAGTTCTTGCACAACGTGGAATGAATCACGTTCTTTCAATTTCAAAACGAGTAAAAATATGCTAAACGTGCATGTCTTGCTTTATGGTGCGGCGCGGCGCGGTCGTAAAATGTTTTTGTCGATAATAAAAGAAATGAAAATGGCTACATGACAAAGACGGCACGACGGGATGGAGAGAGAGGCGAAGTGCTGGCGAGTCATTAAAAGACAACAATAGAGCGGCGGGCCAGGTAGTCGAACTGCTGGCGTGAAATGAGGAATGCGTGCGAAAATACAAACTGGTTTTGGTTGTTGGAACAGGTTCTGTTGGCAGTGGTTAGTTTCGGACAGAACCCAAGTTTCATTGTAAAGGTTTTTGTTTAAAAATTAAGAATTTGTTTGTGCTGGTAAAAAGTAGAGATTGTTTACATTACCTGGAAAGTCTGTCTTGGTTGTAGGCGCGTTGCTCTCTCTCGAAGAGGTCCTCCGCGTTGGGATGAGAAGGCTGGGGCTGGAGCAGGCCGACGGAGAGCGGCGGATACCTGGGCTTCCAGAGCATCTCGGGATAAAGTCCGGGCGGAGGAAGATGGTGCGGTGGAGGTGGTGGCACGTGGTGTGCGTGATGCAAATGCAGCGGATGAGGCGGCGGCACCACCACGGCAGGGGCGGGGGCGGCAGTAGTGGCCGCGGTGGCCGACGCCGAAGCGGGCGCCGGGTGCGACGACATTAGCAGCGTCTGATGCTGCACAGAGTGTATATGGCGCACGTGGGGCTCAGCCTCCAGCAGCAGGCTGGGGTCGCGCCACACGCGCACCGCCGAATGTGGGGGCGGCTCGTCCGAGCTACTCAAGGCGCTTGAGCGCGAACCTGAACGCTCATCGCCGCTCGCACAGCCGGAGCGGAGCGAGCTCACGCCAGAGTCCGAACGATCGTCGGCGAAACGTAACAGAGCTGTCGCGGACCCGTCGCCCAGCTCCATCCTGCTGAACGGCAACGGCGATGTGTGCGGGGACACATCGTCACTCACCAGCGCCGCACCATTCACCACTACGCCACTCTCGACTGCACTGTGTTTCTCCTCGGCCACGATCACACAATCGTCCTCCGAGCTCGCCGCCTCGAGTCTCACGCTCTCGTCCACACCATCCTCTACAAGCTGGACGCTGCTACCGTCCGACGTCCGCGAGTTACTGTCCTCGCCCACCGCTTCTTTCTCTATTTCTGCCACTTGTTCAATCTTTTCTTCCTCGACTTCTACCTCGACCACTACAACCTCACTGCTGCTCGTGTCCTCCTCCTTCACCAGTGTCGGTGGAGGTTCAGGCTCTGGTTCTGGTTCAGGTTCAGGTTCTGGTACAGCTTCTTGTTCTGGTTCTGGCTCTGCTTCAACAACCTTCCCCTTGTCAGGAACGCTACTCTCGTGCGAGTCTCGCCTGCAGAGGGCCGAGAGTGGGCCGTTGTGCAGGCAGTCCTCGACCCGGACCTGCACGTGCCGTAACTTGCTATTGTTCGCCTCTTCCAACACCTTCTTCTTGGCGCCCCGTGTGTAAGAGTTCCGTTTCCGGCCCTGCTTGTTCTCTAGGTCCTCCTTGTTGCTGTAAGCGCTGTTACTGTTCTGTCGAGGTTTTGTTACGCTGCTTGTGTCGTTCTCACTGCATTTGCGTTTTCTTTGCGCTTTTCCACCTACAAAAGAAAAATAATCTTTAATAATATTGTCCATTATTTTTATTTTTCTTTTGTATTTCTTTCATTTGGATATACTTCATTTATATATCATTATTTTCTAATACTTAATTCATAATACAATTAATATGTTGTAAATAGCATGAAGCCTATACACTTATTATTTATAAATTGATCGTATGAAAACTCAAGTCATTCATCATTCATTACATTACGTTCCAAATTTTCAACCTTCACACATTTCAATAAAACAACATATGTATGATACCAACTCAACTTACTGACTATTTCAAAACTACTCAAATCATATTATACAAATATAAATTAGTCGTTATAGTTAGTCTATTATAAATTATCTTTCAACTTTTTAATACATAAACAAACAAATAAATTGTTTCAAGATAGTATAATGAAACTGTGTGTTTTTTTTAACTATTTTAATTATTATCACCTACATATTTTCTAAATAGTTAAATTGAAAATTCTTGATAACAATATAACATATTTATCGCATAAATTGTAATTGTAATTATGGTCATAAATGTATTTTTCCCTAACTAATTGTACTTATAACATCTGTTTTCAATCATGTATCTCCCACTTCTTGTGTCAGAATTCTTGTGTATACTATTTATAAGTCTTACTCTAATGTACAAATTCATTCTTATCTTGTTCACCTGATGATGGTCTAGTCGACCGAAATACGTATTGTAAAATAAACTTTACATTATTTGAAACTAACCTAGTGTTTTTTAATTAATTTGTAATTGAAAAGCTTTAAATTTGCAAAAAGTTACAATGAATATCTTAATTTTGTCGGTAAGAATCCTAACATTTTTAGCATATTTATTTGTTAGTCTGCACAACAGGAATTTAACCCAATTACAGTAGCTTATAGTAGAATCCGAACCACTCAGAAACTATCGTTTTTTTTTTACGTTGAAGTCAGTGAAATTTGAACGCGCGACCTTTTGCTTATGTAAATTTTACCTCGCCTTTATCCACTGGATTACGATTGCCTGTGATATTGTTGATTGTAATCGCTAATTGTAATTACTAATTAAATAGCTGTGAACGCAAATTAAATTTAATAACGAAGTAAGTTAAACAAGTATGCTGACAAATAAATCTAATCCAAATGTCAAGAATAACATTGAAACAAATTCAGATCGTAGAAATCAATGAACTATGAATTTAACAAAAAAAAGTGTGTCAATTTCGATTAAACATAGTTTAAAATTCCTTGAAATTTATTAATAAGTAATGAAGCAACTTTCTAAAATCAAAACTTCTAATGAATCAAATTGAATCAATTCTTCCTGTATGCTACAGACACCGGAAAAGGAACCTCAGAAACGATTTCCTATCATGACCACATATGACATAATTCCGTCGCCGGTGACTGTGCTACCTTCAGCGAAGTGTTTTGTTATCCAAGCCACAAGACCAACAACCAAGTTGACTGTGCATGTTTTCCCGCTTCGAACTAAAAAGTAATCGTGTTGGTATCTCTGTTACACCGGATGGTTCTCAAGAGCTGTGGTCACTTATATATCCGCAGGTTGCTATACTCCCCTCTCTCTCTCTCTCTCTCTCTCTCTCTCTCTCTCTCTCTCTCTCTCTCTCGCATAGAGTTATCAAGGTTGTAAGAATAGGAATGGTCAGTAAATTCTTGCAAGCATTATTTAATTTTGAACTTGTGTCATTGAATTTAATTTTTTCAGCTGCATTCACAGTTACCAAATTAACAATTACAATTATGTTAAATAATGCTAACATTCACACCGCCAAAATTAACACATTAAAATAGTTTCAAGTATACTAATAGTCATTTGTAACCGCCAAAAATACAATTTTAAATTTAGCTTTAAATAAATAAAAGCAAATCAAAAATTTGATTTACTTCAAATTATTCAATAAATTATTTAATAATGGGGTAGGTGGCTCAGTGGATCTTGAGAACCCTGGTTCGATCTCCACAGACGACAAACAATTTTCTCCAAATTAAATCTACCTCTGTGGCTCCCCCACCACTAACATCTTTGAGGGACGTGATTTGACGGCTAGTAACCGCACTTACCGAGAAGACATCACGGCTTTTACCTATTACTGAGTGTGGCACTCTGCCGTAGCAGATCTCGATAAGTGATATATTTCTTAGCGTGAAGTGAGGTTACCAGCCGTAAAATCACGGCCCCTAAAGATATTAGTGGAGGGGGAGCCACAGGGGTAGATTTAAATTGGTGAAAATTGTTTGTCGACTGTGGGGATCAAACCAGGAATCTCAAAAACCACAGGCCGACTTGATAACAAAATAATAATAATAATCTGTTCATGTTTTCACGTCAGTACGGTGGTGTGGATAGCGATATGGAATTCGAATCCGGAGATCCCGAGTTCGAATCTCACTCAAGCTAAAAATTATATAAAAACTACTACACTGCGGCTCGGTGAGTGCGGACCCTGTACTGTAATTGGGATTTAATTCCTGTTGTACAGCGTAACATAAATAAATAAATAAATAAATGTTTTCAACAACAGTAAATATTATGTAATCCAATAAAATATTATTAAAAAAAATAAACAAAATAAATTTCATGAACATCAGTATGACCTATTTCTGATAAAAACAAAAGAATAATAAAAGTAACATTCTAGTTAGAACCACATAAATCAAATTCCACCAGATTACAACAATCTAACATTAGTTTATCAGCTATAAAAAGAACTCCTCCTTTCCAGGAACTCGAACGATTACACAAATCTCGAAAACTAACAAACACACAAAATATACTAAATGTCCCACGGATAATGCGCTAGGGACAAAGAGTTTTCATTATCATTTCGCCCTGAACATTAATTTCTACATGTAAATCAATTAACATATTCCAGTTTTATCAAAAACTGGCATTATCTAAATAGTAAGTCATGAACCTGGAAAAAAATACAAACAAATGTAAAACGTTTTACTGTCATTACAAAATATAAAATTGATTTTGATGAAATATTTAAACTGATTTGATGCAGAATTAAATTTCAATTTAAAACTAACGAGGAAGCAATGATAATGAAAAATGTATATATGATGTTAGTGTGCGAGAGAGAGAGAGAAAGAGCATCAGATAGAATGTTTGCTCTCGTCGTTCAAGGTGACATTGGCGAGCAGGTGTGGGCTGTCAGCAATAGTAAGTATAAATAGCGAATGGCGTTAGCGCTCTACGCTACGGGATTGTCCGTAACTTAACTCTACACCCCGACAGAGAGATTGGCACACAGCCAGAGGAGATGCACTTGTTTAACTGTTGTTTGTTTGTGATTTGATATTTTGTTTGGCCTGGTTTTTTGAAGTTTGGTTCAATAAACTGGGCATTGGACACTCGAGCCAAATTTGGGGGGTTTGGCATTGGTTTACGATGTTGTATTTCTAACGTTGAAATATGTGAACTAAGGAATGCCATGAAAAATTGGGGTAGATGACTCAGTGGTATCGAGTCGGCCAGTGGATCTTAAGAACCCTGGTTCGATCCCCACAGCCGACAAACAATTCTACCCCTGTGGCTCCCCCTCCACTAACATCTATGGGAGCCGTGATTTGATGGCTGGTAACCGCACTTCACGCGAATAAATATATCACTTATCGAGATCTGCTTAGGCAAAGTGCCACACCTAGTAATGGGTAAAAAGCGTGATGATATTTATTTACTAAAATAATAAATTATTGTCCCGCGTGATGGTCGCGCGGGTTAAGGGCTTCAATCGCAACCATAAGGTCGTGGGTTCGGGTCCCGCCCGTGGCGACCATACAAAGGACATATCGGTATATGACCTTAGTAGTTGGTCCGATATATAAATTTAAAAAAATAAATAAATTAGTAAGTAGCAGATTTAGAAATTAAATTAGACGGCCCCCAAAAATATTAGTGGGGAGCCACAGGGGTAGAATTGTTTGTCGGCTATGGGTTCTCAAGATCATGTAAAATATGTATTATTCGAAAGAAACAAAAGCACCGTTAGACTATCTTGTCAAATGACAGACCAAAACAAGCAAATGAGCATCAATAAATCTCAAAGACCCAAAATGTGAAAGGTCAATATCCGTACCATACCGTTGTGCATAAGTTTGTAGCCACAGTCAAGATAAGCCGGTTCTACACCAGGAAATGTTATTTATTGAGTTTCGAATTGATTTATTAGAAACATTTGCAACAGCTGCAATAGTTTCACTGTGTGTGACTTATCAGACGCATTTATTTAATAATCATTAATATTAACGGGATATAAAGGCGTTACACTACTTTCACTACTGTAATTGTTCTTAATTACCATGGTAACAAGCTGCTTAATTGTTATAATGATTAGTTATGATGAAATAGTTTGTTCTAGCTTGCATTAGTTAGCATTTTTTGCAAGTATGAGAAAGCGTGTAGAAATTGTTACAAGTTCACATTAAAGTGCAGTTTTTTTATGACTTTATTGTTCTTTTGTTTTATTGTAATAAAGGAAAATAAGTTTTAATAATAGTTTGTACGTTTTACATAACTTGAATCGTTTGAAAACTACAAGGTCAAATAGAAGTCAAACAGCATGTCTCACTGTTTTTCCACATTTTTACATTCTTTTGTTTAAGTTTATTTATATGCTAGTCTACACAACAGGAAATTAATTCTAATTACAGGACACGGAACCTGCCATAGTTTGCAGTGGAATGCATATAATAAAAAGTTGAAAATTGTTGCATTTTCTTTTGAACGGTTTTTTTTTTGTTTTCTGATTTTAAACCGCAAAATCCATCTTTACCGATCTATAAATTACAAAAGAGATCAGAAAATTAATTTTAGACTATATAAAAATATAAATAAATATATCATCACGCCGTTTACCCATTATTGGATATGGCACTCTGCTGTAGCAGATTTCGGAAAGTGCAGTTACCAGCCGTCAAATCACGGCCTCCAAAGATGTTAGTGGTGGGAGAGCCACAGGGGTAGATTTAATTAGGTGAATATTGTTTGTCGGTTGTTGGGATCGAACCAGGGTTTTCAAGATCCACAGGCCGACTCGATACCACTGAGTTTTCGAATATATCTAAATTTTAATTTTGTTTCGCACACTTAATTACATTTGTTTCTATATTCAAAGCTATGAAAATAGTAAAAAGTTGGCAACGATAAGAATCAAACAATTATTCCATGTACGATATTATCATTTGAACAATAATTTATAAAACGAAATAAACATCATATATTCCTACCAGGTCAATAAACCAGTGACCTCACAACAAAAAAAGAATTGTTTACATTACAATTATACAAACGCACCATACAATAGAATTCGCACTAAAACAACCTATCGTTACAATGAAATATTATTCAAAAACAGCGATAAATAATAAGGAAAATATCGAAAGGAAATAAACATGAAAAATAGTTGCTGAATGTGAACCATATCCATAAATTCTCCGCAAAACGCAAACATCTATTTATGTACGTCACTACTTGTATATTTGCCAAGAAAGATAGAAAAAAAAAGATAAAAATGCGCGTCAGTGGTAAATTTAGAACGGACTGTACTTACTTGCTAATCTATGTGCTACTTTTATCTAAATGACTGGTGGAAATCATGTTAATGCGTGAACAAATAAAAAAAACTTGTCATGTTTCGACCTTCGTCGTTTATACAGTTGTTCTTTGATTATAAGGCATTGCTAAACAGTTTTTTCTGCTAATACATAACTATAAAAGTTTGCATATTTATCAATCATTATTTTTAACACACAAAGAAATATTTTGCTTTGATAACAAACCTACTCCGTGTTTTGTAATCGTTTTGAAATGAACAAAGAACTATTATTTATTAAATGAAATAGTTTTTACTTTGTTTACATTTTTATACTTTTATCACTAGTTTTATTTAACGACACACATTTTTTCTAAGAATTGATTAAGTAATTCTAAAATGATGAAATCAAGTTTTATTTACAAAATTTGTACAAGAAATAATAATCTAATTAAATCAACGAATTAAAACTATACATGGGAAATTATTTATTTCTAGTACTCTGCACAAGAACTTAATTCCAATTATAGTTCATGGCCCGGACTAACCAAACTTAATTTTTGGCTTGAATGGGATTCGAACTCGGGATCTTCGGATTCGAATGCCGTAACGATATCCACACAACTATACTCTGCTAGACATTTAATGATGAGGTTTTTAGGTAACAAACAAAGTTTGACATATAAGAATAATTGGTTTTAAATGTTGCTTTCATAGTTTGATTCAATTTGCCAGCAAATATAATTTTATCACAATTTCTTCAAGTACGACGCTTTAGGTAACAGGTTATCGCCTACGGATGGTTACCAAGCAACGTGTTTTCGGAGTATGATACATTTATTTTATTATTATTAATGTTTTTAGGATATTTGATAGAAATGGATTGAAATGCAAATGTAAGAACCAAAATAAAATTTCAAAACCGAAATAGTTCTTTATGTATTAAGAGCGTAAAGCTGCACTATTGCAATTACCGTGCTCGACTAACAAAGACACTTTACGCTCATGACACACACATATTTTTTCTACGATTGCTTTCAAGATTATTAAAAAAACGTATACGTACTGAAAATAAATTCTTTCTGTTAACTATCAATATGACAAATTTGTATTTTGTTTGAATTCCTGGTAACTATTGAGATAAGAGCGCATTTATTATTTTGTCTACGTGTGAAGCAGTTATTTTTCGATTGTTCCACAGAAAACGTCAACTTTACGATGACAAATGAGAGCGTAATTGTCAACTTTTCATAGTAATCGTAGAAAAAATTAATTTACAACTATTCCTGTGATTCCTCCTCTACTAACATCTTTAGGGGCAATATTTTGACGACTGGTGACCGTATAAATAAATCGTTGAGATCTGCTATGGCAGAGTGACATAAATTACTGCGATTACTAAACTCCGAATCTGTTTTTTGAGTACTAACAAATATGCTTTATATCCATTTTTGGATATTTTATTTTTATTTGTGTTACGCTGTACAACAGGAATTTAATCCCAATTACAGTACAGGGTTCGCATTCACCGAGCCGCAGTGTAGTAATTTATATAATCTTTAGCTTGAGTGAGATTCGAACTCGAGATCTCCAAATTCGAATTCCATATTGCTATCCACACCACCGTACTAATATTTTGTATATAGTTGTACACTAAAATGCGGTTAGTAGCCGTCAAATTATGACACCCTCAAACATTTGAAAGGAATTATTTTTAGTGTTTAAATATGAAGTACAAAATCTTATGTGCACAGCACATGACTTCCTTGTACGCGTATTAAACTATAGATATTTTTTTAATTGCACATATTTGACGTTAAATCTTTTATTTTTTTTATTTTTTTGTTCTAAATCATAGCAAACTTAATTTAAAAAATAAAACAAAAAAATATATAATATTTAAATTTAGATATCTCTCTTATGCAAAAGGCTAATTTAAAAATTCTTAGGCTGGATTGCATGAAAGCGGGCTAACTCTCGGGTTACGCTAACCCAGGGCCAACGGGTAACACCGGGCTAGCCAAAAATTGAATTGCATGATTTAACCCTCGGTTAGCTGTCAAACGTAATTGAACTACTGAATAACAGATGTCACTACATGAACATAACATCAGTTATTTTTGAATTCGTATTTATTCGCGCTACAGCTCAAAGATTAAGAAGACATACACATTGATAGTTTCAGCTTTTATTACTAATGTACACATACAGATTTAACCTAACATTCACTATTCAGAAAACACTGTGTTTATTAAAGAATTTCGTACAGCATTATTAACTTGTACGGTGTGTATAATTTGATGTTCATTGTTCTGTGCTACTTCATCTTCTTCAGGTATAAAATCATTTGTTGAAATTGCAATATTGTGAAAAATTGACTTGATAGTACTATCATGTACAGATCCTTGAAAACAAACTACAATATCTCTTATTTTTAGTTGTGCATCATATGTCACTTGTACGTTTATGGAAAAAAAACCACGCAATCAGAGAAATAGAAGGTAGATTCAAAAGAAGTGGTACTCATACTGGAAAGACAACACACAAGACATAACTTGAAACATGCATTTAATAAATATTATTATTAACATTAATTACATAATGTACGTCACATATTTTGCAACAAATAATGTGTATAGAAGTGTGTATCTACATTGACACATCATGTCACAATTTATTATTTTTCTGAATATATTAAAATGAGACCGTGAAACATGAATTCTGTGTTTTAAATATAATTTGTACAATTAAAGAGTAAATAATTATTTATATTTTAGGCGTACCTGACGAAAAACACCGATAAAAATGCCTTTTTTATTATAAATATGATGCTTGATATGACAGCTGTCGGCCATGTGCAATTCGAATTTGGTAACCCGAGAGTTATCCCGTGGATATGCACGGGCTAACTTCTAGCCCGAGGTTAGCTGTCAAACAAGTCGGTAACCTAGGTTACCGTATGTAGCCCTGGGCTAGAAGTTAACCCGCTTTCATGCAATCCAGCCTTAATGTGCTAGACGCAGCATTTATTTCTAAAATTAAAATAATACCATTTTTTTTCAAGGAAAACTGTTAGCAGCTTCATGTAATGTGCCACTTCCGGTTAGTCTATTTTAACCAAAATCTATTATGTTATTTCCATTGATATAGTAGTCTTATATACCAAATTTGGAAAGTTTTAAATTATATTTGAATATACTCGTAGTTTTTCATGAAAATCTATTATAGACTTCAAGTAAAGTACCACTTCCGGTTGTTGTATAATGACCAAAAAGGGAGGTGCACAACTAGATGTTATAACAGTCCTAAATATAAAGTTTCAATTTTCTACGGCTTACCGTTTTTGAGTTATGCGAGATACGTACGTACGTACGGCACGACGAAATTAGTCAAAATGGATTCAGGGAGGGCCAAAATACCTATTTCCGTTGAAATCTGAGAACCGAAAATTTTCGTGATTATAATACTTCCTTTACTTCGTACAAGGAAGTAAAAAACAACAGATCTTGTCGACAATATAAAACATTCTAATAAAATATATTTTTAATTTTAAATAGTTAACAGTTTAAATTAATGGCTACAAACCTTGAAATACTGAATTTGAATCCCACATAAAAATAATAACTTATGTGGCTATTAATTTAATTAATTAAGCTGAATAACAATACCAGGAACCTATATCTTATAATGACATTTGTAATATTCATAAACAGTTGTATTTATTATTTATTTATTTATATTACGCTGTACAACAAGAACTTAATCCCAATTACAGTACAGGCTCAAGACACACCGAGCCTCAGTGCGATTCAAACTCGGGATCTTCGGATTAAAATTCCGTAATGATGTTCACACCAACGTACTAACGGACATATAAATTGAAGACACTCAAATATTCAAATGCGATACGAAAATATACCAAAATAAGTCTTGCGTTTACTAATTAATAAACAAGAGGACGTGTGTTCAAATCTCGCTTTAACAATTCAAATTCCACTATAAGCAACTATATCAAATATGTGTAATGCGAAGCGAAAAATAAATAAATAGCTAATTGTGAATTGAAATTAAATTACATTTTAATGTTTTCCAAATATAAATTGTATTTAGTAACAGCTATAAATAGTACGGCAATGAATTATAAACAAAACAATAATATAGAACAATATACAGGCTGTTTCACAACTTAGAGCAAAAAATTAAAGGGTATATTCTGTACGACGTGCTGATCATGAAACAAAGATTTTTTTTTTAAATCGCATAACTATTTTCAATGTTTCCCAGTCCAAAATTTTTCGTTGCCACTGCCACTGGGTGGATGATTATGTTAAAGTTATTAATTAAATAAAATTCTATTATAAATAACTGCTAATAATTGAATTGTGTAATTATTCTTTCGTAGTTGATACCTACTTTATAGTTTGTGTTTAATAGGAAAGCGAATCCAGTGCAGTACTACTTACCCTTAATTTTTCGAATTTAAAAAAAATCTTTTTGTTTCATGATCAGCACGTCGTACAGAATATACCCTTTAATTTTTTGCTCTAAGTTGTGAAACACCTGTATAAATAAAATAAATATATCATCACGTCTTTTACCCATTATTGGGTGTGGCACTTTGCCTAAGCAGATCTCGATAAGTGAAATTACTAGCCGTTAAATCACGGCCCCAAAGATATTAGTGTAGGGGGAGCCACAAGGGTAGATTTAATTGTTTGTCAGCTGTGGGGATCGAACCAAAGTTCTCAAGATCCACAAGCCACTTATCCCATATAGAACAATATAAATGTAAGTTTGGATTTTGAAGAAACGTATCGTTGAATGACGGTACAGTTTATCAATTAAAATACTTGAAATCGTCTCCACTAATTAGAATGAAACGTGCGTGAAGATAACAATTACATGAACAGTTACGCTACGGGTATTTCTATCTAGAAGGCTATGCTATGACACAGCGTAATCCATAAACAAAAGCGGGCCACATCAATTACTCATTATCAAGTGAAAGTTAAACAATAAAAACCTGCTCTACCAGTGCATTAATTGTTTTTATGTTATACAGAGAAATGTCAGTGTACTCTAGCGATTAAAATGTGAACTAATTATGGCCTACCGGAACTCGGTAATTATATACGATTCGCACGTTTTTACTAACTTCAATTCAAATGTTTTATGTCACGATTATGAGGAAAAAATTACGGTGTCGTGACTACTCCGTTTTTTTACTCTTTACATATTTCTTTACACAAACGTAGACTTTTTCAGTATTTTTATATTTTTTATAAGATACTTTTGTAGTTATTCCTTTGTTTTTTACTATTAAATTATTATTTTTAAATACTTGTGAATAGGGTTCGAAGATATTTATCGATCGATATATATCATGATATTTATTTTGATATATATCGTCATATTTTTGCAATGATATATATCCATTATATAAAAATTTCAAATAGTGTGTAATAAATACAGTATACCTCTCATTATTACTTTCATTAATTCTGTTAAAATTATATTCTAAAGATAATTGTTATTTTACTAGCTTTTGACTAATTTTTATTTGGTACTCATTTTAGAAATACAAATCCTTTAATATGGTGGAAAAGTGTAACTATCAATGAGTCAGAGTGGCCAAATAAAAATACATTTATTGAACTATGTGAACAGTTACACACTGCTGTAGCAGCCACAGCAGGGCTGGAACAATATTTCTCCACTTTTGGCATTTCCAATCTCAATTACGTAATCGTCTCGGTAACGACAAAGCCGCTAAATTAGTTTTTATGTTTAAATATTTAAACCAAAAAGAAACTACAAAAAAAAAACTAATTTAGATTGGATTTGGACAAGTGAGTCTCTATCTGCAACGCTATGTTCAGGAAGTTCATCAGAAGATGATGATTTGCCCCTATCTGGAATATAGGATTATTTAAATATTCTTACTATTCTTAGTACTATATAATATTTGTGTATCCATTCAATGTATATTTACTTTTTTTCATTACCTATGTTAATTTTTTATTTAGGAGTAATAATTTATTTTGTATTTCCTATTTTGATAATAAATGTGTACAAAAACTAAAATTAAAAAATAAATATCCAAAAAGTGATATTTATCTGATATATATCCTATATATCAGATATTTTGATATTTATTATAAATATCATGATATTTACGAACCCTGCTTGTGATATTATTTTTCATAGTTATTTGTACAACTAGTCATGAAAACAATACAAATTGATATTAGATTACTATTATTTTGACAGATAGGATACTGCATACCTTTAAATAATCGCTAAGGAGATAAATAAATAAAACTAACTAATGAGCATTTTTTAAATTATGTTTTAACGATTTTTAAAATGGTTGTATAATGTTCCACTTTCTATATAGATTTGCATTAAAAAAATGAAAAGCTTTTATGATCAATATAAAAAAAAAGATATTAACACATGAAACAATTTCATATTAGTTTTTGTTACATGGTCAATGTTTACTTCATTCTTATTTGTTAAATTATGTATCATGACGTCACTTAAAATTATATTTATTTTAATTCTAATTCTAATAAGTATTATATTCATGTTGAAACAAAACTATAAATAAATAAATAAATATATCATCACACCTTTTACTCATTACTGGGTGTGGCACTCTGCCGTAGCAGATCTCGGGAAATTATATATTTATTCTCGTGAATTGCAGGTACCACTCGTCAAATCACGGCTTCCAAAGATGTTAGTGGAGAGTGAGCCACACGGATAGTTTTAATGAAAATTAATTGTCGACTATGGGAACTGAATCCGGCTACTAGCTGTGGCACTCTGTCGTAACAGATCTCGATAAATGATATATTTCTTTGCGTGAAGTGCGGTTATCAGCCGTCAAATCACGGCCGCAAAGATGTTAGTGAAGGGGAAGCCACAGGGGTAGTTTTAATGTGGTGAAAATTAATTGTCGACTGTGGGAACTGAATCCGGCTACTAGCTGTGGCACTCTATCGAAACAGATCTCGATAAATGATATATTTCTTTGCGTGAAGTGCGGTTATCAGCCGTCAAATCACGGCTTCCAAAGATGTTAGTGGAGAGTGAGCCACACGGATAGTTTTAATGAAAATTAATTGTCGACTGTGGGAACTGAATCCGGCTACTAGCTGTGGCACTCTGTCGTAGCATATCTCGATAAATGATATATTTCTTTGCGTGAAGTTTTAGTGAAGGGGAAGTCACAGGGGTAGTTTTAATGTGGTGAAAATTGTCGACTGTAGGAATCGAACCCGGATTCTTAAATCCACATGCCGACTCGATACTACTGAGCCACCTACCCTAAAGTCGAATCAAAATATTTTACGTATAAAAAACGTGCCTTTTAAGAGTATTTTTCAAATTGTATGACGTGACGTCATATAAAAGTTTTATAAACTGACCGTGTAACTCCAGTTTTAAACAAAACATTGATTCAATAAAAGATATAGAAACTATATTTTCGTCCAATTTTGTATGAAGCACTTTTCTCTAACATAATTTGTTTTAACGTCACAAATAAATAATTAATTTAAGCGTAATCCAATTGCCATTAGCTGACTTAAATCAGTACAAATATATCAAACAACTTGACTAATTGACATAGAAAGATTAATTCCTTCAAGTTGAAACTTAATCAGTAAATTTACTAGTGGGAAGTAAAGTGAGTGCAGCAAGTTTGATTTAAATAGCAAATGTAATCATTATAAAACATGATACAAACAATTTAAAATATGTTATCGTCTAGCCGACTAAAAGAAAGCAGGTATCACTTATATTAACTGTTAGTTAATAACATATTTCAACTAACGTAAGTCGTAAGAAACATACGAAGCCAAGCGATTATTTCGTCGGTAGAGAGAAATGTAACAAACACGCAATTTTGAAATTACACCGTTGTGTTCAGAGTTAGTAACGCCCCCCTGCAAAAACTTCGTGATTCGCAATTGTTTGAAGTTACTTGAACTTGTTTCGCAACTGTTGACTTTTTAATGACGAAATTACACACTGTTTTTTGTTTGCATTGTTTTTGAAACTAGTTGTTTTAGAAGTTTTTTCTGAGGTCTTTCATATAGACACAAAAAATTATTAATTAACTTTGAATTAATGTAATGAATTTTTAGCAACATTTTTGATGGAATTAATTATTAATTTAATTTTTGATATATTTGTAATAATTAATTAAACTATATTAGGTGGTGCTTCATCCCTTCAAATTTAGATATATTTAGAGAAAAATGCTTTGAAAGTTTAAAAGTTAGAGAAAATGGCAATTAAAACAAGGAAACAAAAGCTGTCACTTTAGTTATAAATATTAGAGAAATTAATAGCTGATTTTCTCGAAATATTTTAATTAATTTCTCTAATTTGTGAGGTTAAAATACATTTTTGTCTAATGCAATTGAATTCTTGACATCTTGTTTATTATATTATTTATAATGGGGTAGGTGGCTCAGTGGTGGATCTTGAGAACCTTGGTTCGATCTCCACAGCTGATAAACAATTTTCACCAATTTAAATCTACCCCTGTGGCTCCCCCTCTACTAACATCTTTGGGGGTCGTGATTTGATGGCTGGTAACCGCACTTCACGCGAAAAAATATATCACTTACTGAAATCTGCTTAAGCAGAGTGCTACACCCAGTAATCGGTAAAAGGCGTGAATTTTACTTGTTTATGATTAATATTAACAAAATAAAACAATGGAACAGTAATCAAAATTATAAGTTGTGGAGAATTCGATGAATTTACAACAGTATATAGTAGTCGTACAAATAGTAGCTAGATGGATAAAATCGTGCTCGACTAACAAACGTTGAAACATTGAAAACAAATGAAATCTACACGATTCGCATTCTCAATTACCGTTGCCATGACACCGCCCACGGGCCACGAGACGCGACACAAAACAAAGATAACACCATCCTATTTTCAACGGCAGAGACAAAGATAGCACGATAGATATGTCTGCCAAACGGCCCAACACGGCGTGCGTTGATTGTCCATTGTTTTCATGCTTTGTTTAAACAAGGTCATGCCCCCTCTCCCTGCGTTGCTTAGCAACGGCATGTACACGTAGACATGCATATGTCGTTTCTCACTGTAGGAAGAATCGTTTTGAGAGCTATTATTTTGTTACCGCCATTTTGAACACCCGATGCGATTTTATCTTTGTTTACATGGTGCTTACAGACGTTTATTTTAAAAATTTAATCAGTAGGTCTTTTTAACTGTTACCGGTTATTGATTTTTGATTGGATTTCAACGATCATAAATATATTGCAGGATTTCTAAAATCAATGCACTAAATGATAATGGCCTCGGATGACACCATCGCTCTCTGTGAATCTGGCCAACGCCTTTGTTTCATAAATTACTATTACTTTTTCAAATTGAATTTCACGGATAAAATTGATTAAAAAGTTTGAATTAAATATGTCGTAGAAAACATTCACAACATAAACAATGCTTTAAAAATTCATAAAATCTTGTTTAAAGACCTACGTTTTCAATAGAATTTGATTTGCAATTTCAAAAACCCACGATTTCAATAGAATCTGCATTTGTATTTATAAATACAATAGCATACATCAAAATGATACAAGTGTTTTTATAACTTTTTTTGCATTAATTTTAAACTCTCTTACATAATAATTATGATTTTGTTTGTCATGGCACACTATGTATAAAAATAAACAACTTTTAAAAACAGTTGAACCGTGGTGAAACATTATTTTTATTTTTTAATTGCCCATAGCAACATTTGCTTGATAACAAAATTATTTCTATTGTTATGTGCACATGGCATTGTTTTCCTTTTCATGAGCCTCTAAATTTTTTAATTGATTGTAAAAAAACAATTGATACGCGACAGTCATTCTTGTTAATTGCTTAGTTCAATTGTAACTAGATTTCGATTTCGTTACGCTTTAATAAACAAAAACGAAACAAATCAGATTTATTTTACTAATATTTCTCCTAACCTACTATATTTTGTGAATAACTCTCAGAACAATTGAATAACGAAGCCCAAAAAATATGTGAACTAACGTATTTGAAGCTCTAAAAAATATGTCGATTTTTTTTAATATATATATCGGACCAGCTACAAAGGTCATAAGCCGATATGTCCTTTGTATGGCAGTCACGGGCGGGACCCGAACCCAGGACCTTTATTATTTATATTATGTAACCTAGGTAACATTGCAAACAACAAAAAATCGACAAATTTACTGTTATAAAAATATAAAATAAAATAAATATATCATCACGCCTTTTACCCATTACTGGGTGTGGCACTCTGCCTAAGCAGATCTCGGTAAGTGATATAAAAATATGTCTTCTATTGCATTTATATCGGTTATAACAAACAGAATTCCTCTCCACGCTGTCTCGGTCACATAGACCGATAATTATTCGTCCAAATCAAGTCGGCAATGACAAATACTTTATAACATAGACCGAGCGACGTCTAGAAATATATATTTTTTTAAATGAAAATTTATATTTTGTTTATTTTAAAGGACCTAGAAATACAAACCGAGAGGGTGTATGTGAGTACGATTAAATCGCATACGCCGACTCGGTCTATATGACCGAGATGAAAGTAACTAAATTTTATATTTAAGAAACCCTTTTTTTAATTGTGGGCATTCTGCCCATTTCGGTTGTAGTGAAAGGGAAATCAAATGAATAATGTTAAAAGTTGTGATAATTAATTTGAAATCGAACTTAGGTTCTTAATTCTTTGATTTTGTATAAATCCTAATTTTTAAATTGTAGTCATTTACTCAATGTCCAATTCAAGGATAACTAGATATTTATTTCCACATTAAAACAAAACAAAACAAGAGCAATTTCCAAAAACATCAACCCATTTGTTTTCCATGGCCATCTAAATTTAATGAACAATAATACTAAAACAATTGTTAGACGATAATGTACAGTCATTTGTTAACTACACAATTCAAAGTTAACTAGATGTTTATCTACACATTAAAAACAAAATAAAAATGGAACAATTTCATGAATCATTGGTAAAGAAATTATCATCATAAAATCTGTGTGTTGACCGAATGTGAAATAGGTGAGTTTGCGTGAGTCAGCCTCGTAATATTCGTAAGTAATGAGCGGCCATTACCTCGCGCATGCGTCAGGCCCGGCTTCAGTTATTTTTAGATTTGTCATCAACGGAACTGATTCATATCCGACTGTTTTTCACTTGTTTCGTTGTTTGTTTGTTTACAGCACTGATGGAACGATTACAGTTGATACGTTGTGGTTTCATCAACCAGCCTGACCTTTTCCTGTATTTTGTGTTAGGTAATAAACATTTATTTTTGGAATTTTACCTTACTGTCACGATATTTTTGTTGGAAATTATAATGGGATTCTGAAAATTGAAACGGTATTTTTTATGAAATATTTTTTGTAATTATAATTTTCTTTTTATTTTATGTATGATTCACAGGTAATTAGTATTATTGTAGTTTAAATAATTATACGATTTTAGTTGTGATAGTTTTATTAATTTTAGGTGGCTCAGTGGTATCGAGTCGGCCTGTGGATCTTGAGAACCCTGATTCAATTCCCACAGGCGACAAACAATTTTCACCAATTTAAATCTACCCCTGTGGCTCCCCCTCCACTAATATCTTTGGGGGCCGTGATTTGACGGCTAGTAACCGCACTTCATGCGAAAAAATATATCACTTACCTAGATCTACTTAAACAGAGCTCCACACCTAGTAATGGGTAAAAGGCGTGATGATATATTTATATTTATTTATTTACGAGGCTATATTTTGTTCCTCAATTTGAACTAATATAAGAAATAACAAAATTAATATGAAAGACAATTATTGAATAATAGTTATTTATGTATTAAAAGCGTAAAGTGATTCTTTGTTACTCGCCTTCGGCTCGCGCTGCAGTAGTGTTAGAGGAACAAATACACTTTACGCTCGTGATACACACAGAATTTTTTCTATGATTGCATCTTAAATTATTACAAAACGTATACAAAAATAAAAAAAATAAATATATCATCACGCCTTTTACCTATTACTGGGTGTGGCACTCTGCCTAAGCAGATCTCGGTAAGTGATATATTTTTTCGCGTGAAGTGCGATTGCCAGCCGTCAAATCACGACCCCCAAAGTTGTTAGTGGAGGGGGAGCCACAGGAGTTGATATTAAATTGGTGAAAGCCAGTTTGTCGGTTGCGGGAATCGAACTCGGGTCCTCAAGAACCGCAAGCCGACTGCATACCCACTAGACCACCAACTATACATATATATATATATATATATATATATATATATATATATATATATATATATATATATATATATATATATATATATATATATATATATACGAGTATATATACGTATACGTACTGAAAATAAATTCGTTCTGTCAACTGTCAATATGACAAGTTTGTTTTGTTTGTATCCCTGGTAACTATTGAAATAAGCGAGCATTTAATATCTTTTTATTTTTCGATTGTTCCACAGAAAACGTCAACTTTACGATGACAAATGAAAACGGTTAACTTTTCATAGCAATCGTAGAAAATAAAGTTTGAGGTTCCAACATATATCTCTTTTTATTTGAGTTTAAATAAAAAAAAACAATTTTTCTGCTATACCTAATTTGTACTATTTGACATTGAGCTGTTCACTGAGTAAGTTCAATTTTTACAAAAAAGGTTGCAATTTATATCTCATAAATTTATATATCTATAATAGGAAGTTTTTCCATTTGCGTAAGTTCGCCGCCTATTGCGCGAACATTTTGATTTATCTTCAAACTAATTGCGGTTGTTAATTTTAACGTAACCGTGTTTTAAAACTGGTTTTATATCTGGTTTTAAATTTATTGGTTTCAAATTACAAAGAGTAGCGCTTTATGATCTATCGAAAAATATTTCCGTTCAATTGTTTTGTAATTTGATTTACCGAGTATCGATATCGAACAATTAATAATACAGCGACATTCATTTTTCTTGTGAATGGAGAATATTTCATTGTGTTGAGTTTTGTAATTAACGCGTAGGTAACTACGAAAGATAAAGAAATGAAATATTTGCATAAAAGAGAAAGGAAGCAGAAAGAAGAATTTATAAAATATATAACCTAGTTTACGTGGACCTAATTTCAATATGTAAATTTAATGTCGAATATTTTAAACGGTTTATGGATTGAGTTTGTCATATTTCTTTTTTAATTAAAGAGTTAATATTTTTTACATTTTACATAAAATATCAGAATATCACGAAACTAAATTCCTTAAATTTATTTTCCCATAAAACAAGATAATAAAGCGTGTGAAATTACTTTTAATTTATTAATTTTATTTATAAGTTATAAATTACAATGAATAACAAAACGCGAAGTCATAAAATCCAAAACTTTTATTCTTAAGACCAACATTTTAATCACCTAACAATTAAAATAAATATAAATACATCATCACGCCTTTTACCCATTACTGGGTGTGGCACTCCACCGTAGCAGATCTCGGTTAGTGATATATTTCTTTACGGTTATCAGCCGTCAAATCACGGCCTTCAAAGATTTTAGTAGAGCAGGAACCACAGGAGGTGAAAATGTGGGAATCGAACCTGAGTTCTCAAATTCACAGTTTGACTAAACCATCTACCCCTAATTCGAATTAAAAATATAACAGAAACATTGTTATTTAACGTATTTAATCAAACTGTGCATGAAATAAAATAAATAAATATATTATCATGCATTTTACTCATTAATAGGCGTGGCACCCTGCCGTAGCAGATCTCGATAAGTGATATATTCTTCGCGTTAAGCGCAGTTGCCAGCTATCAAATCAGCTACATATGTTAGTGTAGGTAGAGCCACAGGGGTAGTTTTAAAGTGTTGAAAATTGTTTGTCGCCTGTTTGAAGAAAACTTTTAACATGTGTCATCAGCTTTATTTCTAATCATTATTTACTGCTCTACAGGATCATAATGGGGTAGGTGGCTCAGTGGTATCGAGTCAGCCTGTGGATCTAGAGAACCCTGGTTCGATCCCTACAGCCGACAAACAATTTTCACCAATTTAAACCTACCCTTGTGGCATCTTTGGGGGCCGTATTTTGACAGTTGGTAATCGCACTTCACTCTAAAAAATATATGATTTACCGAGATCTGCTTACGACACAGTGCCACACCCGGTAATGGGTAAAAGGTGTGATGATATATTTATTTTACAAATTGGGTAGGTGGCTCAGTGGTATCGAGTCGGCCTGTGGATCTAGAGAACCCTGGTTCGATCCCCACAGCCGACAAACAATTTATACCAATTTAAATCTACCCTTGTGGCATCTTTGGGGGCCGTGTTTTAACAGCTAGTAACCGCACTTCACGCGTATAAATATATCACTTACCGAGAGCTGCTTCGGCAGAGTGCCACATCCGGTAATGGGTAAAAGGTGTGATGATATATTTATTTTACAAATTGGGTAGGTGGCTCAGTGGTCAGTCGGCCTGTGGATCTAGAGAACACTGGTTCGATCCCCACAGCCGACAAACAATTTTCACCAATTTAAATCCACCCTTGTGGCATCTTTGGGGGCCGTGTTTTGACAGCTGGTAACCGCACTTCTCACGTATAAATATATCACTTACCGAGATCTGCTTCGGCAGAGTGCCACACCCAGTAATGGGTAAAAGGTGCGATGATATATTTAATTTACAAATTACAATTGGGATAGGTGGCTCAGTGGTATCGTGTCAGCCTGTGGATCTGGAGAACCCTGGTTCGATCCCCACAGCCGACAAACAATTTTCAACAATTTAAATCTACCTCTGCAGCACCTTTGGGGGCCGTGTTTTGACAGCTAGTAACCGCACTTCACGCGTATAAATATATCACTTACCGAGATTTGCGAAGGCAGAGTGCCACACCCAGTAATGGGTAAAAGGCGTGATGATATATTTATTATATTTTAGGATCTTAATCCCAATTACAGCAAAATTTATACGCACAACCTATTTCTTAAAACACAAGGTCTCTCTAGAATTTATTCACTTGTCTATAATCGCCTAATAAAATTCATAATAACTTTCCAGAAAACTAATTTATTCTTGGCTTATCCCTTAGCTTATCCATACGAGGATTTTATCGTTTAAATATCAGACTTCATAAAATTAAAATATGTGCTAGACTGCAATGATATAACTAGTAACAACATAACATCATAATATGGCTGCTCATTTAAATTTCATAGCACAGCCCGATGCATACACAAACAACACTCATTATTTGCATTGTATAAATGTAATTAATGTAAATGTGTAATTAGCAGAGCAGGAGAAAAGATGCACTCGTTACACAGGCAGACAGAGAGAGAGAGAGAGGAACGCGAAGTTATTCAAGAAACATTACAGTTTTCTCTCTTCTCTACACAACCACTTCACATTCACGTTACTTGAATATTATTACAGGACAACTTTCATATCAACTGGAATTTTTCTCGCATGCTTGCAGCAGAAATGAAACACTGTACAGAGAGACTAAACTAATAGTTATTTTTTGTCATACGTGTACTGAAATGACCTCTTTTTCATGCGTGTTTCTAGGACGAAATAGTTATTTGTGTATTAACAGCGTAAAGTGATTCTTAATTACTCGAGCACGGTAATTGCAGCGCGAGCCGAAGGCGAGAGCTGAAATAGTGTAAGAGGAACAAAGGCACTTGACGCTCGTGATACACACATTATTTTTTCTACGATTGCATCTTAAAATTATTGAAAAACGTATACGTACTGAAAATAAATTCATTCTGTCCACTGTCCATGCGACAAGTTTCTGTTTTGTTTGTTTCCCGGGTAACTATTGAAATAAGCGCGCATTTAACGTCTTTTTCGCGCGTTGCTTCGGAGACGCGCAAAAAAGATATTTTTCGATTGTTCCACAGAAAACGTCAACTTTACGATAACAAATGAGAGCGTAATTGTTAACTTTTCATAGCAATCGTAGAAAAATGGCATTTTTCAAGTCGGTACAAATTTTATAGCCGTAATACTGGGCGATCACAAAACAAGACACGCATTTTAAAAGGGTTATTTCAATGCACTTGTGACAAAAAGTTCTATACGTTCCTAGGTTTTTAATTCCTGTAAAGTTGGCAACTCGTTAAAATAGAGCTCGTAATGTACTATTTTGTTACACGTGCACTGAAATGACTACTTTTTAATGCATTTTTTTTAGGATGAAAATAGTTATTTTTGATTCTACATTGCGAAATGTTACTTTTGCATTCGAGAATGCAAAAGCATTTCGCAATCGAGTATCAAACAACGTTTTTTTTGACGTGTAGGATTAATTAATGTGACATCTAATGTCTCCATGACAACAATGTATGTAATATAATTGCTATCAAATCTGGTATTCTCGGACCAGCAATTGACAGCTGGTTAGCAATAGAAATCAAACAAACGTTCTAATTTTTTTCTGCGATTTATTGGGATTCGCATTGCATTTCTCAAGAAACTATTCCAGTACACCAGTTAGCTTCCTCAAGCGGGATAAATATGAATAATTGCTCAATTGGAACATTAAATATAAATTTTGTTAAAGAATAGAAGTATTGTTTCTAAGCAAAAAAATAAAGTGACAAATTTTATTAAATTGTGAGCCCTTCTTCTATCAAAAAATTGCAGGATGCAAAAATTTTGCATCCTGCATGCAAAAGTCTTTTGCGTTCTGTAGACAAAAAACACTCATTTCGCGTGTTGATAGTTGTCATGTAAATTTTAACTTTATATGACAGTTTTCGAAAAAAGCATTTTTCAGGTTGTTTCATTGTTGCTCCGTTTTATAGCTCTAACACTGGGCGATCACAAAACATTATACGCATTTAAAAGAGGTCATTTCAGTGCACAAAAAGTTCAGTACGTTCTTATAGTGGAACGTCTATTTAATTCGCGTAAAGTTGGCAACTTGTTAAACTAGAATACGTTCCGGCTTAGGAATGTAATGTACTATTTCTTCCATCTGCACAATAAATATATCATTATATCCTTGGTAACAGGGTTAATACACATATTAAAAAATTCTACTTTCATGCTAACCATTCAGTCCCATCACAATCGGATAATTAAATTACCAAGTAACTAATGAATACTTAATATAGTTATTCGAATAATTAATAACTATCTAATGAATTTTTAATTTAATTGTACGACTAATTAATAGAGATTAATTTGTAAGATAATTAATACTAGTTTAGTTATTTTTAGAATAAACACACTTAAGACGAATCTGTATTACATAGGGGATAAATAATTGAATATTGCAATAAGCTTACCATATAACACAGGGGGGGATTTAAGCAAATTTCTGGGGAAACGAAAAGAGTATTGACACGTACCTGAAACAAAAAAACATATGTTAGAAATATACCCTTGGACATAATAAGAAATATATCATTCTGCCTTTTACCCATTACTGGGTGTGGCACTCTGTCGTAGCAAATTGTGATAAATTGATGAAGTATGATTACCAGCTGTCAAATCTCGCTTCTTCTCCTCAAAATAAAGAAGAAGAGAGAGAAACATAAATTTTAAATAAAATAAATATATCATTCTGCCTTTTACCCATTACTGGGTGTAGCACTCTGTCGTAGCAAATTTTGATAAATTGATGAAGTATGATTACCAGCTGTTAAATCTCGATTCTTCTCCTCAAAATAAAGAAGAAGAGAGAGAAACAAAAATTTTAAATAAAATAAATATATCATTCTGTCTTTTACCCATTACTGGGTGTGGCACTCTGTCGTAGCAAATTTTGATAAATTGATGAAGTATGATTACCAGCTGTCAAATCTCGCTTCTCCTCTTCAAAATAAAGAAGAAGGGAGAGAAACATAAATTTTAAATAAAATAAATATATCATTCTGTCTTTTACCCATTACTGGGTGTGGCACTCTGTCGTAGCAAATTTTGATAAATTGATGAAGTATGATTACCAGCTGTCAAATCTCGCTTCTCCTCTTCAAAATAAAGAAGAAGGGAGAGAAACATAAATTTTAAATAAAATAAATATATCATTCTGTCTTTTACCCATTACTGGGTGTGGCACTCTGTCGTAGCAAATTTTGATAAATTGATGAAGTATGATTACCAGCTGTCAAATCTCGCTTCTCCTCTTCAAAATAAAGAAGAAGGGAGAGAAACATAAATTTTAAATAAAATAAATATATCATTCTGTCTTTTCCCATTACTGGGTGTGGCACTCTGTCGTTGCAAATTTTGATAAATTGATGAAGTATGATTACCAGCTGTCAAATCTCGCTTCTCCTCTTCAAAATAAAGAAGAAGGGAGAGAAACATAAATTTTAAATAAAATAAATATATCATTCTGTCTTTTACCCATTACTGGGTGTGGCACTCTGTCGTAGCAAATTTTGATAAATTGATGAAGTATGATTACCAGCTGTCAAATCTCGCTTCTCCTCTTCAAAATAAAGAAGAAGAGAGAGAAACATAAATTTTAAATAAAATAAATATATCATTCTGCCTTTTACCCATTACTGGGTGTGGTACTCTGTTGTAGCAAATGCAAACAAATATTAAAATAGTCAAATAGTTTCTTTGCAAATAATCCGTAAGTAAATTTAATATTGTCAACGTCATACTAACAGCATTATTTTATGTTCATCTTGAAAACAAAAGCAGTCACATTTTGAATCTCTTATTCGTGTACTCATAGCTCATTTAGTTATTCTACTCTAGTTACGAATCATGTTTCCATGACGACAACTGTCAATTTACTAAATACACAAGAACATGACAATAAAACACCTGACAAGTATAGGAAAATAAGTCGGTTGCACAAATAATAATAATAATAATATTCGTATCATAAATAGGATTATATACGACTGCATCATATTACCTTGTTTTACGACACTGTTTACTGTCCATAATCGGGTACTTTATTGGACTAGTACGATAAAAATGCAAAATTGGACTGCTGTCAATGTCACATTAAAATAAAATTCAAAAGAAATATTTAAACACCATTTTCTGTATGTATTATATGTGTCTTCATACAATTGTTAGATATTCTCTTGCATTACATGCAAGATCTTTTATTTCTTTTGGAACGTCTTCAATGTCTTCATCCATCTCAACACTTTTTTCATTTTGACAATTTGATAAATAAAGCAACAAATGCATAACAACGAAGCACACTTTGAGATGCAATTAAATGTTTTAAATATAGGTATTGACATAATCATATTTTAAGAGAAAATATTCTGCATGCAGTCGAACATAAAACGTTGTATGCAACTCGTACATAATCGGACTTTATAGACTCGCCTTATTTATTAGCCTCGCTCGCTCTGC
Source organism: Pterostichus niger (assembly GCA_947425015.1). NCBI lineage: Eukaryota > Metazoa > Arthropoda > Insecta > Coleoptera > Carabidae > Pterostichus > Pterostichus niger. The sequence goes on from OX380343.1 coordinate 1,465,902, forward strand.
CATAAAATTCGGCTCGTCCAATAAAGACCTAAATTATGTACTTGTTACATAAACTACTATTATTAGTAAAATTATGGAATCAAATTAATTAAAATAATAAGAAGTGTAATAATGTGAATGTTCGGCTACGTTTTCTTTGTTCAGTACTTGTTAGAAATGCTGAATAAAATATCGTGCCAGTTACATTTCTATTAGTATATTTAGATAACAATTTGCATACATTACCATATTCATGAGTTGTCCAAAATAGGACATCGATACGTGACTTAGGTATTATTTACTCTTTGACAGAAACACTGAGGGCAAAATACCGTCATTATAGCTTTCATCTTTAATCAATCAAATTATTACTCTATTTACACAATTTTACATAACTAATTTATCTAATTAATTTTTTACCTGAAACTGACAGGAAAATAAACATTTGTCTGAGCTTTAAGACTCAGGAAAGCTTTGCTTTGTGTGCCTAGTCAGGAAAATAACATATTGTCTGCCTAGGCAGGTAATGAAAGAAACGTGAGTGTCTAGTTACTGACTGAATATGTAAGTCAAATATTTCTTTTAATTTAAATTAATTTAAAATATTCATTATTAGTTTATAAGTTTCAGGTAAAATGTTATACGTAACATGTCAGTAAAGTGTCGTACAGGATTCGTAAGCTGTTTCAAGCCTAGCTATCGCTCGGCATGAAACTATCTATCTACTCATCCTGTAATTAAACGCTTTCCTGACTTTTTACGTAAATAACTATTTCGCGAGTTGTCATTTAATATATTTTTCACGCGTTGTAATTGGAGACGCGCGACAAAGTTAATTTTCAATTGTTCCACAGAAAACGTCAACTTTACGATGACAAATGAGAGTGTAATTTTCAACATTTCATAGCAATCTTAAGAAAAATTATAATTTTTTCAGGCTCTAACATATTAACTGAAAAAGTAGGTTTTTTTACAAAGCTAATAGCTGCAGCTCTGCTACACTTTTAAAGAGTAGCTTACCGAGCTCTGATATCTAGAGACGTACACTTTGTTTGTGGAGATTTAAAATTAAATCTAAAAGTAAATTTAACGCTCCAAATTTCGTTGATACGACTTCAAAAATGTTAGGAAAGTACGAACCAGTTTCACGGATGAAACTTCGTCCATTAGAAATTTTCTGTAGTAAAAAATTCGTAGCTATTAACTCATTACTTCACAAAATAGTGAAAGTACTGTTGACACTGTATTATGCAGCATAATTAGAAACAATTGAATTTTAAATTAACAGTCGTGTCTCAAATAAATCTCAAACCGTTTAATTTTGCTTTCTAAATTGGTTTACCAGTTGAATAAATAATTGCTTGCAATTACATCAACCGTTTTTTGTTTTTTGATGCGAGATTGTTTTATCAAGGCCAACTATAAATGTGTCATGACCCGAAGCAAAAAATTATTTTCCAAAAAGAAAAAAAATGTGTGGTAAAAACTGGTTTCCGAGAGCTATAAATATTTCTTTTTCGTGTTTTTTAAGTGATTTTTTTATGGAATAAGATGATAACTTGTCATTAAAATATCGTAAAATAACTTTTTTGTTTTGTTTCCTTTTGATAAATATTCATCGGTGTTGAATAAAAGGTTAAAAAATTTAAATATATCCTACATGACTAGATACAAAGAATTCTTAAATATAATTAGAGAAAAATTTAAATAAATTAGTTTTCTATTCATAAATGTTTGTTTTCCCACTGTGCTACACATTTTAAACTTACTACATAAATCATTATACTCTTATACTTCTCTTTTCACTTGTTTCATAATTTAATTTTACCTTTTACGAGTAAAAAGTACAGTCACGTCGAAAACCGACAGGAAGTTCATAAACCAAATAATTTACTGGTCGTTAAACTAAAATTAATTCCAACAAGTTCACAGTGTGTAGTAGTTATTACGTTAGTTTCGGCAGCCATTTTGTTTTCACACACACATATACATATTCGCGAGTTGGTAACGTTACTAATAACAGTTGAACAGCGTTCTAATTGAAAGTTTTGCACGTAACCTACTTTGATTATTACTACGAATACAACGATTATTATTTTAATTATCTACTGTATTTTGTTTTAGTTTGCGTCATTAAATGTTATAGTGTAGTTGTGGTTTTTACTTCATTAACGCCAAGGTATACATTTATAGTATTTTCAGAATAACTTGCAAATTTTGGATCCTATGTTCTACTTCAAAGAAAACTAACTTAAATTTTAAAACTTTAAGATGTGCTGATATATTTATACATACATACATACATACATACATACATAACATCACGTTATATCCCATCAAATGGGGTAGCACGAACCCGTCAACATCCTCTTCCTGACACACGATACTCGTTTCGACCACATTAACACTTCCTCCATACAAACTCTTTCTTTTCTCACAACCAAAATCCATCAACACACAACAAACATTCATCCATTCGCTCCTGTACACCTGTTTCGTAAATCTTCACTTACGCCCACTTCTCTAACAACGAATCTATAAGAAATGAAGGCAGCATCGCCTGCGCTTGTTTAAAAATACATTTAACACAATTGCAGTTACACACTGTATAGTAAAAACTAAAAATGAAGTAAAAAATATGAGGAAGGAAGGGATATATTTATTTATTTTTATATATCATCAAGCCTATAATACTTTGCCGTAGCAAATCTATATATTTCTTCGCGTGAAATGCGGTTACCAGCCGTCAAATCACGACCCCGAAAGACGTTAGTAGAGGAACAGTCACAAGGGTAATATTAAATAAATAAAAATATAAATATATCATCACGTCTTCTCCCATTACTGGGTGTGGTACTCTGCCGTAGCAGATCTATATATTTCTTCGTGTGAAGTATAAATATATCACTTACCGAGATCTGCTACGGTCGAATTGATGACTAAATGAGATTGGCAAGTAATAATTATTAAAGATCTGACAAGAACTAATCTAATTGTTTAAACAAATGAATTTCTGCCATACCTTCTTGTGTGTGATTATTTATTATTAAAAATATTAATAGTTACTGTAAGACTAAATTAAATAAGAACTCTTTAAAATTTTGCAAAAATATAAAATTGCATATCATTGCATGGAAATGAAACACCCGATAAATTTGTACTGCAGATAGACGGGCATTTTATTTTAAAATAAACTTTGTTGAAAAATATCGGTAATATCTAGTCCGCAATTATTAAGTGTTTTTTTTGTGAAAGAATCAAATTAGTCATGAATCAATACACTATAAACAACAAAAACTCTCGGTCAAGGGAATTCCCCATCTACCATCAAATTCCTGTTTTATCGATCGTATTGCAGTAGTGCAGTTCCTAGTAACATTTCCGTCGCTTGTGGTGCTTTGTGCTTTCCACTTGGACAGCACGCCGCGGTTCACAGCCCCCGACCTCGCCCGAGTTCACCCGAGAGCTGCCGACTGGCCCAGTCCCAGCTCGGTGTATTGTGCATGTTTTGTTCTTTGTGTTCGATTTTGTTCTGTGATGTTGATGTTACATTACGTGGGTATGATTGTAGGACGTTTTTTTGGTCTTTTGTTTAAGGTTTCTTTGTTGATTTTGTTTACGTGGTTTTGGACGAAGGTGGGGGTGGATTAATGACCTTGACGTCATGTGGAATATTTTCTTTTGTTATTGGAGGGTACTGGCAAATGTTTAGTTGCTAAATCGATACGAAATTAACTGAACCTCTGACTCGACTAATTTTTTTTCACATTACCTACATGTGATTACAATAGCAGATCTAGGTAAGTGATATATTAATGCGCATGAACTGCGGTTACCAGCCGTCAAATTACGCCCTTCAAAGATGTAAGTGCAGTGGGAGCCACAGGGGTAATATTAAATAAATAAAAATATAAATACATAATCACGCCTTTTACCCATTACTAGAGGTGGCACTCTGCCGAAGCTGATCTCGATAAGTGATATATTTATGGGGTGAAATGTGGTTACTAGCCGTCAAATCACTTGTCCCACAGACGTAAGTGGAGGGAAAGCCGCAGGGGTAGATTTAAGTGTTTGTCGACGGTGGGTATCGAACTATTGTTCTCAAGATCCACTATACTATGTTCAAAGATACTCCGTTATGGCCCTCTCAGCGGGTCTATTGTTAGGGATTTAAGCTTGATTTATAGGGGTGCAAGAACAGGTATGTATTCAGTATTTCCCAATTTAATTTAATTTTTATATATATTATAATAATGAAACAGAGAATTTTGTACAAATATTATTATTGATAATGAAGCAAAAAAAAATGTTACATGAAAGTATCATTGTATAACAATTCGTCATTTAGTTAAATAATGCAAATAAACAATAGTGTCATACATAACAATACAAAATATTACACTGCTATACATATGTAATTATTCGACAATATCATTGTCACTATCACAATCCATTTCACTATCGTCACTTGAGTCTTGAATATTTATAATAATTCATTATTATTTCAAGTAAATCTGAAATACGTAATCCGCACAGAGATTAGAGATTTCCGAATTTAAATATTTTGCAATCCTACCCTGAGCGCCAACAGGTAGAATCTCTTACTGTGTGCGGTTCAACACAGGCTTAGTAGCCATAACGGAATATCTTTGAACATACTATACCTCATACAATTTAATGGATATAAATGAGTTTCTACGAAATGTAAAGAGAGTAAAATTGTCCGAGTCCGTCTCTGCGTGGGTGTCATTGCAACAGCCATTCGCCACTTTTAGTTCAAGGAAACCCGTAAACCGTGTGCGTGTGTGCGTGCGTGTATACCACGAATAGCATTCTTTTTTTAGGTAAACAAATCGACTGTCAGCGCATGTGTGTTGACTTTTATAAAAATAAACAAATTCTCGTAAACAGCTCTGGCACTGTAAAATATATTCAAGTTTTCAAACAGATATCAGTGCTGTCAGCAAGAGCAGGAACTTTGCTCCTGCAAAATTCCTGCTGCTGCTAACATAAATAAACATGTGCTATACTAGTTCTCATTACTTCAAGCATCAACGTTTCAACTAAATACATTTTTCCGCTAAATCAAATAATCCCCGTATGGGTTTGAAAACCCGGGTTCGATTCCCACAGAAATAAATATATCACCATGTGGGTACTGGGTATGGCCCTAGCCGTAACAGATCTCGGTAAGTGATGTTAGTGGAGGAGGAGCCACAGGGGTAGTTCACAAATCCGTATATTCCCATAGCCAATACTCAAATTACTCTTCACTTACTTCTTGGGGGTTATAACTTGACGACTGGTAAACGTATATTACGCGCATATATCAAGATCTGCTACGGCGAATGTCATATTCAGTAATGGGTAAAAGGCGTGATGATATTTGTAATTGGGATTAAATTCTAAACTAAATAAACTAGAAACAAATGACATTTACAAGGGGGGATATATCACGGCACTCAAACAACATCAATTCAGTATTTCAAGTTTTTCAATTTTAATTTAAAATCGAAAATGAAAACGCAGACAGTCTATCAGTGAAAACAATTCAGACAATTGAATGCGAAATTACTCGTGATTGAAACAAAAAAACAACGGTGCCTAAGCCAACTTGATGGATCGATACATAAGCGTAGCGTTTTTAATTGAAAGCTTTGTTATTTGAAATATTCAAAAATGCTTTTAAAATGACAGACAGGAAAATTTAGTCATTGATATGACAATCAAAGAAAAGAATATATATATTATTTATATTTCCAAGAAAGATATGTAAATTTTATCATGGGAAAATATGGCTTCAAGAATTCAAGGTCATTGTTTATTCTGTATTATTATTTTAAACAATATCGTAGCACGCCACGATAATGCATAATTACTATTTTCATTTGTTTACATTTCACACAATTGAATATAATGCAAATTTTAAATTAAGTTTAATTCAATTCTAAGTAGGCTAGATCCAGTTTCATTTGTTCGAATTATAATTGTATTTATAGAAAGTAAACAGTCAATTATTTATGTAATAAAATTTTTCCATAAGTCAATCCAAGTTGGCGAGGTTATAAAATCATTATTCATCTGTTTTTTTAGTATGGTAGGCGGTGGCTGGGATCACGTGTGGGAGAGAAAAAAAGAACGTCGGATTCTATTGACGCGTGGTGCGCGTATATTACCGAGTTATTTTTAGAGGTGGCAGCTTTGCAAAGGTCTGTTTTAAATCCGGCAACAAATGACGATCACCCGCTGAGAATGACTTTAGACAAATGCCGAACGATTTCAAGGATGACTTGATGTTGATTTCGGCGAGAGATATAGTTCAGAGTTCATATTGAAGAGTGCCAACAAAGATATTCGGGCCAATTTTTTATTCCAACTCATTTTTTATCGAATTTATTGGATTATGAAGTTTTATTTTCCTACCAGACGTATTGGAAAATTGAAAGTTCTTCGTCCATATTACAGAAAATCACATACGGAAACCGAAATGAACTAGAATATAGATATAAATAGGGTTTTTCACTTTCAACAACAAAATTGTTCACATTACTTACTACATTATTTTGAAAGAAAATACTTTAAATAAAAGTAAAATTATTAGAAACTTTATTATTCAACTGAGCAAAGGAAATGTTTTAAATGAAACTGATATTAAATTTTAAACTTAGTTTAAATGTCAATTTCCCATATGACTAATAATTTTGTTTTTGTTTACTTAAACCAAATTTTAGCGATGCATCTAGTTATAAATATTTGATTTCAAGAATTTCTTTTCAAGTTATTTTAAAGAACTAAAAATAATATTTGACAAGTCAGTCACCTTTAATCGTCATTCATACTAACGATCAAATTATTCAACTATTTTTAACTGAATAAATGGACGGTGATTAAGAATGACTAACTTTATTTTCTCGAAAATAAATTAGGAAGTTTTTAAATCAGTCAATGACATTCTTCATCTTAAATACTTTTCTTTAAAAGTAATTGTTTTGGTTGCAAGTGAAACCTGGGTGTTGTACGTCACTACATGGTTGCCAAATAACTGGAACAAATTATACATTTATTACTGCAATACTTTAACGCGAAAAAATGTGTAATAATTTATAGTCCAATTCTCAAAATAGGTGTATCTAATTCAGAATTTAAATTGAGCTACACTATATTTAAAAAAAAGTTTAAATACACTCTAATACCACTTATAAAAATCTGATGTGGGCACCACATGACTTCCTTGTACGCGTATTAAACTATAGATATTTTTTTAATTGCACATATTTGACATAAAATTTTTTATTTTTTGTTCTAATCCATAGCAAACTTAATTAAAAAAAAAAAAAAATATATATAATATTTAAATTTAGATATCTTGCTTATGCAAAAGGCTAATTTCAAAATTCTTAATATACTAGACGCAGAATTTAATTCTCTAAAACTTTTATTTGCAGCATTTATTTCTAAAATTAAAATAATACCATTATTTTTCATGGAAAACTGTTAGCAGCTTCATGTAATGTGTAACTTCCGGTTAGTCTATTTTAACCAAAATCTATTATATTATTTCCATTAATATAGTAGTCTTATACCAAATTTGGAAAGTTTTAAATTATATTTGAATATAGTTTTTCATGAAAATCTATTATAGGCTTCAAGTAAAGTACCACTTCCGGTAGTTGTATAATGACCAAAAAGGGAGGTGCACAACTAGATGTTATAACAGTCCTAAATATAAAGTTTCAATTTTCTACGATTTACCGTTTTTGAGTTATTCGAGATACATACGTACGTACGTACAGACGGCACGACGAAATTAGTCAAAATGGATTCAGGGAGGGCCAAAATACCTATTTCCGTTGAAATCTGAGAACCGAAAATTTTCGCGATTACAATACTTCCTTTACTTCGTACAAGGAAGTAAAAATAATTTGGATCAACTTTTATAAGTCGGTTTAGATTCAAATTAGCTAATCCAAAATTCAGGATTAGCTAAAAAAACTATATTTAGGCTGTTGATAAATAAAATATATCGCCTTTTACTTATTACTGAGTGTGGTACTGAACCATAGCAAATTTCAGTAAGTGATCGCCTGTGCTTATTATCTAAATATATCAAATATTCAGTTTACAATATACTGTGGATCTTGAGAACCCTGGTTCGATCCCCACAGCCGACAAACAATTTTCACCAATTAAAAATCTACCCCTATGGCTCCACCTCCACTAATATCTTTGGGGGCCGTGATATAACGGCCGTAATCGTACGTCACGCGAAAAAATGTATCACTTACCACACCCAGTGATGGGTAAACAGCGTGATGATATAATTATTTATTTTATTTACAATATACTAATACTGGGTGTCCCATTTTACTTTATCTTATTGAATATCTCGAAATGAAAGCATTTTACCGAAAAGTATGCCGAATCATAATCGTCATGGTTTTGAGGGGGACATCGGATTTTGACAAAATGGCCCCCTTATCCCCCCAAGAGAGACCAGGAGGGGGGTCAACTTAAAAATTTTAAATGGGAACCCCTATTTTTTATTGCAGATTCTGAAAGAGCGTTAAAAAGTATGTAGGTTTTATCCGGATACTTTTTTTCAATTTCCAACACGAAATAACCCTATTAAAACACTTAATTTACAATTAAATTAATCACCAATCAGTAAACTTAACATGAAAATTCTTGATAAAATCAAATCATTCATAATTAGTTTATTTAATGTCCTGTTTTCGTCCCCCCCAGTGTTAGGGATTGATATTTTCAGAAATTTAGGTAATGATTGAAACACCAAATGTTATTATTTATAAAGTATTGACACAATATTAATTCACGAATATTTTGCACGAAAATCGTACTTTCATGATTACAGCGCCACCTGTTGGAAATTAAAAAAAAAGTATCCGGATAAAACCTACATACTTTTTAACGCTCTTTCAGAATCTGCAATAAAAAATAGGGGTTCCCATTTAAAATTTTTAAGTCGACCCCCCTTGGGGGGCTAAGGGGGCCATTTTGTCAAAATCCGATGTCCCCCTCAAAACTATGACGATTATGATTCGGCATACTTTTCGGTAAAATGCTTTCATTTCGAGATATTCAAGAAGATAATGTAAAATGGGACACCCAGTATATCAACCTGGTAAATATTTAATCCCAACATTCACAATTCCAAATTCACATTCATTACAAGTTAAACGGTTAGTTTACAAAGTTAGTTCCGCATCCGGATACATAGTGCAACACTAAATAAACACTAGTGCGCTGCTAAATTGAATATAACCGAGCGTTATAACAAACACAAAACGTACCGGTATAGTTGATAATAATCGTGGTACTATCTAACCTGCTACTTACACATACTTAACTACCGTGAATGCGGTTTTTACTTAACATGTTTTATGTTAATTATACCTTAAAATAAATATGCTCTATTATCGCGAGGTCTTCTGCATATCTAAGAATTGCTAAAGTATGTATTATTTTGTTGATGAAAATAGTATATTGTACATTGTGGTTATCGTAAGGTATACTATGTTCAAAGATACTCCGTTATGGCCCTCTAAGCGGGTCTATTGTTAGGGATTTAAGCTTGATTTATAGGGGTGCAAGGACAGGTATGTATTCAGTATTTCCAAATTTAATTGTATTTTTATATATATTATAATAATGAAACAGAGAATTTTGTACAAATATTATTATTGATAATGAAGCAAAAAAAAATGTTACATGAAAGTATCATTGTATAACAATTCGTCATTTAGTTAAATAATGCAAATAAATAATAAATACGTATATTGTTGACCTCAGTCTCTTACTGTGTGCGGTTCAACACAGGCTTAGTAACTTAAAGCCATAACGGAATATCTTTGAACATACTATATTCAAATCCAAATTTCTAATATTCGAATTCAACTAAAACCAGGGTTCGTAAATATGATGATATTTATAATAAATATCAAAATATCTGATATATAGGACATATATCAGATAAATATCACTTTTTGGATATTTATTTTTTAATTTTAGTTTTTGTACACATTTAGAAAAACTGAAAAATTCGAAAAATTTCACTTTTCCGGAGGCTATATCTCAAAAACTAAACAAGATATGGAAATGCGCTCAACGGCGTTGAATTCCCCGTGTCCGAATTGACTTGTAAGCAAATTTTCATACAATTTTATGCAATTTAATATTTTGAATTATTTCCTAAGGGGTACCCCTTAGGTTTTTTCAGATTTTAATTCAATTTTACCAAAAATCCTTAATCGTAGGATTATTAAAACGAAAATTTACATACATATGTATTTTGACCCACTGAATCCAGTGGTGCAATCTTCAAATGCATATAACTTCTGGTTTTCGAGAAAATGTTAAAAAACCGCTTTTTGCGATTTTTTTGGCGGAAAATTGTAAAAAAATAAAAATCGCTGAAACTATGTTTATAAGTTAACTACAGCACGAGAAAATTAATGCCGTTGAGCGCGTTTTCATATCACATTTAGTTTTTGAGATATAGCCTCGGAAAAGTAGAAAAACTGAAAAATTCGAAAAATTTCACTTTTCCGGAGGCTATATCTCAAAAACTAAACAAGATACGGAAATGCGCTCAACGGCGTTGAATTCCCCGAGTCCGAATTGACTTGTAAGCAAATTTTCATACAATTTTATGCAATTTAATATTTTGAATTATTTCCTAAGGGGTACCCCTTTGGTTTTTTCAGATTTTAATTCAATTTTACCAAAAATCCTTAATCGTAGGATTATTAAAACGAAAATTTACATACATATGTATTTTGACCCACTGAATCCAGTGGTGCAATCTTCAAATGCATATAACTTCTGGTTTTCGAGAAAATGTTAAAAAACCGCTTTTTGCGATTTTTTTGGCGGAAAATTGTAAAAAAATAAAAATCGCTGAAACTATGTTTATAAGTTAACTACAGCACGAGAAAATTAATGCCGTTGAGCGCGTTTTCATATCACATTTAGTTTTTGAGATATAGCCTCGGAAAAGTAGAAAAACTGAAAAATTCGAAAAATTTCACTTTTCCGGAGGCTATATCTCAAAAACTAAACAAGATACGGAAATGCGCTCAACGGCGTTGAATTCCCCGTGTCCGAATTGACTTGTAAGCAAATTTTCATACAATTTTATGCAATTTAATATTTTGAATTATTTCCTAAGGGGTACCCCTTTGGTTTTTTCAGATTTTAATTCAATTTTACCAAAAATCCTTAATCGTAGGATTATTAAAACGAAAATTTACATACATATGTATTTTGACCCACTGAATCCAGTGGTGCAATCTACAAATGCATATGACTTCTGGTTTTCGAGAAAATGTTAAAAAACCGCTTTTTGCGATTTTTTTGGCGGAAAATTGAAAAAAATAAAAATCGCTGAAACTATGTTTATAAGTTAACTGAAGCACGAGAAAATTAATGCCGTTGAGCGCGTTTTCATATCACATTTAGTTTTTGAGATATAGCCTCGGAAAAGTAGAAAAACTGAAAAATTCGAAAAATTTCACTTCTCCGGAGGCTATATCACAAAAACTATTTGATATTTTTATATAATGGATATATATCATTGCAAAAATATGACGATATATATCAAAATAAATATCATGATATATATCGATCGATATATATCTTCGAACCCTGACTAAAACTAAAATTATATGAAGGAGACTGCGGCTCGGTGAGTCCGGACTAAAGATGGGAAGCTCGTGGCCCAACCGTAGGTGAAAATTGTTTGTCGGCTGTGGGGAATGAACCAGGATTCTCAAGATCCACATACCACTGAGCCACCTACCCCAAATAAAATATTAATTACTATCGTTTGAGTCATTCATTCGCTTTAAGGTTCATGGATCCGAGCTTAAGAATTTCAGAACTGAGTGGTTCAATTCTTTCGCTGCTGCACTGACGAAAATCAGAAAGATTATATAAAGTGAGCCTCACCAGTCAAAATATGCGACATGCCTATCTCTAATCCTGTTCGATACAGTAGCATAAATAAATAAATAAGCAGATTATCTTAGTGGTCGAAAAAAATTAAATTTTCTTCGAAATATTAAAGTAAATAATAGAGATAATTGTCTTTGAATGCTCACTTGGTGAAACTAGCTTTAATAATAAAATACAGCTCCTTCACGTGAACTTTGTTCTAGGTGAAGGAGTGGATTATACCATACTGATGAGCTCTAATAAGAGCGAAACGCGTCTATGATTACTAACTATGCTGGCCAGGCTCTGACGATGCCCTCATAAGGTGACTTGGAGGCTGAATTTTGTGAGACTTAGCCAAGTGTTTATTTTATATTTTTTATTAAACCTAGTTTCACCAAGTGTATGGATGACAATTAATTTTGTGTTTGTTGTTATTTAAATTGCTATTGCGTAGCTTTTCCTATTTTCGGTAGATAACATGGCCTGTTCCACAGAACTTCTCATGTCATCTTACCTGTTTGTTAGAGATCTTATTCTCTGCTGGCACAGTCCTTCGTCACCAGCTTCTTCACGTGAACTTTGTTCTAGGTGAAGAAGTGAGTTATACCATACTGATGAGCTCTAATAAGAGCGAAACGCGTCTATGGTTACTAACTGTGCAGGCCAGGCTCTGACGATGCCCTCATAAGGTGACTTGGAGGCTGAATTTCGTGAGACTTAGCCAAGTGTTTATTTTATATTTTTTATTAAACCTAGTTTCACCAAGTGTATGGATGACAATTAATTTTGTGTTTGTTGTTATTTAAATTGCTATTGCGTAGCTTTTCCTTTTTTCGGTAGATGACATGGCCTGTTCCACAGAACTTCTCAAGTCATCTTACCTGTTTGTTAGAGATCTTATTTTCTGCTGGCACAGTCCTTCGTCACCAGCTTCTTCACGTGAACTTTGTTCTAGGTGAAGAAGTGAGTTATACCATACTGATGAGCTCTAATAAGAGCGAAACGCGTCTATGTTTACTAACTGTGCTGGCCAGTCATAAGGTGACTTGGAGGCTGAATTTCATGAGATTTAGACAAGTGTTTAGTTTGATATTTTATTATTAAATAATAGAGTATCAATTACTGGTAACAAATTTCCAACAGAATGTCATTAATACCGTTACACAACTACAGGCATCCAGACAGCAACGTAGTTAATAGCCCACATTCATCCATTAGCTGTCCTTGTCCCCTCTACGTCAGTGAACAGTTGAACATCGTCCCCTCCCCCACAACCCCCTGCAGAACACTGTGTGCTACACATCACAGAGATCGTTGCGTTGCGTTTGCCAACTCAAAGAGAGAGAGAGAGAGAGAGGCGTAGAGAGAGCAATTCTCTGAAGCAATTTAAACGCCTGCTTGATGGATATCACATGCGTGTGACTTGGCTAGACAAAATGGCGGCTGTTTGGAGAGGATGGGGATTTTTTTGTTTGTTTTGTTTGTCAAGGACGAGATGAATAACAGTTTAGCAAAAGATGATTTTAGGATTAATTAACATAATAGATTTTTACCAATTTAAGTAGCAAATATTGGGTAGGTGGCTTATTGATACATATGTCACATAGCGAGATAAGTTTCATACCCAGTAATGGGTAAAAGTCGTGATATAGCAGGTGCCAGATTTTCGAGCCTTGAGATTGGGATTTCGAGAACTGTAAGAGATACGAAATTGGTTAAATTGCCGTATTAGTTTGACCACTTTAATGATGTATTTTGTTTTTGGTCGATTTAGTTTTTTTGGTTTATAACTTTTTTGCTTGAATTTATACGAGTTTCTAATTTACACGTTCTACATGCACTTTTTGCGAAGGATTTACAGCAGTCCTCAACATTTTTATAGTTCGCATCAGTTTCTAAAAATTCATACTAACTTTCAATATTCATATGGGGTTCAAAGTTGCCTATAAATGCATTAAATCGAGATGATTTTTCTCTTTCCAATGATATGAAACACACCTAACTGAAAGTTAGAAAATTACATACATACATACATAACATCACGCTATATCCCATTAAATAGGGTAGCACGAACCCCTAAAACATTCATAGAGCATCCACAAAAGGATTCATCAAAAATTTAAATCAGTTCAAGTCAACATTCTCATTAAATCAAAAATATTTTATTTCAAACAATGTTTTGAGGAATATTTGTATTTGTTTGTATGTGAACCAAGGCCTTTTTAGGACACCGCAAAATAATAAAAATAAATTTGTATTATTATTTATGCTACTCTGTAACACAGGAGCTCAATTATTTATTTATTTATTTATTTATGTTTCGCTGTACAACAGAAATTTAATCCTAATTACAGTACAGAGTCCGCACTCACCGAGCCGCAGTGTGATAGTTTATATAATTTTTAGCTTGAGTACGATTCGAATTCCGTATCGCTATCCACACCACTGTACTGACAGACATTATAGTTAAGGGTCCGAACTCACCAAGCTGTAAAGTGGGATTCGAACTCGGAATGAATCTCCGAATAAAAGTATTTTAATTTATTAGCTTCCTGCGTAATTAGGACTTCATGTATATTACATTTCGAATTACTTTCAATAGAAACCACACAAAAAATCTATCTCGTTTCCATCCTCTCCGAACGCTATTAACCACGCCACCAACGCTATCCCCTCTCACAATATTTGCGGAGTCCCGGTCCGATGAATCACATCCAATGCATCTAGGCATCGTGGACTTGTTTTTCATGACCTGCTCGACCTCTGTCAGACGCGCCTCGCCTAGGCTCACGACCGGGTATGCGGTGTATTCGTGAGCGTGTGTGTGTGTGTGTGGGCTGGCGTGCCTGGTTCACTTAAACCAGCCACGTTGATGGACGCCAGGGAATGTGAACCAGCCAGAATGACGTGAGACGTGATAAAGAGCTCGGGTTTATTTGATTTGCGAGAACGTGTGTAAGACGGGTTATGGAGGTTAATTGAAAAATACTTATTTTTATATTCATTCAAAATTGTCATTTGTAAAATAAATATATCATTACACCTTTTACACAGTATTGTGTGTGGCACACTGTCGAAGCAGATCTCGGTAAGTGAAGTGAAGTGCGGTTACCAGCCGTCAAATCACGGCCTCCAAAGATATAAGTGGATGGGAAGCCACAGGGGTAGATTTAATTGTTTGTCGGCTGTGGGATCGAACCAGAGTTCTCAAGATTAACAGGTCGACTCGATACCACTGAGCCACCTACCCCATTTGTAATTGTACTGGGTGTAGCACTCTGCCTAAGCAGATCTTGGTATGTGATATATTTGTTCGCGTGAAGTGCAGTTACCAGTCGTCAAATCACAGTCACCAAAGATATTATTGGAGGGAAACCACAGAGGTAGATTAAATTGTTTGTCGGCTGTGGGGATCGAACCAGGGTTCTCAAGATCCACAGACCGACTCGATACCACTGAGCCACCTACCCCATTTGTAATTATAATTTGTAAAATAAATATATCATCACACCTTTTATCCAGTACAGGAAATGAAGTGAAGTGCAATTACCAGCCGTCAAATCACGGCCCCCAAACATATTAGTGGAGGGGAAGCCACAGGAGTCGATTTAAATTGGTGAAAATTGTTTGTCGGTTGTGGGGATTGAACCAGAGTTCTCAAGATACCACTGAGCCACCTACCTCATTTGTAATTATAACTTGTAAAATAAATATATCATCACACCTTTTACCCAGTATTGGGTGTGACATTTTGTTAAAGCAGATCTTGGTAAGTGAAGTGCAGTGCGGTTACCAGCCGTCAAATCACAGCTCCTAAAGCTGTTAGTGAAGGGGGAGCCCACAGGGGTAGTTTTAATTGTTTGTCGGCTGTGGGGATCGAACCAGGGTTCTCAAGATCCACAGACCGACTCGATACCACTGAGCCACCTACCCCATTTGTAATTATAATTTGTAAAATAAATATATCATCACACACTTACCCAGTATTGGGTGTGGTACTCTGTCAAAGCAGATCTCGGTAAGTGAAGTGAAGTGCGGTTACCAGCCGTCAAATCACAGCTCCTAAAGCTGTTAGTGAAGGGGGAGCCACAGGGGTAGTTTTAATTGTTTGTCGGCTGTGGGGATCGAACCAGGGTTCTCAAGATCCACAGGCCGACTCGATACCACTGAGCCACCTACCCCATTTGTAATTATAATTTGTAAAATAAATATATCATCACACATTTACCCAGTATTGGGTGTGGCATTCTGTCAAAGCAGATCTTGGTAAGTGAAGTGAAGTGCGGTTACCAGCCGTCAAATCACAGCTCCTAAAGCTGTTAGTGAAGGGGGAGCCACAGGGGTAGTTTTAATTGTTTGTCGGCTGTGGGGATCGAACCAGGGTTCTCAAGATTCACAGGCCGACTCGATACCACTGAGCCACCTACCCCATTTGTAATTATAATTTGTAAAATAAATATATCATCACACACTTACCCAGTATTGGGTGTGGTACTCTGTCAAAGCAGATCTCGGTAAGTGAAGTGAAGTGCGATTATCAGTCGTCAAATCACGGCCATTAAAGCTAGTGATGAAGGGGGAGCCCACAGGGGTAGTTTTAATTGATTGTCGACCATGGGAATCGAATCTGGATTCTCAAACCCACAGTTTGACTTGATATTTTAGTCTTTGCGATAATCATAAATTTAAAGTTAATTTTAATAGAAAAACCAAACAGTATTTCTTCCAGTATCTGGTCGACTTGTAGTCAACAACGTTAATAATCTCTTCTCTTCTTTCGGTTGAATTGATCGAATTACGTAAGCATGATTAAGTCACATTTGCACTGAAGTCAGTGTCCTCGCTACAGTGAGTGTCAACAATCAACAACGCCGTCAAATACAATGATTCGACGACCTCGTTTCGCGATCTACTTGATGCAGACACGACACTAACTAGTGCTACGTTAACATTCAGTTAAACAGAATGGTTAGTGAAACAGTGAAAGTGATCATACGTTTGGAAAGTATGAGTTAATTGTGGTTTGTGTGGTTTCTAATTATGGAGAATTATTGGCCTTGGGAAATGTGTGTTTTTGTTGGTTTTATGAAATTTAATTGGGAACTAGAAAAACGTGGTTTCAGTGGTTTAGCAATATTACAACTTTTGTTTGTTTAAGGCAAAAATTATGATTTAAAAATTAAATCATAAATCATTGAATTTATTTTAATTAATCATTAATTCAGGGTGGCGATTCAAGTAATATTAATAAATTCCCTGACTTTTCCCTGACTAAGTAAAAAATTCCCTGACTTCTAGAATATTGACTTATTTATGAATTTATGGTTACATTTCATATATTATATCATATATTGTAATATAATTGTTTTTTTTAATTAAATTTATAGTAAAAGCAAAATCAATTTGTGTTTCTAAACAGGCAAAGACACAATCTTAAATATTGCATGCAGAAAAAACATAGCGCGGTAAAAACGTTAGACAAAACAAAACAGTTTTCAATTAGTAAACATCCTTCGGTTATATTTTCATAGATGGCGGTTCTCACTCTTAAGAAGCAATAAAGGGTATTTGTTGCCAATAAAGGTATACTATCCATCTAATAAAGGGTATTCTGCCAATAAAATCTAAAAATAACTAAATACATTTTGAAATAAAAGTTTGTAGTTATTTTTCTAAAATTAAATTAAAAAATTTAAAGAACAAAAAACTTTTTTCCCTGACATGGAATAAAATTCCCTGACTTTTCCCGGTTTTCCAGGTTAGTCGCCACCCTGAATTATGTTTTTTTTTAAATTATCATTAAATGAAGTAAAAGTTATTAATATTTAACTATTTATAAGAAAAATTACTTAAAAAAAATATGTAGTTTCAATTATTATTGCACATTTAAAACGAATTTCTTAAACTATATGCTCGACTATATGTATTTACAACTTGGGAGGGCAAATTAAGAAAAAGCAGGATATTTGGTAATTTTGTTCAAAAATTATAACTGTAAAACAACTAACGAATCATAGAAAGATACATGAGAGTGACATATTTTCATAAGAATGTATGATTTAATTTATTTATTTTTTCTTAAGACTCCATTGAATGAATATTAAGTTTTGTTAAATATTAATTCATTTAATAAATAAATTAAAATTTATTTTGTTTGTTTTATAAAAAAACCTTTAAAATGTTTTTTAAACAACTGAATTTTTATTAAGACACTTGTTTTGTTCTGTACCAAAAATATAATTAAATACAAAAAAAAATCTAAAACTGTTTTAAATCAATGATTTAAATCAGGTCAACCCTGGTTTAAGATTAAATACTTATTTATTTATTTATGTTAGACTGTACAACAGGATCTTAATCCCAATTACAGTACAGGGTCCGCACTCACCGAGCCGCAGTGTAGTAGTTCATATAATTTTTAGCCTGAGTACGATTCAAACTCGGGATCTCTAGATTCGAATTCTGTTCCGCTATTGACACCACCGTACTACCGGAGCTTGTGCGAACATTCATCCCTCGCCCTCTGTGCATTATCATCTAATCTAACACCCTTGACATATACAAAAGTACAAGACAAAATCCATCTAATTTGTTATGTAATTACTATTAAATCAGAAATACATTAAGTACTAGTAATACTATTTATAATTAGCAGATATTTATACAAAACTAACAGACATAATAATAATATATGAACATATAAAAACACCTTTTAAAAACGTGCCCAACGCCATTGTATTCAAATTACCATAAATATTTCAGTATAATTTCTTACAATTATCGTCACGAATATAAACTGGCGAGTTGCTGATTACATTCCGGAAATACAATCAAGTCCCCCTGACATTTCAGTGACGTGCGTGTAGGGTGTGCACACCTACACGGACGCCACTGGCACCGACACACCGCACAGCGCACAGCGCACACTAGATGCATACGAGATAAGGCATCGACATACGACATGCAATAAGCTAGGCGTGGTTATGCATGTGTTTAGTGGACACTAACACGCACTAAATAAGCTCGATCGATTTTCTTATGATGTGGAACTAACCATTTTAACAGTTTATGCGTAGAGCAGGGTATTACTGATGAGAAATTCAAGAGAGTCAATATTGCAATTGTAATACAAAATAAAATGGAACTACAATTGTTTGTACCTTCAAAAACAAATATATTTATCATGACGCTTTTTACCCATCACTGGGTGTGGCACTCTGCCATAACAGGTCTCGGTAAGTGTTGTTTGTTTGTTTTATAAAAAATGTGTTATCTAAATTGTAACCAAGCATTCTGATCATTTTTCGTGCTTAACACATCAACTGGATAAATAATAAATATATCATCTCGCCTTTTACCCATCACTGGGTATGACACTCTGCCGTAACAGATCTCGGTAAGTGATATATTTATTTGCGCGAAATGCGGTTACCAGTCGTCAAATCACGGCTCTCAAAGATGTTAAGTAGAGGAGGAACCATAGAGGTAGTTTTAATGTGGTGAAAATTGTTTGTCAATTGTGGAATTTGAATATCATATACGAGTGAAGCGAGCCTTGCCAACAACACGTTCAATATTTAAAAAAAAATGTATGAAATTCAGAAAATTTGAGACAAAATCGAATGAAACAAGTGGTGTGTGTGGAGCAAGTATTATTCTATAGACTTTAAAATTTGTTTGTTAGAAGTGCGAAGCGAGCTTTGCCAAGAATGCATTCTAATATAAATATAAATAATACAATTTTAGTATTTGGAATTTTGTGAAATTTAAACAAAAAGTTATCTGTATTTATCAACTGTTCTATTTTAAATTGGTCCATTCGCCATGTTGATGCAAAACAAAATGGCGGCTCGGCAAATGAATATATTTTTTCTACGATTGCTATGAAAAGTTGACAATTACGCTCTATTTGTCATCGTAAAGTTGACGTTGTCTGTGATACAATCGAAAAATATATTTAAATGTGCGCTTATTTCAATAGTTACCAGGGATACAAACAAAACAGAAACTTGTCATATTGACAGTTGACAGAACGAATTTATTTTCAGTACGCATAAGTTTTTTAATAATTTTAAGATGCAATCGTAGAAAAAATTCTGTGTGTATCAGGACAGTAAAGTGTCTTTGTTCCTTTTACACTATTGCAGCTCGAGTAACAAAGAATCACTTTACGCTTTTAATACATAAAGAACTATTATGTAATGTCAAACTGCATGCGTCAATTTCTACTTTACACACAGTCATATAAAAATATGTTTACGTTTATAAAAATACATTATTATAATTCACTTTCCATTTAACCTTTTTAGTAAATTCTTACTTCAAGTTTAAATAATTCAAATAAAAGAAAGTTAACATAAAGGTCATAAATAATGTATCATATTCATCAATTTACAATGCAGTCGGACCACAATCCCACATCGTGAAAATGTAAAAATAATTACCTGGCCTGAACGGTAACATTCAAGATCAACCAGGCTCTGAGTCTGTTCAAAGACAAGCACCTGTCGGATAATAGCAGCTCTCCTGGAGGCCACAAAAAAGTCCTCCAGTTTTTTGTTGCGCCCTATTTTTTTACGAGAGGTCTGGACCCCACTTCAGTATATAGTTTACAAGAAAACGATTTAAAGTTTTTTTAGTACAGCTTTTGAAATAACTTTGATTTTACAAGTTTATGAAGAGTTTTGCGAAAAATTATTTCATTTACTTGGAATAGTTATTTGTGAATAAAGAGCGTAAAGCGATTCTTTGTTACTCGAGGAACAAAGACACTTTACGCTCGTGATACACACATACTTTTTTCTTCGATTGCATCTTAGATTATTAAAAAACGTATAAATAAAAATAATAAATATATCATCACGCCTTTTACCCATTACTGTGTGTGGCACTCTGCCTAAGCAGATCTCGGTAAGTAATATATTTCTTCGCGTGAAGTGCGGTTACCAGCCGTCAAATCACGGCTCTCAAAGATACTAGTGGAGGAGGAGCTATAGAGGTAGATTTAAATTGGTGAAAATTGTTTGTCAGCTGTGGAGATTGAACCACGGTTCTCAAGATCCACAGGCCGACTCGATACCACTGAGCCACCTACCCGATAAAATCGTATATATATACGGAAAATAAACTATTGAAGTAAGCGCGCATTTAATATCCTTTTTGAGCGTTGCCACTGAAAAAGTGTGCATTTCTTATCTTTTTCGGGCGTTGCCAATGAAGACGTGCGACTAAATTATTTTTCGACTTTCTATAGAAAACATACGAAGAACGAAAGATATAAAACTGTGCATTCATAAGTTTCAACACTTGAGAGAGAAATACAAATTAGAAATATAGAAAAAGAACAAGGACAGAAGTTTTATACTGTGACTTGACCTACCTCAATTTATAATGAACCATGTCTACATCATATCAAATACATAATTTAATATCTAATTCAAAATACAATGTAATTTATAAGATTATACATAGTGTTTCTATACCTCTACACGAAACTTTAATGACATACCGGGTGGAACATCATACCTGTGTACATAGGCGATTAACATGAAAAAACAGTTTTTCCGTGCGCATTGCTCCCCAAATTATTTTAGCCAAAAATGCTTCAAATAAATGTTGTAGAGCACACAATTCTGCATCTAAATCAATAAACAGAATTACATTTACATGCGTTATAACGACAGAAATTAAATAAAAATATCTGATGTGGACACCACATGACTTCCTTGTACACGTATTAAACTATAGATATTTTTTTAATTGCACATATTTGACATTAAATCTTTTATTTTTTGTTCTAATCCATAGCAAACTTAATTTTAAAAAAAATCAAAAAATATATAATATTTAAATTTAGATATCTCGTTTATGCAAAAAGCTAATTTAAAAATTCTTAATGTGCTAGACGCAGAATTTAATTCTCTAAAACTTTTATTTGCAGCATTCCTTTCTAAAATTAAAATAATACCATTTTTTCAAGGACAACTGTTAGCAGCTTCATGTAATGTGCCACTTCCGGTTAGTCTATTTGAACCAAAATCTATTATGTTATTTCCATTGATATAGTAGTCTTATATACCAAATTTGGAAAGTTTTAAATTATATTTGAATATAGTTTTTCATGAAAATCTATTATAGGCTTCAAGTAAAGTACCACTTCCGGTAGTTGTATAATGACCAAAAAGGGAGGTGCACAACTAGATGTTATAACAGTCCTAAATATAAAGTTTCAATTTTCTACGGCTTACCGTTTTTGAGTTATGCGAGATACGTACGTACAGACGGCATGACGAAATTAGTCAAAATGGATTCACCTATTTCCGTTGAAATCTGAGAACCGAAAATTTTCGCGATTACAATACTTCCTTTACTTCGTACAAGGAAGTAAAAATATTAAAAATTACGTTGAAAATATCAAATAGTCATGGAAGTGAAACAAAAATAGATAGATGCTTGACGTTTGACAGATCTCCTGATTTAACACCTAGCAATTTTATGGGGTCATCTTAAATGTAAAATTTATAAGCAACGCCACCCAAATATTAATTCTTTGAGAGAAGCTATCGTGGATAAGTGCGCCTTAATCACAAATAGACAGCTCGCTAATGTACGACATTCCTTCTACAATAGACTTGGTTATTACTTGGCTGAAAATGGAGGTTTATTTGAATATTTATTGTAATAATAAATTGTAGTGATTATTTTATTGAGAGAATTATTGTTTGATATTTGAATTATAATAGATTGGTTATAATTTTTACATGACCAACCCTATAAGAAATAAACGTTTCATTGAAATGTACAATTGTTTATTTATTATTAAATTGTAATCATAGGTATGGAGTTTTTTGTATGAATTTTATTGAATGATTAATTTGTCGGGGGTAAAATATCAAATAGATAGAGAAACGTCAAGCATTTATCTATTTTTGTTTCACTTCCATGGCTATTTGATATTTTGAACGTAATTTTTAATATTTTTTTATTTAATTTCTGTCGTTACAACGTATGTAAATGTAATTCTGTTTATTGATTTAGATGCAGAATTGTGTGCTCTACAACATTTATTTGAAGCATTTTTGGCTAAAATAATTTGGGGAGCAATGCGCACGGAAAAACTGTTTTTTTCATGTTAATCGCCTATGTACACAGGTATAATGGTCCACCCGGTATAATTTTTTGAAATTCGCAAAAATTAGGGTAGCAGATCTCAGTAAGTGACATATTTCTTCGTGTGAAGTGCAGTTATTACCCGTCAAATCATAGCCTCTAAAGATGTCAGGGGTGTCGTTTATCGACTGTTGGAATTGAACCCGGGTTCTCAAATCCACAGGCCGACTCGATACCACTGACCACAAATAAGAAAATAAATATATCAATACGCCTTTATCCATTACAGGTGTGACACTTCCCGTAGCAGATCTCGGGGTAATTGATATATTTATGCGCGTGAAATACGGTTACCAGCCGTCAAATCACGCTCCTCTAAAGATGTAGTGTAAAAACGGAAATTTAAATGTGGTGAAAATTGTTTACCAAGCTATGGAAATTGAACCCAAATTCACAAATCCGCAAGCCGACTCGATACCACTGAGCCACCTACCCTACATTAAATATATTTGGTTTATTTTATAAATAAAGTATAATGAATCACTTGTTCGTTTTCTGTTGTTGAAATTGAACCCACGTGATGACGCATCAACAACGCCCAAATTAGCAAAATTATATTAGTTATATTTATTGACATATTGAAAACAAAAAATATTTACCAATAATATAATTATAATATTCTATACAAATTTAAAAAACATGTAAATGCACTCATAATTAGTTTTTATATTAATTAAAAATTCCATATGAATGCACATCAAAGTTAAACTAGAAAAATAATAAATTTTGTTAATGACAATAACAGAAAAACAAAATTAATATATCATGTATTTGAAATATTTTATGAAACATGCTGTCATGTATTTAATGAATTCATTTGTTTTATCTAAAAATAACTCAACCTCATTGGATAATAATTTCAAAATCAAATTAAATATTTAATATTGGTACGTTTTGCGCAGATATTATCGGCTTTATTATTTATTTAACGTTTATATGATGATTCATCATTCATGTGAATACATCGGATTAGTTTCAAACATAAACATTCATTTTCTAAAGTACGTTTTGAATTGCCGGCATATAATACACACAATTTTATCACCAATGAAATAAATCGGTTTATATTATTAATCTAATTTTCATTCCATCGATCAATAGTCGTTAATAATAATAAACTTTTCCTTTTCAATATGAAACTTTGTTAATTTAAATCGCTTTTCATTTAGCGTAACACTGCAAGTTAGTACGAATATTATGTTGATGTTCAAATAAAATAAATAAGTATATCATCACGCCTTTTATCCATTACTGGATGTGGCACTCCAGCGTAAGCAGATCTCGATAAGTGATATATTTCTTCGTGTGAGTGCGGTTACCAGCCGTCAAATCATCGCCCCCAAAGATATTACTGGAGGGGGAGTCACAGTGATAATTTTATAAATAAATAAATATATCATCACGCCTTTTATCCATTACTGGATGTGGCACTCTGTCGAAGCAGATCTCGATAAGTGATATATTTCTTCGCGTGAAGTGCAGTTACTAGTCGTTAAATCACGGCCCACAAAGATATTAGTGGAGGGGGAGCCACAGTGATAATTTTATAAATAAATAAATATATCATCACGCCTTTTACCCATTACTGGATGTGGCACTCTAGCGTAAGCAGATCTCGATAAGTGATATATTTCTTCACGTGAAGTGTGGTTACCAGCCGTCAAATCACGGCCCACAAAGATATTAGTGGCGAGTGGAGCCACAGGGGTAGATTTAAATTGGTGAAAATTGTTTGTCGGCTGTGGGGATCGAACCAAAATTCTCAAGATCCACAGGCCGACTTGATACCACTGAGCCACCTACTCCAAATTTAAAGTATGTATTTTTTTTTAAATTTATATATCGGACCAACTACTCAGGTCATATGCCGATATGTCCTTTGCATGGCCGCCACTGGCGGGACCCGAACCCACGACCTTATGGTCGTCAGTCAGGCCCTCAACCCGCGCGGCCACCACGCGGGACAAAAGTATGTATTTGTATGTATGTTATTGTCATTACCAAATATCAAACCCTAATAAACAAAACCTTCCCCTTAAACCCTAACCTTCCATCTGGCGCCATCAACATGACCTTGATCACCTCGATCTCAGTATGGCATACGACACTAGCGGCTTGCATGCGCGAGTGTGATCAGATTCGCTGACTCGTAGAACGGAACACTAACAAACACATCGAGTCTACGTTGCTGAACTGGTGAAACAAACCCGAACTGCTGACGGTGTGCTGAGTTGCCAAACGTAGCAGTTAGTTTTCCGGAATGCTTAATTCGCACGAAAAACGCTGAACAAGCAGAAAAGGATCTCTTTTTAGCGGGAGTTATTTTGTTACTTTCAAGAGGTGCAAAAAGAATTTTTAGAAGCGTGGTTACTAGTTTACCAGACTTGCTTTGTTATTTGTTACCCTGTATACCATAATTTGACAGTTTTATATACAGGGTGTTTCACAACTTATAGCAAAAAATTAAAGGGTATATTCTGTACGACATGCTGATCATGAAACAAAAAGAATTTTTTTTTTAATCGTAAAACTATTTTCTATGTTTCCCAGTCCAAAATTTTTCGTTGCCACTGGCGCTGAGTGGATGATTATGTTAAAGTTATTAATTAAATAAAATTCTATTATAAATAACTGCTAATAATTGAATTGTGTAATTATTCTTTCGTAGTTGATACCTACTTCATTGTTTGTGTTTAATAGGAAAGCGAATCCAGTGCAGTACTACAAAAAATGTTTTAGGTTAACAACCCTTAATTTTTCGAATTTAAAAAAAATATTTTTGTTTCATGATCAGCACGTCTTACAGAATATACCCTTTAATTTTTTGCTCTAAGTTGTGAAACACCCTGTATATATACAGGGTGGTAAATCGAAGGACGCATTTTTAATACTATTTTTGAAATGTTCATTTATTGATTTAAAGTGTGCAATAATAATTGAAACTACATATTTTCAAAAGGAATTTTTCTTGTAAATAGTTAAATACTAATAACTTTTACTTCATTTAAGGATATAATTAAAAATCATAATTAATTGTTTGTTGTTTTTTATATTATGATTTTTGGCAACCCTGTTAACCAGCAAAACTGATTGATTACTTTAACAATGGCTGCCAAAAATATTAAAAGAATTAGAGTCAAAGATCACTGCGTAAAAGTATATAATGTAGGTTAGAATCGAACCCGGATATAAGTTACCTAACGCGCTAAGTTATCAAATCCACAATAAAAATATTCCATTGTTTTCCTGAAGTAAAAATGCTCTACCAATTAAATTAAAAGTTGAGATTAAATGATGTCATCATCATAGTTTTTTATGTGCTATAAAAAAATTTTATTTGCAAAAAGTTGAGAAACGAAGTAAAATAATAAAAAAAACTTTGTTATTTCCTTGAAATTCTCTGAATAGACATAATAATTTACGAGTCAGCATTTCAACAGAGTTATCTCATCTGAGCAGGCTATGAATCCGACATGTTTACCGACATTGTTAAGGTCAAATGTCACCGACATGCGATCAGCATTTTTTCCTTATCCGACTCGGCGACTCATTCAAAAATAACACCGTCGCTTGAATAAACATCATTTAAATTTGGAATTTGGCATACTTATTCGCACAACGTTACTATAAATATACTAATCAAATAAAAATAAATGTTTCATCATGCCATTTAACTGACAATATGTATTTTGGTAGTTCATACATTTCGCTTGGCAGAAGTTGGTACAACTGTTCCTTGCCACAAGTAAAACACAAAAACAATCAAGACTATTTAACACAATTTTGAGTATGATTATTAAGTTTAAATATTGGTGAAACCAATATTATTTACATTGTTAGTAATAGACCTAGATCAAATGCAAATATTTTTTCTACGATTGCTATGAAAAGTTGACAATTACGCTCTCATTTATCATTGTAAATTTGACGTTTTCTGTGGAACAATCGAGAAAAATATTAAACACGCGCTTATTTCAATAGTTATCAGGGATACTAACAAAACAGGAACTTGTCATATTGACAGTTGATAAAACGAATTTATTTCTAGTACGCATACGTTTTTTAATAATTTAAGATGCAATCGTAGAAAAAATTATGTGTGTATCACGAGCGTAAAGTGTCTTTGTTCCTCTTACACTATTGCAGCTCTCGCCTTACTTTACGCTCTTAATACACAAATAACTATTTAATAACGGGAACAGAAAAAAAATTGCAATACATGATTTATATAAATAAATATATCATCACGCCTTTTACCCATTACTGAGTGTGGCACTCTGCCTAAGCAGATCTCGGTAAGTGATATATTTTTTCGCGTGAAGTGCGGTTACCAGCCGTCAAATCACGGCCTCCAAAGATATTAGTGGTGGAGGAGCCACAGGGGTAGATTTTTTAAATTGGTGAAAATTGTTTGTTTCAGAACGATTTAGTGTTCAGGTGCCACCTACAGTCATTCTAAAATAGTTATTTGTATCACTAGTCCAGAAACTGCTATTTTGCGAGTGCGAGTATATTTTGAAAGGACGAGCCGCAGGCGAGGCCTTTAAATACGAGCACTCGCAAAATAGTTTCTGGACGTGTAATACACAAGATTTTTCGCGCCAACGTTTTTGTAAATTTAATAAAAAAGTTTTATTTATTACTCACATTCTAAATGTCAGGGAATTTTTTTAGTTTGTATCATCTAATTGTCAGTACTGTATTTTTAATTTAAATTAATTATTTATTGTTCATCAATTTACATCTTCAATAAGTTTAATTACACTGTACACTTTACTTAATAAACATAAAACATAATTCATTTCTTTGTCTATTTCACGACTTGTCATTCCAGTATTACAACCTAAAAAATCAACATATTTTATTTGGATTTTACATTGCTAATTCAATTATAATTACTTACAATTTTCTTTAAAATATATGTATAAATATTCTGTTTTCTTGTATTGAAAATACTCAACTATGAATATTTTATCATAATATGTTTACCCCAATGCAATATTTTGACATTTCGTACGTTCAGGAGTTCGCTATACTAGTGATGCCAACATATAACCATAAAAAGTCACTAATTTTTGCCGGCAACACATGGTTTCCGGACGATTTTTTGTTATGTAATACTGCTAATGCCTGACGGTGGCGCGAAAAAGATATTACGTTATATGTATTTATTTAATTAACTATTGAGAAACAACAAAATAAAAAATATATAAATAAATATTGGCCTAATCAAGTTGTTATCAAAAACACTGATAAAAAAATATGTTTGCTATATAATCACAAACAGCGATCTTTGTCACAATGTGTATGTGTGTGTGTTCACATGTATACATATTGTTTATCGCTTCAACCAAAGGCGTTTTAATATCAATAATAGTTTCCTGTCTTCTCAGAACTGGTATTTCCATTTAAATTGAATTGTGTTTTGAATGTGAAATGAACCAGCTCATTGAATTAAACAGCACACAGTGTTTATGAAATGAACTGAATAACAAATCTCATCAAGCTTGATCGCTAATCGGCCACATGTGACTCTCTCTATCGGGTTGAGGTTGATAGGCGGAGGATTACGTCATTTTTAGTCATAACACACGATCAATTTGTAAATTAAAGCGTGTAGGAAAAATATGTAAACAAAAAATGCTCTTTTATTCTGCTGTTATACTTCCTAATAATTAAATGCCAATTTTTACATTTTTATTATATAAAATAAATAAATATATCATCACGCCTTTTACCCATCACTGGGTGTGGCACTCTGCCTAAGCAGATCTCGGTAAGTGATATATTTTTCGCGTGAAGTGCGGTTACCAGCCGTCAAATCACGGCCTCCAAAGATATTAGTGGAGGAGGAGCCACAGGGGTAGATTTTTTAAATTGGTGAAAATTGTTTGTCGATTGTGGGGATCGAACCAAGGTTCTCATTTCTATTATGAAAGTGGGAATAGTTTATAGATGATATTGCAATGTAAAAATTACCTTTTATATTCATATTGTGGTTTTTTTATTAAATGTATTAATTCATGCAAACACAACCCCGTGCAATTTACTAAAATGGCGGATTTAAGTAAAGAAACGAACCAAATAATGTGATTGAAAATTAATTCTGCTCTTATTATTATTGTTTGCACTATGATTATAAAACAAATAGCTTGTGTAAATTATACTTTCAAGATGGTCAATTTTCGACCTCTTACCGTATGTTTTGAAATTTAAAAAAGTAACTCAACAGGGTGTTTCTATACCTCTGCACGAAACGTTAATGACATAATTTTATATTTTTTATGAAATTCACAAAAAAATTGATATTTCATTTTTAGCCTCTCTAGTTTAATAGTACATTTAATTAAAAAAAGGCATTACACCAGGTACCTACATAATAACTAATTAATAAATGATTACTTGTAGGTAGTGTTTATACATTTATTTCATTAGTAACATAATTATAAATAATTAAATGTACTATGAACTACCCTAATTTTTGCGAATCGAAAAAAGTTTCGAATAAAACGTCCCTAATTTTAAACGTAGAATCCGAATCTGTAATAAAAAATGGGTGTTCCTATTTAAGATTTTAATGTTACGGTAAGTCGTAGAAAATTGAAATTTTATATTTAGGACTGTTATAACATCTAGTTGTGCACCTCCCTTTTTGGTCATTATACAACTACCGGAAGTGGTACTTTACTTGAATCCTATAATAGATTTTCATGAAAAACTATATTGAAATATAATTTAAAACTCTCCAAATTTGGTATATAAGACTACTATATCAATGGAAATAACATAATAGATTTTGGTTAAAATAGACTAACCGGAAGTGGCACATTACATGAAGCTGCTAACAGTTTTCCTTGAAAAAAATGGTATTATTTTAATTTTAGAAATAAATTCTGCAAATAAAAGTTTTAGAGAATTAAATTCTGCGTCTAGCACATTAAGAATTTTTAAATTAGCTTTTTGCATAAACGAGATATCTAAATTTAAATATTATATATTTTTTGATTTTTTTAAAAATTAAGTTTGCTATGGATTAGAACAAAAAATAAAAGATTTAATGTCAAATATGTGTAATTAAAACAATACTTCCTTTACTTCGTACAAGGAAGTAAAAATATCTATAGTTTAATACGTGTACAAGGAAGTCATGTGGTGTCCACATCAGATTTTTTTATGAAAAGATATTAAAATATTATTTCGCGGTCTAGATACACAAATAACAATTGCCTGGAATTTCCAAATACCCTCTTCAACATCAGAAAGAATTGTTCGTAAACAAATCATCATGTCAATACCGCTTAAACTCCCTCCATTCTAGGGTTCTTGCTCTCGTCTTCAGCGACGTTCAATCCTTATTAGGGCTGAGTCGACAGGGACCGGACATGCCTGCCGAGGCAGTGTGCAGAGAGAACACGATGTCGTGTTTTACCCGTCTGGCGGCCGCGAACCGGTTTCAAGCTAGCACGGCCTTCCTCATGCATTATTCAGCGCCGACGATTTACTGCTGCAGATGGAATCAGCCAACGCATGGGCGCGAGGAGGGAGGGGGAGGATATAGGCTAGTTCATGTTCAGATGGTGAATAGTCTACTATCTACACATGAGTACATTCCAGAATAGCAGATACCGAGCTCATTTAGTCAATAATAGTTTAATCTACTATGTTCATGTTTCTACTACATTTACTCCCGAGTTCGAACCCAATTTAAGCTAAAGAATATTAACAGTAATGTAATTGCGTTACAATTCGAGTTGTGTGTTATACTTTATCTACGACTGCAAATAATAATAAGAACAATTACAGAATATTTGTTAGGTTATATCAACTGTCAAACAGCAGTGATACCACCCAACAAATGAAACATATCTTGTATATGAACTACCACACTGCGGCTCGGTGAGTCCGGACCCTGTACTGTAATTGGGATTAAGTCAGTTTTTACTTCCTTGTACAAAGTAAATTTTCGGTTTTGAGAGTTCAGCGGAAATATCCATTTTGACTAATTTCACCAATTTAAATCTACCCCTGTAGCTCCCCCTCCACAAATATCTTTGGGGGCCGTGATTTGATGGCTGGTAACCGCACTTCACGCGAAAAAATATATCACTTACCGATATCTGCTTAAGCAGAGTGCCATATCCTGTAATGGGTAAAAGGCGTGATGATATATTTATTTATTTTATTCATTCGTCGTGACGCCTGTACGTACGTATGTATCTCGAAAAAACTCAAAAACGGTAAGCCGTAGAAAGTTGAGATTTTGTATTTAGGACTGTTATAACATCTAGTTGTGCACCTCCCTTTTTGGTCATTATACAACTACCGGAAGTGGTACTTTACTTGAAGCCTATAATAGATTTTCATGAAAAACTATATTCAAATATAATTTAAAACTTTCCAAATTTGGAATATAAGACTACTATATCAATGGAAATAACATAATAGATTTTGGTTAAAATAGACTAACCGGAAGTGGCACATTACATGAAGCTGCTAACAGTTTTCCTTGAAAAAAATGGTATTATTTTAATTTTAGAAATGAATGCTGCAAATAAAAGTTTTAGAGAATTAAATTCTGCGTCTAGCACATTAAGAATTTTTAAATTAGCTTTTTGCATAAACGAGATATCTAAATTTAAATATTATATATTTTTAGTTTTTTTTTAAATTAAGTTTGCTATGGATTAGAACAAAAAATAAAAAATAAAAGATTTTATGTCAAATATATGTGCAATTAAAAAAATATCTATAGTTTAATACGCGTACAAAGAAGTCATGTGGTGTCCACATCAGATTTTTTTA
The DNA here is from genome assembly GCA_947425015.1 of Pterostichus niger. Taxonomy (NCBI): domain Eukaryota; kingdom Metazoa; phylum Arthropoda; class Insecta; order Coleoptera; family Carabidae; genus Pterostichus; species Pterostichus niger. The sequence goes on from OX380343.1 coordinate 1,497,810, forward strand.
ATTAAGTTTGCTATGAATTAGAACAAAACATAAAAAATTTAATGTCTAAGTCAAATTACGTCAAATATGTGTAATAAAAAAATGTAGGTATATACGCGTACAAGGAAGTTATGAGGTGTCCAATTCAGATTTCCAAAGGCAAATTAAATAAGCATCTTATAAATAGAACTCTAATTAAATATATAGCCAATCCACAAATAAAGAGTTACAAAATTACAGTAAATAACTAACTGAAAGGCTTTTACGAATTCATTTTCATTTTCAAGTTTTTATTTGGGCGTGACTTGATTATTGGCGCATATCTTGTGCAAGGTCAGATTCTAGTTTCTGTTTCTGGGAAAATAAATGGACGACGGGTTTAGCAATTCGCAAAATTCTACCAACCAATAAATTATGTAAGCGTTCTGAAAACTTATAAGGAAATTTGAATTCCCGCGGAGAAGTGAATTAGAAAAAATACACAGTACGTATTTATAAGAATCTATTTTAGAAGAATAATAAATACTTTTCTGTGAATGATACGAATAAATAAACAAATAAATAAATATAAACAATGACGTACGCGGAAATTTTTACTTATGTAGGTATTCCCCACGTGCCTACATTCGATTAAAAACCACACTAAATAACTTCAATTACATACATAATTTATTGCAATGTAACACAAATTACTTCATAAGCAGATGCTTAATTATATTAATTAATTATCTACATTTAAACTAAATTGCGTAATATTTACATTAAACCGAGAAAAAAGAATCTATTTTTATGTTTGTTCAACATTATTTTGCTACGGTCAAAATAATCAATTCTAAAATAAATATATCATCACGCCTTTTATTCATTACTTGGTGTGGTACTCTGCCGAAGCAGATCTCGATAACATACATACATACATACATACATACATAACATCACGCTATATCCCATTAAATGGGGTAGCACGAACCCGTCAACATTCTCATCCTGACACACGATACTCGATTCGACCACATTAACACTTCCTCCATACAAACGGTAAGCCATAGAATCAGGGTTCTTACCCCATTATATTACGTAACTAGTGCAGTAAACCCTTAGCAACCGTAAACAAGCATTTACTGTTCTTGCAAATTGTTTTATAATGCCCTACTTACATACAGGGTGTTTCAGGACTAGTGTAACAAACTTTAACAGCTTATTCCTGAGGTCATTTTGAGCCAAAAATGTCATATGAACATAGGTCCTATTCCTTCTAATTACCAAAATACAAGAGGTTGAAGTTCTATAAATAACACGAAATTTTCAAATTTTTGTAATCAAGATACTTTCGGAAAACAAGAGTTTTATTGAAAAGTCATACCTTATTTGTCTTAATTAATTTTATTTATTAATATTAACATGCATACGAGTTCAAGGCGCTCATTTTGAACACTTGCTGTAATTTTTTAAAAATTTGTTATCTTATTTCATATTGTGTTAACATATTCCATGTTTGGTTATGTTGTTCTGTGTCTATTTAATTGTGTCATTTTATGTTTTGTTCTCTAAATCGTATTCGTTAATATTAATAAATAAAATTAATTAAGACAAATAAGGTATGACTTTTCAATAAAACTCTTGTTTTCCGAAAGGGTAGGTGGCTCAGTGGTATCGAGTCGGCCTGTGGTTCTTGAGAACCTTGGTTCGATCCCCACAGCCGACAAACAATTTTCACCAATTTAAAAAAATCTACCCCTGTGGCTCCTTCTCCACTAATATCTTTGGAGGCCGTGATTTGACGGCTGGTAACCGCACTTCACGCGAAAAAATATATCACTTACCGAGATCTGCTTATGCAGAGTGCCACACCCAGTGATGGGTAAAAGGCGTGATGATATATTTATTTATTTTATTTTTATCTTGATTAAAAAAATTTGAAAATTTCGTGTTATTTATAGAACTTCAACCTCTTGTATTTTGGTAACTAGAAAGAATAGAACCTATGTTCATATGACATTTTTGGCTCAAAATGAAATAAGCTGTTAAAGTTTGTTACACTAGTCCTGAAACACCCTGTATATGGTCGTAGATAACAAATATTTCATCATTTACAAAAGTAAGAATCTAGAAAACTTTAGGATTTAGAGAAAATCCGATAATGTGTGTGAGTGATTCAGCTTGTGTATTTATTTACATTTCCACTGTCACCTCAGTGAAGCAATGAATCACATGTCCACATCTCCACATCTCCACAGCCTTGTCGAAGTTAATCTGCACCTCGTGGTTTGAACACAACGATGTAGATTGTTGAATCATGGCACGTCTAGCCTGCGGGGAGTAAGGAGGGCGTGAGCAGCACTCCCACGGAGGCACAAGTCGCATTCCACGCGGTAACTAATCCATCCGCTGCACAAAATGGCCGCCAACCGTTGCCAACTCACTCTGACCACGTGCTCGCACTTGCGATGTTATTAGCGTCACTTTATTCCATTATTTGATTGTGGAATCTGTTGTTGCAGAGCTTGTCAGATATATTTGGTCAGAAACTAATCTAATTAATTTCAACAAATTTGACAAATTAAAATGTATTTACTTTAATAGTCAATAAAAATAAATAAATAAATAAATATAGCATCACGCCTTTTGCCCATTACTGGGTGTGGCATTCTGCCAGAGCAGATCTCGGTAAGTGATATATTTTTTCGAGTGAAGTGCGGTTACCAGCCGTCAAATCACGGCCTTCAAAGATATTAGTAGCGAAGGAGCTACAGGGGTAGATTTAATTTGATGAAAATTGTTTGTCGGCTGTGGGGATTGAATCAGGGTATTCAAGACTTGATATCACTGAGCCACCTACCTCATAAAAAATAAAATAAACATTAAAAGAAACAATGTATAAATATGTGTCAGGAGTAAATTAAACTCAAAATATATAAATTGTAAAAGTAGTTAAACTGTATCCGTTGACCTTTTGTTCCGAAACACGTAACATAAACTCATAATTAAATTAATTTTCCATTAAGTAAACTTATAAATATCCCCAACTTTCTACTTCATATAAAACATAAACGTGTGTGAATACGGAACTTTGAAATTAATTCCGAATAACAAGTTACACAAGCACTGAATAATTTACTTTACATTCAACGCCGGTATTACGAATAAAAACAGTTGAAACTCACGCGATTATCATACTGATTACACAACTTACAACAGGAATTTCCATCTTGAGAGCCAATCGTGTACTATGCGCTTTACCCTCTCCAACTGACAGATAAATACGACAATTATCATACCGCTGCAATCATTCCTATTATGGCAAGCTATTATTAGATATTGCGAACTACTACATCATTCACTACAATACTGAGAATTTTAATTATTGACAAGCTAATTATTATCTTTTCAATCTGACACGATAACAATGAGAACATTTTTTTGGCATACGTACTGAACAATTGTTTATCTAGATGGTGTGATATTAAAAATTGATTTAAACAAAAATTTATTGTTTAATTTATAAAACATGGTGACCTCGACGCCGGAACATATGTAAAAATAATATTTTTATAATTTTCTACTTCCCTAATTATTTTAGTGAAAATTCAAATAAATGTTGTAGAGCATAAAATTCTACATTTAAATCAATAAACAAAATTAATTTTGAATGCTTTATAACGGCAGAAATTAAATTAAAAATGTGACTTTAAAATGTAAAATCATATTTTTATCATTTCCTGCTTCTCTTATTATTTTAGATAAAAAAAGCTTCAAATAAATGTTGTAGAGCTTAAAATTCTATATTAAAATCAATAAAAAGAATTAATTTTGCATGCTTTATAACGGCAGAAATTAAATTAAAAATGTGACTTTAAAATGTAAAATCATATTTTTATCATTTCCTGCTTCCCTTATTATTTTAGAGAAAAAAAGCTTCAAATAAATGTTGTAGAGCTTAAAATTCTATATTAAAATATCAATAAACAGAATTAATTTTGCATGCTTTATAATGGTAAAAATTAAATTAAAAATGTGACTTTAAAATGAAAAATCATATTTTTATCATTTTCTGCTTCCCTAATTATTTTAGTGAAAATTGCTTCAAATAAATGTTGTAGAGCATAAAATTCTATATTAAAATATCAATAAACAGAATTAATTTTGCATGCTTTATAATGGTAGAAATTAAATTAAAAATGTGACTTTAAAATGAAAAATAATATTTTTATAATTTTCTGCTTCCCTAATTATTTTAGTGAAAATTGCTTCAAATAAATGTTGTAGAGCATAAAATTCTATATTAAAATATCAATAAACAGAATTAATTTTGCATGCTTTATAATGGTAGAAATTAAATTAAAAATGTGACTTTAAAATGAAAAATAATATTTTTATAATTTTCTGCTTCCCTAATTATTTTAGTGAAAATTGCTTCAAATAAATGTTGTAGAGCATAAAATTCTACATTTAAATCAATAAACAAAATTAATTTTGAATGCTTTATAACGACAGAAATTAAATTAAAAATGTGACTTTAAAATGTAAAATCATATTTTTATCATTTCTTGCTTCCCTTATTATTTTAGAGAAAAAAGCTTCAAATAAATTTTGTAGAGCATAAAATTCTATATTAAAATCAATAAACAGAATTAATTTTGCATGCTTTATAATGGCAGAAATGAAATTGAAAATGTTGAAAATTAGTTTTACAATAGGGATAACCTTGGAAATGAAACAAAATTAAACAAATGATTTATGTTTTCTCTGTCAGCAGAAAAATATTCCTTGTTTCGTGAATTTATTGCCAGTAGTTATTTATTAGTCTTTAATTATAAAAAAAATTGTGTCAAAACTTATAATGTGCAATAATGATTGAAATTACATATTTTTTTAGGTATTTTTCATATAAATAGTTAAATATTAATAAATTTTACTCCATTTAATGATATATATATATACATATTTATTTAAATTAATATAAAATATCTTGATTATGTTTTATTTAAATCAATGATTTTAGATTTTGTGTTAAATCATGATTTTTGCCAACCTGTTTTAATGTAATTTAAGATTTGTTTCAAGATGCGTATAAATAGTGAATATAATAAATGTTGACTGTCTGTTGAAAATGGAAGAATCCCTTAAAACCAGAGTAGCAAACTAATTAATTAATCTTCTCCAATCTCTCAATAAATCACGCTTGCATGTTCCGGCGCAAATCCAGGTCACATACACACACACACATACATATATTATAACTCTGAATACTCTTGCCCCCACTACCCTGATACAAGCTACGCCACTGATTATATCTCGACACGAGAACAAGAGTCGATGTTACAGCGGTTGCGAGTTCTGCATTTCCCACACTTGTTTACAATTACATGGACCGGAAGTTTCCCCCACCCTCCGCGCCCTTCCACAAGAGTGAGATAGTCAAGGTCGTGATCTCGGAAAAATGCGGAAAATGTTAGAAAATACATTGTTCTTCTGTATTTATTTGTTACTTTGTAAAACAGAAACTTAACCTCAATTACTGACAGTATCTTACAGTGGAATCCGAACTATATACCGGAAGTAGAATTGAAATATATAATACAGGATATACAATGGTATTTTTTAATATGATGATTGTTTCTTCCATAATTAAATTAGACTAAAAGTATAAAAACTACATTTAGTGTGAGTATTTACTAGTTGATCAATTCTTTTTACTTCCTTGTACGAAGTAAAGGAAGTATTGTAATCGCGAAAATATTCTAATCATTTTAAGACTATAATGAATAAAAACTGTTTTAAAGAAAAATAAAAATTTTGCAACAATATATAGAATGTTCCATTAAAAAATATAAAGTTGCATTATAAAATAATTGCGCGAAAATAGAACACCCTGTACAAAAACTTATACTGCCAATATGTGAGCATTTAATTGTAAAATATACTTTAAAAGTTGCTTTAAAAATGAGTTTTCGTAACACATGCACAAGAAACACGTTCTTATTCCTTAATTTTAGAGAGAGAAACATGTTTTTCTCCCTAGGTAGCATGTTTCTCTCCCTAGAGACTACGATTATTAGCTGTTTGCGGCGTTTCCTAGGTAACTAGTTACGCAACCCATATTTGACATTTGTCCCGATAAGACAGTAATTTTTGTGCACTTGTTACGAAAAGTATAATATGCTTCACGGGAGGGCGCGATTATCCTTTGTGTGAAGTTGGCAAACCTCGACTTCGGCCCTCGCTTACGTTTCGGTTTGCCAACTTCATACGCGGGAATAATCGCTTGTTTCTCTCCCTTGATGTTTTCTCCAAAATTATTAATTGTTTCAGCAAGTAAGCGACCATAAAAAAATAAAAACAAATTTTGAAACTATACGAAATTTGTAATGTTATGTTTGCACCAATAAAACTAGAATTTTTTAAATTTTATTCAACCCAACAATATCGCAGAAATATAAACTTTTTTTATATGTCATTATACATCGATTTGCTTTTATTTAGTCGGATATACAATTTAAACGAGCATTAATGTTTGTGATTACTCCATGACAAATGTACACTCATATACAAAGCAGTATGTTTAATTTCAACAACGGTCATTATTATTAAATATGATAATAATATTTATAGTGTGATCTATAATGTATACACAATGAATGATTATCTAAATTTTAGCACCATTCTATCGAGCAGCTGTTAGACTATGATATGTTTATTTGATTAGGATAAACAAATTAAATATGGAGTTTTCCGAATCGTTGGGATATTTTTAGCGTAATGTTTCCGTAAATTTAAATTTAATTATGTTATCTAAATGGACAATGTTTAGATAACGCTGTGCATATATTTATCTGTGAAACTATATTTGATTTAGTGCGTTCAACGACATTTGGATAAAATAGATTTAGATTTGTTTATTCAATAAGAACACTTTCCTACAGGATATTGTATCGAATAGCACTATTGAGATAACATTCAGTTTAAATGACTCTGTCCCGCGTGATGGTCGCGCGGGTTGAGGGCCTGACTCGCAACCATAAGGTCGTGGGTTCGGGTCCCGCCCGTGGCGACCATGCAAAGGACATATCGGCATATGACCTTAGTAGTTGGTCCGATACATAAATTTAAAAAAAATGCAGTACAAGTTGACTTAACCAATCTTGCGAACTGGTGTACAGATAATCACATACAACTCAATGTAAACAAATGTAAAGTTGTGAGTTTCGGCAATGTTATTGAAAATGTGTATAGTTTAAATGGAATTAATTTGGAGCGTGCGTCACAAGTAACCGATCTTGGAGTTATTTTTGATAATAAAGTGTCATTTATACCACATGTTGACTCAATTGTTAACAAAAGCTTGAAAACTCTAGGATTCATAAAACGGAATTCATTGGATTTCAATAATGTCTCCACGATCACAACATTATATAAATCTCTTGTAAAAACCAATTTTAATGTATGCTTCTTCAATATGGTCCCCACACTACAATAGTCATATCAAACGGGTCGAAAATGTTCAACATAGATTTGTTTCTTATGCGTCTTGCAAAGCTAGAATTGCAAATCCGAGAATTCTACATAATTACAATGAAATTGCGAGATTAACAAATACATGTTCATTAGAATCTGATCGCGACTATATGGATGCATGTCTGCTGTATAAGATTATGAACAATCAACCATGTTTTGAACTTAAATCTCTCTTCATTGAAAATACGAATCCGTATTCTCTCCGTAACAACCAAAGATTTATAATTCCCACTTTTAGATCAAACTTTTGCTATCATTCCCCCATAGCTAGATTATCTCGAATAGGTAATAAAATTTCTCTGTCTTCGTTGTACCTACCGTATAAGATATTTCAAAATCAAATGAAACATAATGTACATAGATATGAATGACCCTTTTGTATTACCTGCTATATTAATGTACCTAATTATATACGATTTATAACCTTTTGTATTTGGGCTTACAAGCCTGTTGAAATGAAAATAAATAAATAAATAAATAAATAAATAAATTACTCTAGTCTGAATCACTGGACCGCCATTTTATGTAAATATAAATCAAGGAATTTTAGTTATTTTCGAATATAAAATATAAATAAAATATCCATTACTGGGTGTGGCACTCTGCCGAAGCAGATCTCGGTAAGTGATATATTTCTTCGCGTGAATTGCGGTTATCAGTCGTCAAATCACAGTCACCAAAGATGTTAGTGGAAGAGGAGCCACAAGGATAGATTTAAATTGGTGAAAATTGTTTGTCGGCTGTAGGGATCGAACCAGGGTTCTCATGATCCACAGCCCGACTCGATAACTCTGAGCCACCTACCCCAGAAAAATGTGGAGCTATTTATTTGTTTTCTATACACGTTATTAAAATGTCATTTATCGTACTGGTTAACGTATTAATTAATTAATTAGAAAATAATATATATATATTAAATATTAATGGAGTGGTATCGAGTCGGCCTGTTGATCTTGAGTACCCTGGTTCGATCCCCACAGTCGACAAACAATTACATCTACCCCTGTGACTCCCTCTCCACTAATATCTTTGGGGACCATGATTTGTCGACTAGTATCCGCACTTCACGCGAAAAAATATTTCACCTACCGAGATTTGCTTAAGGCAGAGTGCCACACTCAGTAATAGGTAAAAAGCGTGATGATATATTTATTTACAAATATAGTTTTCAATTCTGTATATAACGACGTTAACATAACAATAACCTCAAAATTTACTGTCAGTTAGACGAGGAGATAATAATAGTATATACTGAATAGACTAGATGTGCGACAGAAATAGTTAAAGAAAATAATGGCATTTAAAAATATCTTTGATTGTCTTTAGTACGTTTTTTTGGGTCTAGTCGCAAATATAAATAACAAATTATGGTACCTGTAAAACGTAACAATTTTTATTATAATAATATGTAAATACTTTCTGAATTTCGCCCCATCTAATATATTTTAACAGCTGCTATATATTTTTCGTAACACATGCACAAGAAACACATTCTTATTCCCTAATTTTCGAGAGAGAAACACTGCTTTTCTCCCCTAGGGAGAGAAACTTTACGTTTCTCTCCCTAGAGACTACGATTATTAGCTGTTTGCGGCGTTTCCTAGCAGGGTGGCGATTCAAGTAACATTAATAAATTCCCTGACTTTTCCCTGTCTAAGTAAAAAAATTCCCTGACTTCTAGAATATTGACTTATTTATGAATTTATAGTTACATTTGAAATTTCAAAGTTGATATTAATTACTAATAAACCGGAAATGATATCATAAATGTACATCCGTCATCAACTAGCTTACATGTTGCTGTATAAATCATGTTATATAAAACAAATTGTTAAGTTGATAAATAAGCGAGATATTTGCTGGGTCTATTAAAATATAACAGCCTGTATATATGGACAGTTTTGATGTTAAAAGTAAATTTATTGTAATTATTACTATTTTAAATTGTTTATAATTTAATATAAATTAATTATTACTAATAATAATTGTATGATAACAATTAAAAAAAAATTATGACAAGAAATCTATTTTATTTTTTATTTTTGACAATTAAATATTTTTAATTAATTGATAATTGGAAACATTACTTCCGCATTTATTCTAAAAATTACACCAAAATCAATTTAAAATCAATATTCTTTAAGGGGGCATCTCTAGTCTAAATCGATGAAAAAATCAATTTTCCAAAAACACCGGTTTTGCATTTAGTATACTAATAGTAACATCGTACAATAGTTTATTTTAACTTGCGCGCTCTAAAAATTTTTACCTTTATTAAAAATCATGGAAACCATGGGTATTTCGATTGGCAGCATAGCAGTGGATTTTGCGCAGAGACAGGACGAAAATAGAATTAAGCAAGGAAATCGTCGCAGCATTGAAGCTTCAAAAGAACGGCGACTCGAGCTTAGAAAGGCTAAGGCGCAGGAAAATGAGTTTTTTGAGGACCAGGAAGGAATTATGTATGGAGCTGGTATCGCGGATTGAGTGTAAGAGGTTTATTTCTTAATTTTTTACACAGTTTTTCAAAAAATTATTTTAAACGCGTTTTTCTCGAAATAACATTTTTTGACCTGGCTGACATGATTTAACAAAAACTATTAAACCGATTGGGCTGAAATTTTGAGAGGTTATTCGTCACACATATAGTTATAGCCCGTACTAGAATTATGAATATTCGATTACATTTGAGCACTTTTGTAAAAAACATAACCTCAAAAAATAAGCCGAAAATTAGAAAAGCCCGCCATTTTGTTTTTTTTTTACTTAAACTTCTTGATTTTAGTACGGGCTATAGCCACTTTCTTATACTTTAATATGCTTTTTGAATTTTTCATTTCGGAGCTTCCTGTGTCAAGATATGATGTCAGCCAAAAAAAAAGCAAGCTTCGTTGTGGCAGCCATATCTGGGCCATATTGGATGAAAAATGAAAAAATAAATTTTTTTTGCAGACTTCAATATGTATTTTTTTAATATAAAAAAAATTGTAGTGTGATAATAAAGTTTACTGCAAGAAAAAAAATCTTGAAAATTTATGCAAAAAGACTAGAGATGCCCCCTTAATATCGAAAAGTTTAAGACTAAGAAAAAAACAAAATATAACCTAAAAATGTAAGCCTGAATAAAGGTTTTCATAAAACTTACAATGGATTTCTATTTAAATCTAAAACGTAAAGCCACATAAAATATGAAATGCTTAGAGCGCTTAGAGCAAAATCAATTTGTGTTTCTAAACAGGCAAAGACACAACCTTAAATATTGCATACAGAAAAAACATAGCGCGGTAGAAACGTTAGACAAAACAAAACAGTTTTCAATTAGTAAACATCCTTAGGATATATTTTCATAGATGGCGGTTCTCACTCTTAAGAAGCAATAAAGGGTATTTGTTGCCAATAAAGGTATACTATCTATCCAATAAAGGTATACTATCTATCTAATAAAGGGTATTCTGCCAATAAAATCTAAAAATAACTAAATACATTTTGAAATAAAAGTTTGTAGTTATTTTTCTAAAATTAAATTAAAAAATTGAAAGAACAAAACACTTTTTTCCCTGACATGGAATAAAATTCCCTGACTTTTCCAGAAATATAAAATTCCCTGACTTTTCCCGGTTTTCCAGGTTAGTCGCCACCCTGCCTAGGTAACTAGTTACGCAACCCATATTTGACATTTGTCCCTATAATTTGTTTTTTAATATCTTCATCCGAAACGTTTTCTATCACATTATCATTTAATCTATTACCTATTTCTATTTTATTATATGCATTTTTCTTTCGTACATAGCTGTCAATACAATGTTTTGATCACACTTTCTACGAAGCTGTCATTATATTCTTTTTTTCACGACCAGTTGTGTCGTTGTTAAAAGCGAGGGAACTAAATTAATTTTCGTAACACATGCAAAAGAATCACGTTCTTATTCTCTAATTTTAGAGAGAGAAACACTGCTTTTCTCCCCTAGGGAGAGAAACATTACGTTTCTCTCCCTAGGTAGGATGTTTCTCTCCCTAGAGACTACGATTATTAGCTGTTTGCGGCGTTTCCTAGGTAACTAGTTACACAACCCATATTTGACATTTGTCCCGATAAGACAGTAGTTTTTGTGCACTTGTTACGAAAAGTATATGCTTCACGGGAGGGCGCGATTATCCCTTGTGTGAAGTTGGCAAACCTCGACTTCAGCTCGAGCCTTCGGCCCTCGTTTATGTCACATCCACAAGAAACACGTTTTTATTCTCTAATTTTAGAGAGAGAAACAATGCTGTTCTCCCCTAGGGAGAGAAACATTATGTTTCTCTTCCGAGGTAGGATGTTTCTCTCTCTAGGTAGGATGTTTCTCTCCCTAGAGACTACGATTATTAGCTGTTTGCGGCGTTTCCTAGGTAACTAGTTACACAACCCATATTTGACATTTGTCCCGATAAGACAGTAATTTTTGTGCACTTGTTACGAAAAGTATAATATGCTTCACGGGAGGGCGCGATTATCCCTTGTGTGAAGTTGGCAAACCTCGACTTCAGCCCTCGTTTACGTCTCGGTTTGCCAACTTTACACGCGGGAATAATCGCTTGTTTCCCTCCCTTGATGCATAATATACTATATCTTGTTTTTGTTTTCCACTGCATTCCATTATTATTATTATTATTTATTTGTTTTCCAATTAAATATTTATTTATAATACCTTTTATCAAAAGTTAAATATAATAAAATACTTCAGTACTATAAAGATCTCGACTCTGATTTATTCATAAACAATTAACTGGAAATTCTAATGTGTCATCGCTTCATCTTTGAGCAATCGTCTCTCCTTACACTCTACCATAACCTAACAAATGAATTAACGTATCATCCAACCAGCCAACTATAAACTACGCGAAGCTCAACATCGGAATAAAAAAACCAAACCGCCAACTTTCAACGCAACCGTAGAACGTGAATATAGACGCAAATGTCATTGACCTCATCTGCGTCAGTTGTACGAGTACTTCGTGTTCACGTCGAGAGAGATGCACACGGTAATAGAGAGAGACGGTGAGAGGGTAACGGTTGTCAATGAATTAGTTTCATTTTTATTCAAATTTACTGTTTGTTGATAACTACAAGAGTATAGTTACGATACAAATAAAATAAATAAATAAATATATCATCACGCCTTTAACCCATTACTGGGTGTGGCACTCTTCCTAAGCAGATCTCGGTAAGTGATATATTTTGTCGCGTGAAATGCGGTTACCAGCCGTCAAATCACGGCCCTCAAAGATATTAGTGGATACAGAAAGAATAAATAAATAAAATAATTATGTCTTTTACCCATTACTGGGTGTGATACTCTGTCGTAGCAGATCTCAGTAAATTATATACAGTGGTGACCGCGATACCGGACTTGCGTTCGTCAGTACGGTGGTGTGGATAGCGATACGGAATTCGAATCTCACTCAAGCTAAAAATTATATAAAAAATACTACACTGCGGCTCGGTGAGTGTGGACCCTGTACTGTAATTGGGATTAAGTTCCTGTTGTACACCGTAATATAAATAAATAAGACTTTAACATGTAAAATAATATTTTTATAATTCTCTACTTCCCTTATTATTCTAAAGAAAAAAAGCTTCAAATAAATAATAAACTCAGTAAACAGAATTAATTTTGCATGTAGAAAGCTAAAAATTATATAAACTACCACACTGCGGCTCGGTGAGTGCGGATTCTGTACTGTAATTGGGATTAAGTTCCTGTTGTACAGAGTTACATAAATAAATAAATAAATTGAGAATGTTGAAAATTAGCTTTAAAATAAGGATAGCCTTGTAAATGAAATTAACTTTTATGATAAATTGTAGTAATTGAGTAACAATCCACCATTTTTTTTTATAATTCACTTAAATTAAAGACTAATAAACAACTACTAGCAATAAATTTATGACACAAGGAATATTTTACTGATGACAGATAAAACGTAAATAATTTGTTTAATTTTCAATTTAATTTCTGCCGTTATAAAACATGCAAAATTAATTCTGTTTATTGAATGTAATGTAGAATTTTATGCTCTACAACATTTATTTGAAGCTTTTTACTCTAAAATAATAAGGGAAGCGGACAATTATAAAAATATTATTTTACATGTTAAACTCCTATGTTCTAGTATCGCGGTCATAATCCTGTATTTGCGGCCCGCAAACAAGTTGGAGGTACGAAAACAACAAAGATAACTTTAATGAGTCATCTACTCCAAAATATATCTAAATCAATCAGTAAAATATATGCTTAATTAAAGTTCGGCTTTATGTACAATATTTTGAAATTTTATTTTTTATTTTTTATTTATGTTACTCTGTACAACAGGAACTTAATCCCAATTACAGTACAGGGTCCGCACTCACCGAGCCGCAGTGTGGTAGTTTTTTTTATATAATTGTTAGCTTGAGTGCGATTCGAATTCGGGATCTCCGGATTCGAATTCCGTATCGCTATCCACACCACCGTACTGACGGACAAATTTAATAGATATATTTCAAATAAAGCTTACATGTATACAACGCCACCAATAAGAAGCAAACACCGGAAAATATGTGAACTAAAGTATATGAAGCTCTACAAAATATGTCAAATTTGACCAATGATAATGCACAATCAAATTAGACTTGGAAATATTGACAAATTTACTAACATATGAATTGTGAAAACATGTCTTCTATTGTTTTTAAATTAGTTACAACAATTTGGTTTCCTTATTAGATACATTTTAGAGGTTTTTTTTTAGATTTAATCATTTGATAAATAAACAATCTCCATTCGATGAAAGTGCCTGAGGAATTATTTCCTGTTAGTTTATTTGTAACTCCTTTCCAATTCAAGGAACAAGTTTATTATAACCTGCATTAAAACAGAGTTAGCAACAAGTTAATTTGATTCATGAATTTGAGTAAATTAGAAACCTAGGTACAGTACCTTCAAATTATCTTGACGATTTGGCTTTCCATGATGCCAAATTTATAGAAATTAATTTAAAGAAAAAAATGCTTCGAATAACGTTTGACATCAAATAATCATTTACAGTTTGATTGTTTAAAAAGTTTTAGCTAATTTTGAATTAGTCCGATTTTAAAATGTTAATCACTTGCCGCAAACTAAATAGCAACGAGATAACCTATTAAAGTTGAACTTAATTTAACTAATACAAATCTTTTTAAAATTGAGCAGTTAAAGTAAATGACAATATTTAACTTCAAAATGTCGTGCTTCATGACTAATTTTCTTCTTAAATGCTGTTTGTATTTAGACAACTTTCTAAATTAAATATATTCAAGTATTATTTGTTTTATTTTATGATTGGAATTTCCAGACATGTTCCACGGATTCTAATCTTTATTCTATTGCATCAAAATGTTTACTAATTAATACAATTAATTATTTAAATAAAGGAATTAGTAAACTTTTACTGATTAACAATACAAAAAAATAGGATGTGTATGAATTTCTCTTTTCTTTGTTGTGTTCCGTTCATTTTAATCGACCAGATTTTCAATTTGCACAATAAAATTTAAGATTGCGAATATATTTAGCAAGGTTCAAACGTGCGAACTTTCGCTCATGAAACGCGAGCGCTACCATGATGCTATAACTAGCCGTAAAAGGTTGCGCTTTCAATTCCTTTAAACGTGTCCGGATATTAAACGCGGTTGAAGAATTTAACATGTAAAAGTAACACAAAGAGAATCCAATACAATCCAGCGTCTAATAATAGTTGAGAGGGTCCAAGCAGGGGAAATGCAAGCCTTACGAACCACCCACCGCCTTGGGTGTTGCATTCCTGGGGCAGATGGTCACATCAATACCACACACTCACTCAACTACACTCCGAGAGAAATCGCACAATCGCTACTGCCTGAACACTTTCACAGCTGTAATCACACTTCAAATATCACATTTCTATCAATTATTGATGTTGATTACAACAAAGACAAAATACAATCGACGAAACATCACAACAAAGAACCAACAATCATAGTAATCAACGCGTAATCCAGAACTTTCGAAGCACTTACCTACAGATTTATCGTTTAAAACTGTCAAAAACTAATCACCAGCTGATTCTAAATCCTTGCACTAACTAAATAATCCTAGTTGCAGACACAATAGTCACAATTTCACTGAAATCCACAGTTTTTTTAGTTGTCCTTGAACGTATACATGGAGCGTAGATCCACACTCTATCAACTCACACAAAAGACTGAAGCGAAGCGAACGAGCGAGCGGGCGCTAGCGGCAGCAACAAGTGATATCGTGGGGCTCTGGAATAAACGCTACATGGACGAGCTTGTCTCTAATGCAGCGAATAATTATTACTATGGGTTCTCGTTTTTTCGCACAAAAAATTCATCGGTAGAAAATAAAAAATCAGCTCTCGTTTTAGAGGTTTTTTGGATGCCTTCCAATTCAATGTTTTGTCTTTTTCAATTGGGAAGAATCCAATTTTACTTTCTCGTATTTTTACTACTTCAATATTATTACTTTGAACAATTTCAATGCCACGAAATGCGAAATCAGCGCCGCCACAAGTGTGTCAGATAACAACAAACGAAAAAAATTAAATACTCGAAAAAAAAATGTAACACATTCAATAAACAAGTCTTTGTCCTGAGAGATTAAATAACTGACGTAGAAGGGGTATTTATCCAGATTATCACCAAACATTCAACATTCTAAAACAAAGATAACCTCAAAATAAACAAGTTGTACGAACTATGAACGATAACACACATTAAACTTTAATACTTTATTGTCTGCTTGTTATCATATTTCCGAGAATGTTTTCTCGCAAAGTCATTAGGTCATCGGAATGAATTTTTCGCCTGAGAAATGATTGAGCGATCGAAAGCAATGACTGTGACTGAGTAACAGAAGAGAAGGGAGGGGAACAGTCATAAATTATGCGTATATTTGCATGTGAATGCCTGTTTGACGCATGCGCAGAGAATGTGCTTCCATCTTGTACAACTTTCACGAGTAAACGAGCCACATTATAACGGTTAGCGCTTACTTTTTTTTTTATTTGTTGGTTGTGCAAAAATATAAACTTATAAACCCGTTAACTATTTTAATCCTAATAATTTTACAACCTATGACCTTGTTTTGCCCTTGATATGTTACCTTAAAAATTCGGAGCAATAAACTAACTTCTTTTTTTACATAATCTACTACATTATGTACAAATGTCAGCCAAATTACATACATAAAAAAGTTATTAAATATTTATAAATTAATATACAAATATTTACTTTCAGTTTTTTTCACGTATAAGTTCATTGAAAAACAGAATTATTTTATTATCTATTATCACGCCACCAATATAAATATCAGCAGATTGTATAATAATGTGCTAAATTCACAAAAAAATTGTACTGTTATTTGATAATTATAAATTATTGATGACACAATCAATAATTATGATAAATAAAACTCATACAGATAAAAATATGTTTGAACAAGATTAAAAAAATCATTTAGTAACATAATTAAGATTAGACGTAATTTGAAACCTTTAAGAATCAGTTTTTTGGAATGACCTCTAATTGTCCTTTGAATTTGCTACTACAAAATCTAAATTTATAACAAATATTTTGATCCGTACTTTGGTGATAAGAAACATTGAAGTGTAATCTATGTCAAACAAATATACATAATTATACAAAAAAAAACTGCTAGAATAATAAACAAATTAAATCTCAACAAACACTTGCTTCTAAACAACTTCGCATCGAAAAGTATATTTTTCACTGTCAATTATAGCGGAAAATGCTTCACATTAAAATTCAGTTTCTCATATTTTATAATTTCAATTATTGATATTAAGGTTATTTAGAAAACAAACTTTGTTTTGTATAAATTTGGAGTTATCGTAGTGTTTCATACGTCATATTGAGTTATGTTTTTTCCGCCTTACATTTCGTGCTATAATTACCAATTATTTTTGTTAATTAGAAACTGAATAAAAATTGAAACAAAAAATTGTAATAGCGGTTAATCTGTTTTAAGAATAAGTTTGAAAATAGATTTTAAAAACGGGAAGAACAATTTCAACCTTGTAGAAAAATGGATAGTATGTGACTCGTTTTATAAACTCTTTAGATACTCGTTTTTTATACACTCGTAACTAAAGAGACGTTTATAAAACTTGTTACATAATATACTATTTTCTACTTCTGTTATTAAAATGTCATTTAATGTACTGGTTGCCATGGCGCTAAATAACATCTTAATCACATATTGACAAACCACGGGTTTAAACGTTTTAGTCACGGCTTGAAATATTAAGCACGGGATGAAGTTAGCTTCAGGTATCTGTCATTGTAACTAACCTTACTTTTTAATTATAAAACTTTACAGTTTGTTGTTGTCTTAATTTGCGATCGTAAAAAAGGTATCAACAAACACAAAATTAATTGTCATCCATACACTTGGTGAAACTAGGTTTAATAAAAAATATTAAATAAACACTTGGCAAAGTCTCACAAAATTCAGCCTCCGAGTCACCTTATGAGGGCATCGTCAGAGGCTGGCCAGCACAGTTAGTAACCATAGACGCGTTTCGCTCTTATTAGAGCTCATCAGTATGGTATAACTCACTTCTTCACTTAGAACAAAGTTCACGTGAAGAAGCTGGTGACGAAGAACTGTGCCAGCAGAGAATAAGATCTCTAACAAACGGTAAGATGACATGAGAAGTTCTGTGGAACAGATCATGCCATCTTTAAAAAAAGTATAGTATGTGACTCGTTCTAAAAAGACGTTTATAAAACTTGTTACATAATATACTATTATCGCACAGTTTTTTAGAAAGATTTGCAGATACAGTGCTTTCATACTAAGTAATATTTTTGTTTATTTGCTTTGTATTTTTATTTGACATTGACACAACAATTTTCTGGAATAATTATCTTATAAATTTGCAAAAGAAGTTGTAGGATTTTTTTTTGTATGGTAATAAAGTCTGAAAATACGATAATAAGTTTGGCATTTCTTGTTTTACGATTTGGTAGTTTTATTTTCTGGCCGCGCAAATTCAAAGTTGCAAAACTATGTTATTTGCTCTGTTTTACTACAAGTTTTTGTTTTGCGGTAATTTATAGGAAATGTATGTAGCAAAGTTGGCCAATGACAAATCTAAAAATTCCCTAAAATGTTTATTTATTTTTGTGGGGATTTGGACTGCAGCCAAAACGGTTTGTTGTGCGTTTGAATAACTGCTCAAGTAATTTATATCTTTCGTAGAAACGAGTTTGTTTTATTAAATATTTGTGGCGAGAGCCAGTTTCTTCAACTTACATTATTTTGTCGCCATTTTTTATCTTTTTACACATTCTTATGTTGGACATACTGGTTTCAGAGCGTGCCGTAATCTTAAAGAGTTAAAGATGTATTCAAATGTATTTTCTACAAGCATTTATCAACGCGATTTAGGATTTAATCTCTTTTAAGGTATGTTAATTTATTCACACGGTTAATGTTAACATCATTTGATAAAATTTCTGTGACGTCACTTCATACAATTTGGTCAAATACTGTAGATAGAAATGATTCTTAATCTGTCTTATTTACTTTTGTAGTTTTACCAGATTGAGGAGACAAACTTTCCCTAACTTTTAACATGATTAGGACAATTAAAAGAGGAATAGAACTGTCAAAAAATGCTAACACTTTTTTACTTATTTCAATACGCGAAGTACTTAATTTTTTCATCAATGTTACATTACCATGACAACGTGTATTTTGTGCACTGTTTTGCACCCTAGTACGCAAAATGAATATTTCGCGCAGGCTCCCAATTTATTTTTTTTCCTGTCCTATTTGTTATAACACATTACAGTAGTACCAAATTCATATTATTGTTGATTGTTTTCCTTCAATTTACTTGAATAAATCAATAATTATTGTATTATTCTTCTTTGATAGTTATAGAAAAAAAATGTTGTTTGTATTTCGTGGGCGAAATTCTAGGTTTTTGACGCGTTCGAATGACTTTTTTGTCTTGACTAAAAGTGGCAAAAAAACACTAATTTCGGGCGCTTAATACAAAATAGTTATTTGTGTATTAATGAATAAAGTGATTCTTTGTTACTCGAACACGGTAATTGCAGCGCGAGTCGAAGACGACAGTTGCAATAGTTTAAGAGAAACAAAAGACACTTTACACTCGTGATACACATATAATTTTTTCTACGATTGCATTTTAAATTATTAAAAAAGTATTCGTACTAAAAATAAATTTGTTCTGTCAACTGTCAATATGACAAGTTTCTGTTTTGTTTGTATCCCTGGTAACTATTGAAATAAGAGCGCATTTAATATGTTTTTCGCGCGTTGCCATTGGAAACGCGCGCATTTAACATCTTTTCTCGCGTTGCCATTGGAAAGATATTTATCGATTGTTCCACAGAAAACCTCAACTTTACGAAGACAAATGAGAGCATAATTGTCAACTTTTCACAGCAATCGTAGACAAATAACTATTTAAGTATAGACCTAAGTTATGTTTACTTTTAACAATATTCACTCGAATCAAATGATACACAATTCAACAAATAAGAATGAAATAAACATTGACCGTGTCACATCAGCTCAAAGTACCAAACAAAACAAGTGTCATTCTCAAGAAAAATATGCATTTAAAACTTACACAGCTTCAACAAAAGATTAACAGCAAGTCCAGGCCACCCCAAACCAATAAATCTCCAGAACAAAATTGTAGCAAAGTCTGAGCATTTGTTTCAGTCAGTTTTTACATCGCTCTGCTTTTGACCTGAAGATACCCTAAGCAGGTAGTGAACCATCTTAAACCACCCAGACGAATTGTAGATTTGAATAATGACTTTGTAAACTACAAAAAAAGTTTAAGAAAGGCTACCTGCTTCAAGTTAACATCTCAAGAACTTGTGGGATGGTGTTATTGTTCGGTCAAGAAGAATAGTACGCAGTAAAGGAACGTTTTTCACGCATTATTTCAGTTAATAAAACTACAATGATTGTTTGAAATATATACCTGTTACCTGAAGAATTAGGGGCATTAAAATATAAAGCAATTATGAATGGTTGATGCTGAAATACACAATTGTAGAAAACAAATGATTTTGTTGTTGTTTAATGTATTGTATAATTATTAGAAGGTATCGAATTTGTAGAAAATATTGAAAGTTGTATAAGCTTACCGTTCTGTACAGAGGGGCATTGAAGCAAATCTGGTGTGATGCAAAAAAAGGAATGACATGTACCTGAAACAAAAAAAAAAACATGTATAAACATATATTTTTTCTATTAAATATAATGGGGTAGGTGACTTAGTGGTATCGAGTCGGCCTGTGGATCTTGAGAACCCTGGTTCGATCCCCACAGTCGACAAACAAATTTAACCAATTTAAATCTACCCTTGTGACCCCCCTACCACTAACATTTTTGGGGGCCGTGATTTGACGACTGGTAGCCGAACTGCACGCCAACAAATATATTACTTACCGAGATCTGTTTAGGCAGAGTGCCACACCCAGTAATGGGTAAAAGGCGTGATGATATATTTATTTATTTATTAAATAGGAGGATCTTCAGAACCCTGGTTCGATCCCCACAGTCGACAAACAATATTCACCAAATTAAATTTACTCCTGTGGCTCTCCCACCACAAACATCGTTAGGGGCCGTGATTTGACGGCTGGTAACCGCATTTCACGTGAAGAAATATATCACTTACTGAGATCTGCTTTAGCAGAGTGCCACACCCAGTAATGAGTAAAAGGCGAGATGATATATTTATTTATTTTAAATAGGTATTATTTGTACGTTAATAATAGTAATTACGACACAGATTTTCATTATGGCAAGACTAAATTAGCCAATAAAAACACAGTAATACTTTTCTGTATTTACTTACTAGTTATATTATGTTATTTATGTTGAAAGATATTGGATTAATGACCGGATGATTAGCAAAAGTTAAATTTAAAATTTGGTTTAAATAAATAAAAGCAAACCGGATGTATGACAGCAATGTCAATTATTTGACATGTAATTTTTATTTGTTTTTATTTATTTGAACCAAGTTAAATATTTAATTTCTGTTAATCGTAGAAAACTAGTATCAATTACGGTGGCTCAGTGGTATCGAGTTCACCTGTGTATTTTGAGAACTCTGGTTTGATCCCCACAGCCGACAAACAATTTTCACCAAATTAAATCTATCCTTGTTGCTTCCCCTTCACTAACATCTTTTGACGGCTGGTAACCGCACTTCATGTGAAAAATATATTATTTACCGAGATGTGCTACGGCAGCGTGCCACACCTAGTTATGGGTAAAAGGCGTGATGATATATTTATTATATCTTTTAGTAGACGTGGCAAAACTATGAATTATATTTAAATATTTGTAAGAATACTTAAGGAATTATTTTCTTAGAAATATTTATAAATAAATAAATATATCATCACGCCTTTTACCCATCACTGGGTGTAGCACTCTGCCTAAGCAGATCTCGGTAAATGATATATTTTTTTCGCGTGAAGTGCGGTTACCAGCCGTCAAATCACGGCCTCCAAGGATATTAGTGGTGAAGGAGCCACAGGGGTAGATTTTTTAAATTGGTGAAAATTGTTTGTCGGCTGTGGGGATCGAACCAGGGTTCTCAAGATCCACAGGCCGACTCGATACCACTGAGCCACCTACCCCATAAAAATATTTAAATATAATTAATTTTATAAATATGTATTAAATTTTTAAAATATCCCTGTACAATTTTGAGCAGTTTGCAATTTCTACAAGGCATCAGTGTTTGAAAATACGCCTTCTGGCTTGGGGTAGAACCACTATACACAAAACGACAAGTCTGGTGCCCTTTTCATCCATTCCACCTGCTGGCAGCCAGCCTGTTTACGTTTATCTCCAAGCCCTACCTACATTCCATCTCTCTCTCCTCTCTCTCTCTCTCACACACACACGCACAGAACACAACGTATTGTGTTTGGACTGCCCACGCGAAATTGGATTTACTTAGGATTACCGCCATTGTATTCGGGCACAACTGCTCTACACACAGAGAGAGATGGCACGATGTGATGTAGAGGTTAGAGGGGATATATGAAACATGCCATTGTGTCTGGCGCAGCCTGCTGTGTTCTCTGTCGCCTGGTTACATGGAGATGCGAGATTGTTTCACAGAGGAAATATGTGCGATGTGTCATCTAACGGAATTGGAAATTTAATGATGGGCTGATATGAATAAGAGATTTTACTTTAATTTGGTACTGCGGTTTATTGTATAATTATAGTAAATATATCATCACGCCTTTTACCCATTACTAGGTGTGATACTCCGCCTAAGCAGATCTCGGTAAGTGATATTATTTACACGCGTTATTAATCGTCAAATCATGGCCCCCAAAGATGTTAGTGGAGGGAGAGCCACAGGGGTAGATTTAATTGTTTGTCGGCTGTGGGGATCGAACCAGGGTTTTCCACTATTTAAATCTACCCCTTTGGCTCCTCCTCTGGTGATTTGACGACTGGTAACCGCACTTCACGCGAAGAAATATATCACTTACCGAGGTCTGCTTACGGAAAAGTTCCACACCCAGTAATTGGTAAAAGGCGTGATGATATATTTATTTATAATTATAGTAATACCTTTCAATGCAATTAAATGATTAATTAATTATGGAGAAGATACAGAAAATTTGGTGTCTCATCCAACTAATTGTGTTTGAAGTTAGCATCTGAATTTAGTTTGAAATAAGATATTCCCCTTCCTTTTTCTGTAACTGAATCATTATAATGCTTCAGTTTATATCCTTCGTGTCATAGCAACAAACAACAAATAATGTTTCAAACGGAAAATATAATAGTATGTTATGCATCAAGGGAGGGAAACAAGCGATTATTCCCGCGTGTGAAGTTGGCAAACCGAGACGTAAGCGAGGGCTGAAGTCGAGGTTTGCCAACTTCACACAAGGGATAATCGCGCCCTCCCGTGAACCATATTATACTTTTCGTAACAAGTGCACAAAAATTACTGTCTTATCGGGACAAATGTCAAATATGGGTTGCGTAACTAGTTACCTAGGAAACGCTGCATACAGCTAATAATCGTAGTCTCTAGGGAGAGAAACATCTCTCTAGGGAGAGAAACATGCTACCTAGGGAGAGAAACATTATGTTTCTAGGGGAGAAAAGCAGTGTTTCTCTCTCTAAAATTAGGGAATAAAAACGTGTTTCTTGTGCATGTGTTACGAAAATTAATTTAGTTCCCTCGCTTTTAACAACGACACAACTGGTCGTGAAAAAAGAATATAATGACAGCTTCGTAGAAAGTGTGATCAAAACGTTGTATTAACAGCTATGTACGAAAGAAAAATGCATATAATAAAGTAGAAATAAGTAATAGACTAAATGAGAATGTCACAGAAAACGATTCGGAGGAAAATAATTTAAAAAAACAAATTGGTAATCCACGAGTGCTCAACAATTTTAAGACAAATACAGCCATACCTCGCTTTACGGCCAAGATACGTTCCGTATAAGGAATTAATTATTCTAATACAAATTCATACAAATTCAATGGGGGACAAAAGTTGTTTTTTTTGTCGTTATAGCGAAACATTTTAGGCCGTAAATCGAGAACGTGCCTTAATTGAAAAAGGCCATTATAGCGAAATGCCATATAAAGAGCGACCGTATAGCGAGGTATGGATGTATGCAGAAAATCAGTCAAAAACAAAGTTTTGTAGAATCGAAGTTGAGTGTTCGTTTAAGAGGCAATGTAAACGTGAGCATTTTGTGTAGCAGTTGGCCTTGAAAGTGAAGTGAGTCCCTTGAAAGCAACCCTCTGAATCAATGGGTTCTTGACCTACACACTCGTAAAACACAAATCGTAAAGTTGATATTTTACAGGCAGTCGCAGTCCCCTGTTCCATAGCAGCCAGCATTCATTGTTTATCCCAGAATGCCATGCCTGCTATACACCTTGCATTTGTTCATTTGTTGACTCGACAGTGTTTTATTTCCCTCATATCGCAAAACAACTAAACTTTCCATATTTACTCGTTACATAACGACGCTTATTCATTGTTTTCTCGGTAATTTATGGCTGCTATTGTTCTTATTGTGAAGGCGAATTATTTTTATTTTGTTTCTTATATGAACAGGTTTTTGTTTTGTTTGTGTATGGTTATTAAATGCGTGGATAAATACCTTCTGTTATTATTTCTTCAATTGTTTTATCGTTGTTGATATGTAATTCATAACGATTGGAGATCAGTTCGATATTGTTTATTATTTCATCTGATTATAACAACTTACATTTTACCCAAAATTAAAAGTTTTCTTCTGTTCTTTGTTTTTGAATTATTTGGGCGAAAAATTTAAGCTATAAGGAATTAAATTTTCCTGATGCTGTGAATAGATTGACTGTTTACAATTATAATTTAATTATAAATATATTAGAAATTACTATTAACCAGTGACACTACAAATGTTTAGCTCAGGTAAACTACACTTCCTTAACTCTTAAATTTACAACCGTACGTAAAATTGACTTTTAGTTGACTGTTTATATGTGACTCGTTTTATAAAATATACTATTACGCACTGTTCACATAGTTGGCATAGTTAAATAATAATAATTTTCTACTTCCGTTAGAAAATATACGTTTTATTTCACTTATTTGAGTTAGGTAATGAACTGCATTATTTAACTAGTGAAATAATGAGGTAACATAGCAACAGATATCTTGGAAGACGAATTCTGATGTGTTATTCTTTTATTTTTTGAATTTATAACTGTCATTAATATGTCAAAATTTCATAATTTCAAAAAGACTCTTTCGTATTTATTAGAACGGAAGTAGAAAAAATACTGTATGAAACTTGTAAGGAAATGAAGGTTATTACCTTACATATGTGTTTACATAACTCGGCTACGCCTCGTTCTACAAATTTCACATGCGTAAGGTAATAACCTTCATTTCCTTACTAGTTTCATAAATAGCTATTTCAGTATTCAAGGTTTATATTTATATCAATAATGTGAACATTTTTGCTAATATTTTCTATTAAACATAAAATATTCTACGATACATATACGTTCAGCATCACTAGCTTTACGTACTAGTATAGTAAATATCTATTTAATCCGTGATCACCATTTCTTATAATTTTTTCTTGAACTATTGCAACATCCAGTTTTAAACAAATTGTTCAACAAAATCTAAAAATAATGTAAATAAAAAAGAATGAGTAATACAAATCTCAAAAGCTATATTAATTAATTAATTTCTTGGGAAAATTTAGCTTCCTCTGCGCTGATGAGAACGTGATGACAAAACAAATATTTATTCTATTTATCCTGCGTTGCTGAATAGTTTAAGAATGTAAACGAACATGTGTTTTCTTTATTTATTTTCTGACTATTTATCATATAATTACATGACTTGAAAATTAAAGTGCCATCAGTGTCATCAGTCCTATGTACATTTCTGAAGAATTATTTTGTTATTTTGTTTGCGGATCACGTGATAGTTGCAAAGGTTAGACGATAATGTTTTACAACAAATTTAAATTGTAAATTTGCTAAGTTGAGATTGTGTTGACAAATATTGTATAAATACTTTCTAATAAACAAAAACAATCGGTTTATCTAATGCACGCATTCATCAACTAAAAAAATTATTTGTTGGCTTGTCGTTTATTTAATTAGGTGTGATATACAACAGAAGAGAGCCGTCAGAGGTCGTGGATAACAATGTACAAAATTAAAACTTACTTGCACCGAACTGATAGAATGATAATAGTAGTTTATGTAACAAGTACATAATTTAGGTCTTTATTGGACGAGCCGAATTTTATGGCAGAGCGAGCGCAGCGAGCGAGGCTAATAAACAAGGCGAGTCTATAAAGTCCGATTATATACGAGTTGCATACAACGTTTTATGTTCGACTGCATGAAGAATATTTTCTCTGAAAATATGATTATGTCAATACCTATATTTAAAACATTTAATTGCATCTCAAAGTGTGCTTCGTTGTTATGCATTTGTTGCTTTATTTATCAAATTGTCAAAGTGAAAAAAGTGTTGAGATGGATGAAGACATTGAAGACGTTCCAAAAGAAATAAAAGATCTTGCATGTAATGCAAGAGAATATCTAACAATTGTATGAAGACACATATAATACATACAGAAAATGGTGTTGAAATATTTCTTTTGAATTTTGTTTTAATGTGACATTGACAGCAGTCCAATTTTGCATTTTTATAGTACTAGTCCAATAAAGTACCCGATTATGGACAGTAAACAGTGTCGTAAAACAAGGTAATATGATGCAGTCGAACATAAACATATTTATAGTTGAGTGAAAAAAAAAACACATTAATGATATTTACATTTATTTAAAATTAAAACATAATGGCTGGTAGCACAAGCTCTGTTTTTGCCTGTTTTAAGAGCAGTGTATTTGGGTGTTTTAGCTATCTCTAACATGTAAAAAGCTAGCTCTTAAAACACCCAAAAATAGAGCTTGTGCTACCAGCTATTGTTTTTAAAGAAATTTTTATTTATTTCAAAGAATTGAAATTAATTTCTTTACCAGGTGTTGGTACCTACTGGTTTTGAAAACGTTTACATTTATATCCGACTCTCACTCCATTTTGTTTCGCGTTGTCGTTTGTCAATATTATTGTGATTTGTGTATTATATATTTGATAAATAATGCCTAAAGTATTTAAAATGTTAGGAAATATATTATACATTTTTGCAACAATCATTGCATTTAATTTTTTTTTGTATATCCTATAAACGCAGCAGTCTTTGACGTCATTAATTTACAAATTTTGATGACGTCACTCTTCTGTTTAATTTTTTTTTGTATGCTATTCGATAAAGTTATAAATAAATAAATGTAAATATATCATCACGCCTTTTATCCATTACTAGATGTGGCATTCTGCCGAAAGCAGATATCGGTAAGTGATATATTTCTTCACGTGAAGTGCGGTTATCAGTCATCAAATCACGGCCCCCAAAGATATTAGTGGAAGGGAAGCCACAGGGGTAGATTTAATTATTTGTCGGCTGTGGGGATCGAACCAGGGTTCTCAAGATCTACAGACCGACTCAATACCACTGAGCCACCTACCCCATTAAATTAAATTCGTCCGTAAATAAATGCAATCGTCTGACAATTCCAATACAAGAATGAAAATATTTTACTACTTGTACAACTGTATTTAAATTGCTTGAAACCGATTAGATATTAAAATAATAATAATAATAATTTAAAATAGCGTCACGGGCACTAATTTTATACTTGTTCGTAACAAAAATGCTCTACATTTTTAATAAGCAAAGTTGTTATTACACAGAACAACCTTGAAAGCTATGACATCAGAAACGTCACGAAAACTCAGCAGATATTTCAAGTAACCAGGTGTGAAACTGACTTGTTCTTGTAAAAGCACAAACAGTGAAATTGACATGCTGTTTCATCGTTAATAAATCAGTACATTTTTTAGCGGTTTAACCATGCTTCTTGCGTTAGAAAGTTGTACTTTTACTTTTCATTTGAATAATATTTTGTTACATTAAAGTCACTGCTATATAAACTAATTAAAATTAAAACTATTTTAATAATTTCTTAATTGGAAATTTATATGTTTAAAATTATGTTAGTTTATGAATAGAGTTTAAACTTCATTATCTTCCTACAAAGTACGTTTAAATTAAGCAAGCTGTGAAATAAATTCTATGAGTTTTGATAAAATGAAGATTGCTTTTTTTTCTACTTTATTTGCGAAATTAACAAATCTCGAACAAATAATTAAGTTCTCAATTTTCTCGCGCTGCAATTACCGTGCTCGAGTAACAAAGAATCACTTTACGCTCTTAATATAGAATAGTTATTTGTGTATTAAGAACGTAAAGTGATTCTTTGTTACTCGAGGAACAAAGACACTTTACACTCGTGATACACACATAGTTTTTTTCTACAATTGCATCTTAAATGATTAAAAAACGTATTCGTATTGAAAAAAAATATGTTCTGTCAATTGTCAATATGACAAGTTTCTGTTTTGTTTGTACCCTGGTAACTATTGAAATTAGCGCGCATTTTATATCTTTTTTCTACTTTCGTTAGGAAATAGACGTTTTATTTCACTTATTTGAGTTAGGTAATGAAGTTTAACTAGTGAAATAATGAGGTAACATAGCAACAGATATCTTGGTAGACGAATGCTTTTATCATTACTGTTCCACAGAAAACGTCAACTTTACGATGACAAATGAGAGCATAATTATCAACTTTTAATAGCAATCGTTGAAAAATAACTATATCTATTAATTAATTTAAAAGTAATAGAAGACATATTTATACAATTCAAATTTGTCAACAGTGTATTGTTTCCTCGCTAACCAGGTTTCTCATTTCTCATTATCATTAGTCAAATTTGACATATTTAAATCTACCTCTGTGGCTCTCCCTCCACTAACATCTCTGGGAGCCACGATTTGACGGCAGATAACCGCACTTCAAGCGAATAACGTTATGACGTCATTTTGTTTCTCAAAACAAAATAAATGCGATTTACACCAAGACAATTTCATCATGGGGTAGGTGGCTCAGTGGTATCGAATCGGCCTGTAAATTTGAGAACCCGGATTCGATTTCCACTGTCGACAAACAATTTTCATCAATTTAAATCTACCTCTGTGGCTGCCCCTCCACTAACATCTCTGGGAGCCATGATTTGACGGCTGATAACCGCACTTCAAGCGAAGAAATATAGCACTTACCGAGATCTGCTTCGGTAGAGTGCCACACCTAGTAATGGGTAAAAGGCGTGATGATGTATTTATTTATTTATTTTAAATTTGACATATTCAGTTGCACTGTATCAATTAAATTCAAAACCAATAATCGTATGTATCGATTATAAAATTAAAATGCAAAAGGAAACCCTGTTTAAAAACAAGAAAAGTTTGTTTACCGTTGCATGTAATGGTATATAAATTTGGCACAACGTTGAACCTTGGTCGGTGTGTAGGTGGCGACTAAATTCTTGGCACACATGCAAATTTTGCTTGTCTGTTATCGAGTATTTTTATCGTGTCGCATTTTGTTTCTGGTTGTAGACAAAATTACATTGTTTTAAATTTACAAATACTGTTGAATTTCGATATAAATATTTTTGAATAAAGAATGATTAAAATGGATGTTTTTGTATTTACTCTGAAAATAGCCATATAACAGGAAACGATGTTCTAATTTTATATGTGTGTAGCTACGTCATCGAAACAGATGCCTGCGATGCATCGATGTGCAAATTCATAATAAAACAAACATACGTAACAAAACACACATTACTGATCAAATATTTGTCTTTACGCTGTGTTTACAGACGTAAAAATATCGGCAAACAGGAAATTACTATAAATAAATACATTATCATAGCATTTTATACAATATTAAGTTGCAAATTTTACATATACGCAGGGTTCGAAGATATATATCGATCGATATATATCATGATATTTATTTTGATATATATCGTCATATTTTTGCAATGATATATATCAATTATATAAAAATATCAAATAGTTTTTGAGATATAGCCTCCGGAGAAGTGAAATTTTTCGAATTTTTCAGTTTTTCTACTTTTCCGAGGCTATATCTCAAAAACTAAATGTGATATGAAAACGCGCTCAACGGCATTAATTTTCTCGTGCTTCAGTTAACTTATAAACATAGTTTCAGCGATTTTTATTTTTTTTCTATTTTCCGCCAAAAAAATCGCAAAAAGCGGTTTTTTAACATTTTCTCGAAAAGCAGAAGTCATATGCATTTGAAGATTGCACCACTGGATTCAGTGGGTCAAAATACATATGTATGTAAATTTTCGTTTTAATAATCCTACGATTAAGGATTTTTGGGAAAATTGAATTAAAATCTGAAAAAACCCTTAGGAAATAATTAAAAATATTAAATTGCATAAAATTGTATGAAAATTTGCTTATAAGTCAATTCGGACACGGGGAATTCAACGCCGTTGAGCGCATTTCCATATCTTGTTTAGTTTTTGAGATATAGCCTCCGGAGAAGTGAGATTTTTCGAATTTTTCAGTTTTTCTAAATGTGTACAAAAACTAAAATTAAAAAATAAATATCCAAAAAGTGATATTTATCTGATATATATCCTATATATCAGATATTTTGATATTTATTATAAATATCATGATATTTACGAACCCTGCATATACGTACTGAAAATAAATTCGTTCTGTCAACTGTCAATATGACAAGTTTCTGTTTTGTTTGTATCCCTGGTAACTATTGAAATAACCGTTCATTTAATATCTTAAATGCGCGCGTTTCCAGTGGCAACGCGCGCATTTAACGTCTTTTTCGTGCGTTGCCATTGGAGACGTGCAAAAAAGATATTTTTCGATTGTTCCACAGAAAACGACAACTTTACGATGACAAATTGTAAACTTTTCATAGCAATCACTTTGTCATTGGAAACGCGCGCATTTATCGTCTTTTTCGCGCGTTGCCATTGGAGACGAGCAAAAATATTTTTTTCTACGATTGCTATGAAAAGTTGACAATTTGTCATCGTAAAGTTGTCGTTTTCTGTGGAACAATCGAAAAATATCTTTTTTGCACGTCTCCAATGGCAACGCACGAAAAAGACGTTAAATGCGCGCGTTTCCAGTGGCAACGCGCGAAAAAGATATTAAATGAACGGTTATTTCAATAGTTACCAGGGATACAAACAAAACAGAAACTTGTCATATTGACAGTGTCTTTGTTCTTCTTACACTATTGCATCTCTCGTCTTCGTCTCGCGCTGCAATTACCGTGCTTGAGTAACAAAGGATCACTTTACGCTCTTAATACACAAATAACTATTTTCGATTGTTCCACAGAAAACGTTAACTTTAAATGACAAATGAGAGAGTAATTGTCAACTTCAATATCAATACGCGAAGTACGTGATTTTTTCATCATTTACATTACCATGACAACGCGTATTTTGCACCCTAGTGCGCAAAATAAGTATTTTGTCAGGTTTCATTAGTTACAACACATCAATAGTATCAAATTCATATTATTGTTGATTGTTTTCCTTCAATTTATTTAAATAAATCAATAATTATTGTATTATTCTTTATTTACAGTTGTAGAAAAAATGTTGTTTGTATTTCGTGGACAAAATTCTTGTTTTTTGGCGCGTTCCAATGAGTTTTTTTGTCTCGACTAAAAGTAACATTCTCACGCGCAACAAAACAAAACACTCATTTTGCGCACTTAATACAAAAATAACTATTTGTTCTATAATCAGTATATCATGACTAACTATGTCAATAAATCAATTAACATTGTGTATTTTTAGTCACCGAATAATTTAAAATTATTCTGGAAAAAATATGATATAACAGATTGACATCTTTGAATGATTGTCGAATGGCGGCGAAATCATCCGAATGTCCCCGAGGTAAAAACATAAGAACACGCTGACTTCTTCCATGGCCAACTTGGCGTTATCTACACTTGGATAGTTTTGTTTATTGTTTTGTTTTGAAATGAACCAGCAATTATTTCTAGTTTAAATATAAAAGCAACGACCTTCACAACAATGTTACGTATGCGCGTGTGTGAGTGAGACAGCGATAACAGCTCATATGGGTAATGAAGCGAGAGGTCACGTGGTCTCCGGATCCCATGTTTCGGGGAAGTGATTAACTGTCGCGCACGGAATTTACCGGCCTGCGTGACACGGTCAATTAATTTTTACTCGCTTTTGTTTATCTTTTGTTTTAATCACGGGTCACATAAAATTAGTTTAATATTTATATGTTTACTCAATGGGCTGTTTAACCAGATACAACTAGAGTTGAACTCACGATGTACTTTTAGGTACATTTTTGTTGTATTACATCCGCTATTGCTGAATTTGTAGGTGAGAGACTGCGAGGACGACCGAGGAATGAATGGATGGATATGAATAAATTATATAGTGACCGTAGATCAGTTGTTCCAAGCAGCATACATCCCAGGTTCAAATCCTGGCTACATCGCAATTTCTCTCTCTACAATTTAATTTTATTTCACCAATTAATAACTATTTACTAAAAAATACTAATGAAATTTTTATTTTATAGTTTGTTTTTGACAAATGTCAATAAATGTTCACTTTTTCACTAATATCAGTACGCGAAGTACGTGATTATTTCATTATTTATATTGCCATGACAATGCATATTTCGCACCCGAGTCCGTAAAATGAGTATTTTGCGCCCGCTCTCAAATTATTAATTTTTTTTACGTTCTATTAGTTACAACACATCAATAGTACCAAAATCATATTATTTTTGACTTTTTTTCCTTTAATTTATTTGAGAACCCGAGTTCGATTCCCACATCCGACAAACAATTTTTACCACGACAAATCTACCCCTGTGGCTCTTCCACCACTAACATCTTTGTCGACCGTGATTTGACGGCTGGTAACCGCACTACAAGCGAAGAAATATATCACTTACCGAGATCTGCTACGGCAGTGTGCTACACTCAGTAATGAGTAAAAAACGTTATGATATTTTAATTTACCCAAATAAATCAATAATTATTGTAATATTCTTTTTTGACAGTTGTAGACAAAAATATTGTTTGTATTTGACGCATTCGAATGACTTTTTTGTGTCGACTAAAATAAATTTCGCGCACGTAATACAAAAATAACTATTTTTTTTAGTATATAATAGAGATTGTTGATTGATTGATACCAAATAGAATATTAAAAAGTTGCAACAATAACTTGATAACTGTTATTAAAAAAGAATCACGTTCAGCATTTTCTCAATTAAATACGATCCAACACTATCCAATATCATCCAATCTCTTTCATCTGCCATCGGCCATCTGCTCCATATAGAAACATCTGATCATCTCCTCTCTAAGTGCAACAGTCCATTGTTTAATCGCCAAGCAACCGAGCTCCACAATCAAGCAACAAGGCGATCGGCAACTGTCTACCTCTGCACAGCTTGCTTGATGCTGTTGGTTGGTGACTGGTCGTTGAACTCGAGCGACTTGGACGGAGTCGAATGAGGTGTTCTCGAGGTCTAGAGAGTCTAGAATCTAGAGAGAGAGAGGTCTAGACGGGCAGAGTTGTGTTGGCGGGAAACTGGTGCTTTCCACATATTATAAGAGCAAACAAAAGTTGTGAACAATAAATAAAATAAATAAATATATCATCACGCCTTTTACTCATTACTGAGTGTGGCACTCTGCCGTAGCAGATCTCGGTAAGTGATATATTTACCAGCCGTTAAATCACGGCTCCCAGATATTAGTGGAGGGGGAGCCACAGGAATAGGTTTAAATTGTGAACAATATGTGATTTAAAATAAAATAAATAAATAAATATATCATCAAGCCTTTTACCCATTACTGGGTATGGTACTCTGCCATAGCAGATATATTTCTTCGTGTGAAGTGCAGATACCAGCCCTCAAATCACGCAGGGAAAGCCACAGGAGTAGCTTTTATAATATAAATAAATAAATATATCATCACGCCTTTTACCCATTACTAGGTGTGGCACTCTGCCGAAGCATATTTCTTCGCGTAAAGTGCGGTTACCAGTCGTTAAATCACGGTCCCCAAAGATATTAGTGGAGGAGGAGCCACAGGGGTAGATTTAATTGTATGTCGGCTTTGGGGATTAAACCAGGGT
This sequence comes from Pterostichus niger, assembly GCA_947425015.1. Classification (NCBI taxonomy): domain Eukaryota; kingdom Metazoa; phylum Arthropoda; class Insecta; order Coleoptera; family Carabidae; genus Pterostichus; species Pterostichus niger. Next base: position 1,532,089 of record OX380343.1, read on the forward strand.
TTTTAAGATCCACAGGCCAACTCGCTACCACTGAGCCACCTACCTCAATAATGTGTTGAAAATTGTTTGTCATCTATGGGAATCAAACCAGGGTTCTCAATTTTCCAGGCCAACCCCTTACCCTATATAACTGGTAAATAATACAATTTTTATAAATAAATAAATATATCATCACGCCTTTTACTCATTACTGAGTGTGGCACTCTGTCTAAGCAGATCTTGGTAAGTGATATATTTCTTCGCGTGCAGTGCGGTTACCAACCGTCAAATACAATTTTTGCATTTAGAATGTTGTACGAAATCATAAAAAAAATCATAACATATTTAATTGTTGTTTGATATGAAATTAATATAATCTGCAATTGCAGAAAAAGTATAAAAAGGATTACAGGCGAAGCGATCTTTGTTCATATGAAAATTCAACATATTTTTAAAACAAATGAAGTTAATTTAAAAGCGATGAATGAAATAAATAAATAGCTAATCTGTAAATATTTCTTGTATCTATCCATTAAAGAGATTTATTCCCAGTGACAAATTAATTCAATGAAGCTACTAATGGTTTTTCATTTGTAAAAATGAAAAAGCGTTGATAAAAATATCGACAAACTGGTTGTAAGATTAATTCGATTTTAATTTGAAGTTTTCATTGTGTTAACACAGTTTTGAATTAGAACAGGAAAGAGAGTTCAGTACTTAATGAAAATTAATGCAAGCAATCTTCTGAACTTCAGATAAACCAATTTATTTTATTATTTGGCAAAGTTTCGAACAAGTTCGCGTAAAATAAAAGTTAACGAACAACGAGATAAAGTAGAACCGAAGAAAAGTCAAGAAACAAGATTAAAGAAAAGTTCAAGACAGAGACGAAAAAATAATCAAGCTGCTGGAGATCTTCTAGCGAAACGGAAACTTTACACGAAACGGAACTTTTCTCTATTCACGGCTTCTGCGCTCTAAGTGCGCGAAATTGAAAGATAATTATCTGAAATGACGAAGCACTTTCTGTCCATACACACACAGCCAAATTGCTTCTATCGTTATTGTTGGTTACCATCAACCTTTCCACTTCTCATGTATTCATTATCATGCTTACGTGTGACTCAGGGCCGTCTTTACCCGGGGGTTCAAGGGGTGCGGGCGCACCCGGGTGCAGAGTCCTAGGGGGCGCACACAAGCCGAGCGCTAGAAATTTCGATATTTCATTAAATCCTAACTCATTCAATATCAACGTCATTGCACTGTTTCGTACACTTTGTTAGGTAAAATATACGCACCAATATTAAATTATTTTATTAAACACACCTCATACCGCTTTCGGCACTTGTTATACCGCTCACAATGTGCAAGTTAAAATAGCTCTTATTACTACACACCTAATAATTACCGAAACTGCTCGTCCACGTCCCCGAAAAAGACATTTTCATTACGAGGCTACAGATGAGCCCATTTTAGGACCCAATGAAAAAATTGTAAATACATTTTTATTATATTTACTTGACACGGCTATCTCGAAATTAAATGAGAAATCAGAATAATAATAATAAATATCTGATATGGACACCACATGACTTCCTTGTACACGTATTAAACTATAGATATTTTTTTAATTGCACATATTTGACATTAAATCTTTTATTTTTTGTTCTAATCCATAGCAAACTTAATTTAAAAAAAAAATCAAAAAATATATAATATTTAAATTTAGATATCTCGTTTATGCAAAAAGCTAATTTAAAAATTCTTAATGTGATAGACGCAGAATTTAATTCTCTAAAATTTTTATTTGCAGCATTCATTTCTAAAATTAAAATAATACCTTTTTTTCAAGAAAAACTGTTAGCAGCTTCATGTAATGTGCCACTTCCGGTTAATCTATTTTAACCAAAATCTATTATGTTATTTCCATTGATATAGTAGTCTTATATACCAAATTTGGAAAGTTTTAAATTATATTTGAATATAGTTTTTCATGAAAATCTATTATAGGCTTCAAGTAAAGTACCACTTCCGGTAGTTGTATAATGACCAAAAAGGGAGGTGCACAACTAGATGTTATAACAGTCCTAAATATAAAGTTTCAATTTTCTACGGCTTACCGTTTTTGAGTTATGCGAGATACGTACGTACGTACATACGTACGTACAGACGGCAAGACGAAATTAGTCAAAATGGATTCAGGGAGGGCCAAAACACCTATTTCTGTTGAAATCTGAGAACCGAAAATTTTCGCGATTACAATACTTCCTTTACTTCGTACAAGGAAGTAATACTAATCTGAATAAATTGGTACCTATTTGTATAATTTAATAATTTTGAGAAATAAATAAATGAAACATTAAAAATTACATTGCGTGTTTTTGGTTGACAAGAGCCGGGGCGCAGGCTGACCACCCCGCACCCCGGCGCAGAATATGCTTAAGACGGCCCTGGTGTGACTCAACTATAGAGTTAAGCTAACTCCAGATTTAAAACCAGCACTTCACCATATACTACTGTTTCATGTTTTTGTAAATAAATAAATAAATATATCATCACGCCTTTTACCTATTACTGGGTGTCGCACTTCATGGTAGCAGATCTCGGTAAGTGATATATTTATGCGCGTGAACAGTCGTCAAATCACGACCCCCAAAGATGTTAGTGGAGGGGACCCACAGGGGTAGATTTAATTGTTTGTCGACTGTGGGGATCGAACCAGGGTTCTTAAGATCCACAGGCCGACTTGATACCACTGAATAAATATAGATAAGTTCAATACAACAAATAATAAATATACAGGATGTTTCAAAATAATTGCAAAAAAATTAAGAGTATATATTATTTAAGAATAAATAAATATATCATCACGCCTTTTACCCATCACTGGGTGTGGCACTCTGCCTAAGCAGATCTCGGTAAGTGATATATTTTTCGCGTGAAGTGCGGTTACCAGCCGTCAAATCACGGCCTCCAAAGATATTAGTGGAGGAGGAGCCACAGGGGTAGATTTTTTAAATTGGTGAAAATTGTTTGTCGGCTGTGGGGATCGAACCAGAGTTCTCAAGATTCACAGACCGATTCGATACCACTGAGCCACGTACCTCATATATTGCTACATAATATTCCAGTAGTTATTTGTGTATTAAGAGCGTAAAGTGATTCTTTGTTACTCGAATACAGTAATAGTGACACTTTACGCTCGTGATACACACATAATTTTTTTCTACGATTGCACCTTAAAATTATTAAAAAATGTATACGAACTGAAAATAAATTCGTTCTGTCAACTGTCAATATGACAAGTTTCTGTTTTGTTTGTATCCCTGGTAACTATTGAAATAAGCGCGCATTTAATATCTTTTCACACGTTGTCATTGGAGACGCGGAAAAATAGTTATTTGTGTATTAAGAGCGTAAAGTGATTCTTTGTTACTCGAACACTTAGACACTTTACGCTTGTGATACACACATAATTTTTTCTACGATTGCATCTTAAACGATTAAAAAACGTATACGTACTGAAAATAAATTCGTTCTGTCAACTGTCAACATGACAAGTTTCTGTTTTGTTTGTATCCCTGGTAACTATTAAAATAAGCGTTTATTTAATATTTGTTCACGCGTTGCCTTTGGAGATATTTTTCGATTATTCGACAAAAAACGTCAACTTTACGATGACAAATGAGAGCATAATTGTTAACTTTTCATAGTAATCGTAGAAAAAGTAATTTTTAATTTTTGTCATATAACTCTGAAAGATCTAATATGTCTACTTTCTTTTCTCAATTTTATACAATAAGAGAACTATTAATATTATCTGTAATTACAAAATTGTGATAAAGAATTGAAGTTTGTATTTTATGATATTTAATCAATTTGAAACTATTTGTAATTAATATTAAAAATAAAAGAATAAAATTCCAAGATCCGTAAAACAGATAACAAATCCCGAATAGACAATAGAATATCCCAGAACTAATCAAAAACAACGACAGTTATTAATCTTATAAAAATATTTCATTATAAAAAAAATCGTATCACTCAATCAACAAAAAGATAAAATCTTAATCTCTCAGCCAAGTAGGCGAAGCAAACATTTGAGATAACGGTAGCAAAAAATCAACAGTTATTTTTGCAGTGTAATATATCAAAAATAAAACCCACTAACTTGTACTTTTACAAGAGTGAACGTTCATTTTTTTAAAACATCTGACTACCGTTATATCGCCTTGTCTGATATTTATTTCAGCATTTCACGGCCTAAATGTGCTTCAGGCGACCACTGAGCTCAAACAGCGATTCTCGAACTAGATACAGTATGTTCATGTACTTTCACAGACATAAGGTACCTACAGAGCACAACTGTCTTATGCGGAAAATACACAATAATTGCAAAAATGTACTGAAAATAAATTCGTTCTGTCAACTGTCAATATGACAAGTTTCTGTTTTGTTTGTATCCCTGGTAACTATTGAAATAAGCGCGTATTTAATATCTTTTTCGTAATACATGCACAAGAAACACGTTCTTATTCCCTAATTTTAGACAAAGAAACATTATGTTTCTGTCCCTAGGTAGGATATTTCTCTCCCTAGAGAGATGTTTCTCTCCCTAGAGACTATGATTATTAGCTGTTTGCTGCGTTTCCTAGGTAACTAGTTACGCAACCCATATTTGACATTTGTCCCGAAAAGACAGTAATTTTTGTGCACTTGTTACGAAAAGTATAATATGACGTAAACGAGCAAAGGCTCGAGCTGAAGTCGAGGTTTGCCAACTTTACACGCGGGAATAATCGCTTGTTTCCCTCCCTTGATGCATAACATACTATTTCGCGCGTTACCATTTGAGTTATTTTTCGATTGTTCCACAGAAAACGTCAACTTTACGATGACAAATGAGAGCGTAATAGTCAACTTTTCATAGCTGGTATCTATTACAGCTCTCGCCTTCGACTCGCGCTGCTATTACCGTGCTCGAGTAACAAAAAATAACTTTACGCTCTTAATTCACAAATAACTATTTTTTTTGTTCTAAATATTTGATATTATAGTCCATTCGATTTGTATCTAGAATCTTATATAAATAAATAAATATATCATCACGCCTTTTACCCATTACTAAATATGGCACTCTGCCGTAGTAGATCTCGGTAAGTGATATATTTTTACGCGTGAAGTGCGGTTACCAGCCGTTAAATCACGGTGGAGGGGGAGCCACAGGAGGATATTAAATTGGTGAAAGCCAGTTTGTCGGTTGCGGGAATCGAAGTCAGGTCCTCAAGAACCGCAAGCCGACCGCATACCCACTAAACCACCAAGTCCATAATAATATAATCATATAATAATAATAATATATGGGGTAGGTGGCTCAGTGGTATCGAGTCGACCTGTGGATCTTGAGAACCCTGGTTCGATCCCCACAGGCGACAAACAATCTTCACCAATTTAAAAAATCTACCCCTGTGGCGCCCCCTCCACTAATATCTTTGGGGGCCGTGATTTGACTGCTAGTAACCGCACTTCACGCGACAAAAATATATCACTTACCGAGATCTGCTTAGGCAGAGTGCCACACCCAGTAATGGGTACAAGGCGTGATGATATATTTATTTATTTTTTTATAATAATAATAAAAAAACGAAATCTCATCATCAACTTCTACACGGTCAAAATCATGCCCATATATCTTCTCCATCACAACAACAACAAGAAGAAACAAATGGCTCGTTGGCCAGACCGGCAACTGTCACGCTCTAACGGTATGGGTGTCACGAACACTACCACCACCACTACCACCATCACAGACCGCCAGTTCGCAGGACGCCATCTTGTAATAGCTCAATCAATTAGAGGTTATGTAATGAGAAAGCACTTCCTGTTTGTTGGCTTGCAGCTTGACTCCTGCTTGCGTGTTCATCTGTTTAACGTGTTATTGGTTGCCATGGTGATGGCTAATCACGAGATTGGATTATTGATGAGTGAATGAGTCTGTGATTAGATAACAGACATTGTGTGAATATGAAATTATTATTATTACTTAATTAATCATATTAATATTATCTGATTTCAAGGTTCGCTTTTTTTAAGTTGTCATGGTGTTTTTCAAATCGAGACGCCTACAGTATATGAATGTTCAACAAATACAATACACTATTCGGGTTATTAAAATAAGGCATGTTGCGCCCACGATTTCACTGAATTTTATTGAATACTATTTCAAAGTAATTTTAAAATGGTGGGCGTTTGATTGAAATACATATTACAATTGATTTTTTAATTGCTTATGTTCAAAGGTTCTTATTTACTATAATGTAGTATGCGAGACGAGACAAAACGATACGAGACGAGACAAAACGATACGAGACAAGACGAAAAATGGAAAATATCAATCTCGTCTCATAATTTAAGTAGCAATATTGATCTCACTCTTGTTTTCACATGAAATTTACTCGGGCGAGAGTCTTACTTATAATGCATTCCAATACTTCATACTTTTTTGATTTATTAATTTATACTTGTTTTGTTATACATGGTAACGTATGTTTTGTTGTTATTTTTTGTATTGTTTTTTCATACGCCCTCTGTAATTGGGACTTTGTCCTGTAGAGAGCTTAATAAATAAATAAATAAATAAATAAATAAATATCATAATCTGCACGAGTGGAAGACGAGTGCAGATTACATTGCACTTAATAAATATTTAATGCTGGCCCTTTGGAACATTCTAAAATAAATCTGTCTTGAAAATAATTAAATTTAATTTATAAAATACAACTTCCCTGAATTTTCTTTTATTAAAAGTTTGGGAATTAAGAGTAATTTGTTAAAATTCTTTCAACATTTGTCAGCATCAGTGCCATCTATTTAATAACCTCTGAACTAAAGACGTCATTGGTACAACTTCTTGCAGATTGTAATCAAACAAAAATCGCGACTAATATTATATAAATAATAAGAAAAAATACATATTGTGGAATATAACAACTTAGTTTAATGGAAAAGTAAGATTATAACAACATAAAATGCTTAAATTAGTTAATCTATTTTAGGTTAGTTTTGATATTTGAACTAAAAAACAATATTTTTAGATTGGGAAGAGCCACAATTGTAACAAGTGTTATTATAAACATTTATAGTAAAATTTGGACAATTAGAAATCGAAGTTCCTGGAGCAGCTTGGTTTGCAATTGATAAAGATTGTGTATAATTTGTAGATTCTGGTGTACTCGCACAAGTTGAAATTAAAGATGTATTTTTTTAAATACCACTACGTGTGTGAAGACGTCTTCCGCTCATTCACGCTATTAAAGACACTCGCTCCTGCTTTAAAAATGCGCTCATGCGGGAACATCGTCTTCCCGCACTTAGTTCGTAAATAACTATTTTGAACTATATATGGTAACCGCACTTCACGCGTAAAAATATATCACTTACCGACATCTGCTACGGTAGAGTGCCACAGTAATGGGTAAAAGACGTGATGATATATTTAGTTATTTATTTATAAATGGGGTAGGTGGCCCAGTTATATCGAGACGGCCTGTGAATCTTGAGAACTCTGGTTCGATCCCCACAGACGACAAACAATTTTCACCAATTTAAAATCTCTCCTGTGGCTCCCCCTCTACTAACATCTTTGAGGGCCGTGATTTGACGACTGGTAACCGCACTTCACGCGCATAAATATATCACTTACCGACATCTGCTACGGCAGAGTGCCACACCCAGTAATGGGTAAAAGGCGTGATGATATATTTAGTTATTTATTTATAAATGGGGTAGGTGGCCCAGTTATATCGAGTCGGCCTGTGAATCTTGAGAACTCTGGTTCGATCCCCACAGACGACAAACAATTTTCACCAATTTAAAATCTCTCCTGTGGCTCCCCCTCTACTAACATCTTTGAGGGCCGTGATTTGACGACTGGTAACCGCACTTCACGCGCATAAATATATCACTTACCGACATCTACTACGGCAGAGTGCCACACCCAGTAATGGGTAAAAGGCGTGATGATATATTTAGTTATTTATTTATAAATGGGGTAGGTGGCCCAGTTATATCGAGTCGGCCTGTGAATCTTGAGAACTCTGGTTCGATCCCCACAGACGACAAACAATTTTCACCAATTTAAAATCTCCCCTGTGGCTCCCCCTCCACTAACATCTTTGAGGGCCGTGATTTGACGACTGGTAACCGCACTTCACGCGCATAAATATATCACTTACCGACATCTGCTACGGTAGAGTTCCGCACCCAGTAATGGGTAAAAGACGTGATGATATATTTAGTTATTTATTTATAAATGGGGTAGGTGGCCCAGTTATATCGAGTCGGCCTGTGAATCTTGAGAACTTTGGTTCGATCCCCACAGACGACAAACAATTTTCACCAATTTAAAATCTCCCCTGTGGCTCCCCCTCCACTAACATCTTTGAGGGCCGTGACTTGACGACTGGTAATCGCACTTCACGCGCATAAATATATCACTTACCGACATCTGCTACGACAGAGTGCCGCACCCAGTAATGGGTAAAAGACGTGATGATATATTTAGTTATTTATTTATAAATGGGGTATGTGGCCCAGTTATATCGAGTCGGCCTGTGAATCTTGAGAACTCTGGTTCGATCCCCACAGACGACAAACAATTTTCACCAATTTAAAATCTCCCCTGTGACTCCCTCGCCACTAACATCTTTGAGGGCCGTGATTTGACGACTGGTAACCGCACTTCACGCGCATAAATATATCACTTACCGACATCTGATACGGCAGAGTGCCACACCCAGTAATGGTTAAAAGGCGTGATGATATATTTATTTATTTATATATGTCAAAAATAAGTTTGCCCGCTATGTGACTCGAACTCCGGTCCATTTAAACGTAAACCTTAAAAATAATACCTAATCCAGTTAACCCAAGTCATAACACCACCATAACCAATCCACACTATTACTACCCTCCTCCCCCACGTCTTCTTACATCCATTTAATTCACCACGGAGTGCATAATGCATTCCAGGTCCTTTGTATGCAAATCGCGTTTAAAGCAACGCTTATCTGGCCGCGTCTCTCAGCGAGGGATGGTGCGCGGCCGGGGGATGCAGAGTTATGCTATGTTGGTTATGGAGTCATCGCCCAGGGCGAGTAACTAAGTTCGAGCGTAAATATACCCGGAGAGTTGGTTTAGAACGGTTGGAGTTGAAACTATAGGTTGGTAGTTTGTGATTATGTTTGAAATTGGGTTATTCGGGGAATTGGGTAGATTTATCATTATGTGGCAGTTGGCAGAGGGGGGAATGGGATGTTGTGGATGCTGTACCAGGGTGGCGATTCAAGTAACATTAATAAATTTCCTGTCTTTTCCCTGACTAAGTAAAAAAAATCCCTGACTTCAAGAATATTGACTTATTTATGAATGTATGGTTACATTTCATATATTATATCATATATTGTAATATAATTGTTTTTTTTTTATTAAACTTATAGTAAAAGCAAAATCAATTTGTGTTTCTAAACAGGCAAAGACACAACCTTAAATATTGCATACAGAAAAAACATAGCGCGGTAGAAACGTTAGACAAAACAAAACAGTTTTCAATTAGTAAACATCCTTCGGTTATATTTTCATAGATGGCGGTTCTCACTCTTAAGAAGCAATAAAGGGTATTTGTGGCCAATAAAGGTATACTATGTATCTAATAAAGGGTATTCTGCCAATAAAATCTAAAAATAACTAAATACATTTTGAAATAAAAGTTTGTAGTTATTTTTCTAAAATTAAATTAAAAAATTTAAAGAACAAAAAACTTTTTTCCCTGACATGGAATAAAATTCCCTGATTTTTCCAGAAACATAAAATTCCCTGACTTTTCCCGGTTTTCCAAGTTAGTCGCCAACCTGTGTACGAGCTTTGTTTTGTTTAGTGATACATTGGGACATGTTGCAAAACAAACACTTGTTTTAGGGGGCTGTTATTTTTAATCCACTAGCAAATTGTCCGTCAGTACGGTGGTGTGGATAGCGATACGGAATTCGGAGATCCCGAGTTCGAATCGCACTCAAGCTAAAAATTATATGAACTACTACACTGCGGCTCGGTGAGTGCGGACCCTGTACTGTAATTGGGATTAAATTCCTGTTGTACAGCGTAACATAAATAAATATATAAATTTCAAAATGCAAAATTCTAGAACACTTGAAGATTTCAAGGTATAGACTACAGAGATAACAAAATAATCCAAGTAATTTATTTTTTCTATGATTGCTATAAAAAGTTGAAAATTACGCTCTCATTTATCATAGTAAAGTTGACATTTTCTGTGGAACAGTCGAAAAATAATTTTATCGCGCGGCTCCAATGGCAACGCGCAAAGAAGATGTGAAATGCGCACTTATTTCAATAGTTACCAGGGATACAAACAAAACAGAAACTTGTCATATTGACAGTTGTCAGAACGAATTTATTAAATAAATAAATAATCACGCCTTTTACCCATTACTGGGTGTCACACTTCACGGCAACAGATCTCGGTAAGTGATATATTTCTTCGCGTGAAGTAGATTTAAATTAGTGAAAATTGTTTGTCGCCTGTGAGGATCGAACTAGGGTTCTCAAGATCCACAGGCCGACTCGATACCATTGAGCCACCTACCCCATTTATTTCAGTACGTATACATTTTTTAATAATTTAAGATGCAATCGTAGAACAAATTATGTGTGTATCACGAGCGTTAAGTGTCTTTGTTCCTCTGCTTACACTATTGCAGCTCTCGCCTTCGGCTCTCGCTGCAATTACCGTGCTCGAGTAACAAAGAATCACTTTACGCTCTTAATATACAAATAACTATTTTCTACGATTGCTATAAAAAGTAGAAAATTACGCTCTCATTTATCATCGAAAATTTGACGTTTTCTGTGGAACAATTGAAATATATCTCCGTCGCACGTCTCCAATGGCAACACGCGAAAAACAAATGAAGAATGAAGTGTTGTGATCGTGAAGGTCACCTTGAGAGCTCACTCTTGTTGCAGTTATACCTCGCTTGTCTCCCGGCTCTCGTGCACGTTTATTATTCCCGTCAACTAATTAGTTTCCCGTTAGACAACACAAAGACTCGGATGAATACAAACACCGGATCCTCCGTACATCACACTGTCTATTGTTTCCATGTCGTTACACACACACACACATACACACACATACACATGGACAAGCTGACATCATGAATATATAGAAATACAAGTTACATTGTGATAACTGTCTCAATAAACTGAGGATTTCTAGCAAATTATCTCAAAGGACTTGTGGCTAGTGTTGACAACAAAAGATAATTTTTAAACTTGGTTTATCCTCCTCAGTGCCGAGAAATAAATATCTAGTTTAAATCATTATTTTTTTATTCATCATCATCTGTGGCGCTACAGCCCAAATAGGGCCTGGGCCTACCGGACACACCGAGCCGCAGTTTTTACACTGCCGTACTGCCAGTTTTCGTAGTCGAATGCTACATTATTTAAGGCGTATAAGTGACTAGCTTATAGCGCCCGAGTGTGACAAATACATGTAGCTGTATTTTATATTTTACGACAAATCACACATTGTCGACAGGCGGATTCGAACTGACGAACCTTGGTTCGGGTGACGTCACAGTATGTTAAGAGATGTGCCTTAACACGCTCGGCCACCGCGCCTGTGTATTTTTTTATTCAATGAGTCTAGATTCATATTAAACGGCATATGCAAGAAAAAGAAATGCAATTAAACAAAATGATAGTAAAAAACAAATGCAATTAAACAAAATGATAGTAAATTGCAAAGTACATTTATTTGAGATACGATTAAACACATTTATATATCTACCACAAGATCTATTTTAGAGATTTTTCCATAAATAATACTAGATAATGGCTAAATCTACAAATCTCAGATATGTCTTCTTAACTCTTCTTCTTAAACTCCCGGTTTCGATTTCCACAGCCGTCAAACAATTATCACCAAATTAAATCTATCTTGATTTGACGACTGGTAACCGGACTTCACGCGAATAAATATTTCACTTACCGAGATCTGCTACTGCAAAGTGCCACACCTAGTAATGGGTAAAAGGCGTGATGATATAATTAATTTTTTCTCCGATTGCTATGAAAAGTTGACAATTACGCTCTCATTTGTCATCGTAAAGTTGACGTTTCCAATGGCAATGTGCGAAAATTATTAAAATGTGGTTCTATATAATTCAGACCACGAGAAATCGAATGGCGCAAGGCGCATCTTCATATCTTTTTTAGTTTTTGAGTTACAGCGATTTTTGACTTTTTTTAAAGCTCAACTTTGAAACCCCATAACTCAAAAACTAAAAGAGATATTTAAATGCGGTTTGAACGAGTGTATTTCTCGTGCGCTACTTAACTTGTACAGGTATTTTGAAAATTTTGAAAATTTTTCAATTTTTTTCAAAATTTTTCTTCCTCAATATTTCAAAAACTTTAAAATATAATGAAAATCTGAAAACACCAGTAAATTTCTCCCGTAAAAATACATAGATATGCAAATTTTCACAACAAAATTCGCACGGATAAATTTTTTATTACAAAAAATCGAAAAATGGCCAAAAATCGTAAAAATCTTAAGGCTAACCCCTTAAGAAATATTAAAAAAACGGCTATTTTCGATTTTTTGTAATAAAAAATGTATCCGTTCGAATTTTCTTATGAAAATTTGCATACCTATGTATTTTCACGCGAGGAATACACTGGTGTTTTCATATTTACATTATCTCTTCAACTTTTTGAAATATCGACAAAAGAAAATTTCGAAAAAAATTAAAATTTTCAAAATTTTCTAAATACTTGTACAAGTTAAGTAGCCCACGAGAAATACACTCGTGATATATTTTTTCGCGTGAAGTACAGTTGCCAGCCGTCAAATTACGGCTACCAAATATGATAGTGGAGGAGAAGCCACAGGGATAGATATAACGTGATGAAAATTGTTTGTCGCCAGTGAGAACCGAACTCAAGTTCTCAAATCCACTGAGCCACCTAGCCCATAACATAACTAAAAATTATAATTCAAACCTTTTTAAAAGTCATTCATAAAACTAAAGTAAACATCATCGCTGAAATTCAGTTCTATTATAAATAATAAAGCTGTCAAACCATCTCGCAAACTTCTAAACCTCACCGACGCGTATATTAAATAATTCATGACCTGCACGTAAACAAAAAACCTCCCCCACAATATTTCACGCACCCGGCATAAAAATGCAAATACCGCCGCCCGGCGAATAACGAATTCAAATTCACCAACGATAATTCTCAACAGTGTATTCATTACAGAACCGTATCTATAAAGTTTAATGGCCCACTTTCCTACCGGATAACTTATAAATATAATTTTATTACGTCCCACGTGGCCAGCGTTACCGACCGAGACGCGACTCCGGACTCTCTCTGTCGGTAAGGTAGGGTTGCGACGCCATGTCGACGCCCGAAGATGCACGAATAAATGCGAAGCACACTTGGTGGTAATTTTGTTGCACTCTACTTTTGATAGTGTTTGTGTTGGTTTATATAGTGTGTTTCATTGGAATGGTACCACTGTTGCCTTTTGTAATGTAAACGTGGTTTATTGATCGTCTTTTGTCGACGGTGATATTGTTCCAACTAAAACTGTTTTATTTTACTTTTATTTATACTATAAACTCAATTTCAATAGATTACTTTTCTTTTCGAATTCACTTCATAAAAATAAAACTTAAATTTTTTTTTCGCAATGTGGGCGGGGTCAACTTTATGACGTCACAACACGGCACAACATTTGTAGATAGTTCTACTTCCATTACTTACAAATTTTATTTTATATTATATATACCTAACAAGTAGGTGGCTCAGTGGTATCGAGTCGGCCTGTGGATCTTGAGAACCCTGGTTCGATCCCCACAGCCGACAAACAAATTTCACCAATTTAAAAAAATCTACCCCTGTGGCTCCTCCTCCACTAATATCTTTGGAGGCCGTGATTTGACGGCTGGTAACCGCACTTCACGCGAAAAAATATATCACTTACCGAGATCTGCTTAGGCAGAGTGCCACATCCAGCAATGGGTAAAAGGCGTGATAATATATTTATTTATTTATATACCTAACAAATTTTAGAATTAATATAAATAAAATAAATAAATATATCATCACGCCTTTTACCCATTACCAGGTGTGGCATTCTGAGCTAGCAGATCTCGGTAGGTGATATATTTATTTGCGTGAAGTGCTGTAATCAGGCGTCAAATCACGGCCCCCAAAGATGTTAGTGGTGGGGGAGCCACAGGAGTAGATTTAATTTGGTGAAAATTGTTTGTCGGCTGTGGAAATTGAACCAGGGTTCTCAAGATTTTTAATCGTTTTGACAGATATGTTTAAATTTTAAATGATGATGAAGAAGACAAACAAATATAAATAAGAAAGATAAAGTCATGTTAAAACAAAGAGAAAGTACATTTTACTTTTTTCATTTTTTACAATTTTTAAAATACTTGAAAAATGCATCCCCTTTAATTTAGTAATTCATTTCATACTTGACTCAATTTTGTAGCCACCATATAGCACAGAAAGTATATGTTTAACTTCAACTACCTCAACTGCTGTTACCAAAACATCTGTCCCCTCACCACCCCACAAATAAAATTAATACAACTCTGTTTTATTCTTTCCAATTTTCCCAATTTCTTTACCCACCAAACTCATAACGTTAGCACGTGTTCCAGAAACAAAACACTGTCTCAAAGGACGGTGCTCCCTTGGGGGCCGTTCCCCTGCCTCCTGTGCAGGGGGAACAAGGGTAAACAACCCCCTGCTGGCACCGAATAACAGTGACGGTAATTATTAGAGTAACACTACCCAATTTCAAGAAGACGGGTCTGTATTAGATGGGGTAAATGATTGAATATTGCGATAAGCTTACCGGACTGTACAGAGGGGGATTGAACACTATTTAGGGTTGACAGAAAATTGAGTTGACACGTACCTGAAACAAAGAAAGATTTGTTAGAGATATTATTCGTCATAATAAGAAACTAAACTGATTTTTTTTTTTGTTAGAATTGATAACTATAAACAAGAATTTTGCCCACGAAATACAAATAACATTTTTTCTACAACTGTAAATAAAGAATAATACAATAATTATTAATTTATTTAAATAACTTGAAGGGAAACAATCAACAATAATATGAATTTGATACTATTAATGTGTTGTAAGTAATGAAACATGACAACAAATAATTTGGAAGCGTGCGCGTAATACTCATTTTGCACACTAGAATACGAAACAGTGCGCAAAATACTTACTTTGCGCACTAGGCTGCAAAATAATGCGCAAAATTCGCGTTGTTATGCTGAAATAAATGATGAAATAATCACGTACTTCGCGTATTGATATTAGTGAAAAAAAATGAACATATTTTAACAGTTGTAGAAAATAGCTATTTATGAAACTAGTAAGGAAATGAAGGTTATTACCTTACGCATGTAAACACATAAGTAAGGTAATAACCTATTTCCTTACTAGTTTCATACAAAATTTTTTCTACTTCCGTTCTAATAAAAACGAAAGAGCGTTTTTGAAATTATGAAATTTTGACATATTAATGACAGTTATAAATTAAAAAAAAAAAAGAATAACACATCAGAATTCGTCTACCAAGATATCTGTTATGTTACCTCATTATTTCACTAGTTAAATAATGCAGTTCATTACCTAACTCAAATAAGTGAAATAAAACGTTTATTTCCTAGCGAATGGATGAATGTTTGTTGTGTGTTGATGGATTTTGGTTGTGAGAAAAGAAAGAGTTTGTATGGAGGAAGTGTTAATGTGGCCGAATCGAGTATCGTGTGTCAGGATGAGAATGTTGACGGGTTCGTGCTACCCCATTTAGTGGGATATAGCGTGATGTTATGTATGTATGTATTTCCTAACGGAAGTAGAAAAATATGATTATTAAATTGTTCAAAATTTTGGTTAGGTTTACACAAATCAGTGAGAGGAAAGTCAAATCGAATGGTATACAGGTCAGGAAATCTTATCAGTAAAGCCTATTACTACTTATTTTTCCTTTGATAGCAATACATTTGCCATGAAGTTATTTAAACTTCATTTATATATTTTTCTAAATGATAAAGTAGATCATATATGTGACTACAATTATATGTGAGCTGTCCGCTGTTTTAGGTTCTTAACAAAAATTTTAAAAAATCATTGCAGCTTAAATAATATCAATTACGACTTTCTAGAACTGTATATTATTTCCAATTTAAATGCAGATACATACATTAAATTCCTATTAAATTCTACATCTAAATTAATAATCACATTTTATTTTGCAACTTCCATAGCCCGAATAAGACAATCAAATATTTAGAATAAAAGTCGACATATTTTAAGTAAAAAATCTGATATGGACACCACATGACTTCCTTATACGCGTATTAAACTATAGATATTTTTTTAATTGCACATATTTGACATAAAATCTTTTGTTTTTTATTTTTTGTTCTAATCCATAGCAAACTTTTTTTTTAAATCAAGAAATATATAATATTTAAATTTACATATCTCGTTTATGCAAAAAGCTAATTTAAACATTCTTAATGTGCTAGACGCAGAATTTAATTCTCTAAAACTTTTATTTGCAGCATTTATTTCTAAAATTAAAATAATACCATTTTTTTCAAGAAAAACTGTTAACAGCTTCATGTAATGTGTCACTTCTGTTTAGTCTATTTTAACCAAAATCTATTATGTTATTTCCATTGATATAGTAGTCTTATATACCAAATTTGAAAAATTTTAAATTATATTTGAATATATAGTTTTTCATGAAAATCTATTATAGGCTTCAAGTAAAGTACCATTTCCGGAAGTTATATAATGACCAAAAAGGGAGGTGCACAACTAGATGTTATAATAGTCCTAAATACCTCAACTTTCTACGGCTTACCGTTTTTGAGTTATACGAAATACATACGTACATACAGACGTCATGACGAAATTAGTCAAAATGGATTCAGGGATGGTCAAAATGCATATGTCCGCTGAAAATTTTCGCGAGTACAATACTTCCTTTACTTCGTACAAGGAAGTAAAAAAGGTACAATTCATTCCACATTTACAATGAAATAAGAGAAAAGAGATAAGTGACAGACCCCCAGTTATGTCTTCAACAACCCTACCTAAAATCTAAATCACACTATAACCCCATTCTATCCATTGAGAATCGCATTTAACCGCTTTGATCCTACGGGTCGGTTACAGTTGATCGATAGACACTTTACCTTCCTCCATTAAATGCTTGAAATGTTTGGATGCAAGAACTGTTATGGCTAATAAAATAGTAATGTTCGTTTGTAGACGATGCTGCTCTAAAGACCTTTCATATCGGATTTTATTATGGAATTCAATTTCTTTATTACCTCGCTCTATCAATATTAGTACATTTTTTTTCTTTAAGTTTGTAGTAAGAGAAATAAAGATAGGACGATAGTTGAATTGTGATTGAATTATTGAACTTCAACAGGATTGAAATATTAAATTTCTCCACTTGAATCAAATAAAATAATAAATATATCATCACGCCTTTTACCCATTAGTGGGTGTGGCACTACACCGTAGCAGATCTTAGTAAGTGATATATTTATTCGCGTGAAGTGCGGTTAAATCACGGCCCCCAAAGATGTTAGTGGAGAAGGAGCCATAGGGGTAGATTTAATTGTTTGTCGGCTGTGGGGATCGAACCAGGGTTCTTAAGATCCACAGGCCGACTCGATACCACTGAGCCACTTACTCTATTATTATTACTTTTCAAATTTTACAAATTATTTAAACAGTAAGGTTAAATTATAATGGCAGATATATGAAGCTAACTTCATTCTTTGCTTAATATTTCAAGTCGTTATTAAATCGTTCGAAGCCACAGCTTACCAAAATATTATAAAAATGTTATTTGGCGCTATGGAAACCAGTACGTTAAATGACACTTTAATACTAGTAGAAAAATATTTAAATTATCTACAACAAATGAAATCTAATTTTATTTATGATGATAAATATTTTTCGTAACACATGCACAAGAAACACATACTTATTCCCTAATTAGGATGTTTCTCTCCCTAGAGTACTGAAATAAATTCGTTCTGTCAACTGTCAATATGACAAGTTTATGTTTTGTTTGTATCCCTGGTAACTATTGAAATAAGCGTGCATTTAATATCTTTTTCATAACACATGCACAAGAAACACGTTCTTATTCCCTAATTTTAGAGAGAGAAACACTGTTTTTCTCCCCTAAGGAGAGAAACATTATGTTTCTCTCCCTAGGTAGCATGTTTCTCTCCCTAGGTAGCATGTTTCTCTCCCTAGGTAGGATGTTTCTCTCCCTAGAGACTACGACTATTAGCTGTTTGCGACATTTCCTAAGTAACTAGTTACTCAACCCATATTTGACATTTGTCCTGATAAGACAGTAATTTTTGTGCACTTGTTACGAAAAGTATAATATGCTTCACGGGA
Source organism: Pterostichus niger (assembly GCA_947425015.1). NCBI lineage: Eukaryota > Metazoa > Arthropoda > Insecta > Coleoptera > Carabidae > Pterostichus > Pterostichus niger. Next base: position 1,550,645 of record OX380343.1, read on the forward strand.
GGGCGCGATTATCCCTTGTGTCCCTCCCTTGATGCATAACATACTATTATTTACCGGCCGAATGAATCATTATGTAGGTCACACATAAAACAATGCATTTATAATGTCCATGAATACCAAACATAAAATAAACATTACATATACAAGTCAACATCAAATATTAATCAATACTAATAATAACCTGAAAGTGTAGGCGTTCTCCACACACACACACACACACACACATGTTCCATCTCTCTCAGATCAGACTCGTTCAGTTCAGTGACACAAACTCACGAACCGGTTCTGACAGACTGTAGCGATCTAGTCGGTGACGGATCGAACTAAGAACACGCATGAACGCACGAACACATTCGCCATGTTGTTACCATTCTCCTGCAATGTTGTGTTTATATTCGTTGTTCCTCTTTAATCGTCTGCGACTGGCGGTGAGACGGTGCCGTTTGCGGCGGGATTGTATGAATGTTGGACACAGGCCAAATGACCAATGTGGGAGGAAGCATTTATAGATAAATGGGTTTGAATTCTGGTTGGTTGAGTGAGATGTTTGGATGAGATTTGAATGATCTAGTTTGGGTTATTAGGAAGTATTTTACAGTTGTGTTAAGACAGTTGACAGAACGAATTTGTTATCAGTACATGGAGCGTATCATGAAGGCTCAGGCTCTGCGTGACACCTCCACCATGGGTTACATGGCCGCCAAGAAGCATTTGGAAGTCAACCCTGACCATCCAGTCATCGAGACTCTGCGCCAGAAAGCTGAGGCCGACAAGAACGACAAGGCTGTTAAAGATCTAGTCATTCTGCTTTTCGAAACTGCTCTGCTGTCCTCTGGCTTCACTTTGGACGAGCCCCAGGTTCATGCTTCTCGTATCTACAGAATGATCAAGCTGGGTCTTGGCATCGACGAGGAAGAACCCATGGCCACCGAGGAGGTCGTTGCTAGTGATGTTCCCGTTGTCGAGGCTGGAGAATCTGAGGATGCTTCGCGAATGGAGGAAGTGGATTAAATTAGTTTTTAGTTGAAACCGAAAGACTTATTTTTAATTATCATCTATATTTATGTTTTCCACGTTGTTGAGCTCTAGAGCATGTGTTGTAAGATGTTCTATCGCAGATGTGTTATCATTCCTATGAGACCATGTACATATGTATTTTCTTTCATCGTACCTAGTATTCATACATCTCTTAATTAGGTAGTTTTCTTTTTTATAACTAGGCCGTTGTGTGTACAGGTTGTATTACTTCGGATTAACAAATTCATAAAATATAATACAAATACATTTTTAAATAATCGTAGAAAAAATTATATGTGTATCACGAGCGTAAAGTGTCTTTGTTCCTCTTACACTATTGCAGCTCTCGCCTTCAGCTCGCGTTGCAATTACCGTGTTCGAGTAACAAATAATCACTTTACGCTCTTAATACACAAATAACTACTATATTGAATCCTTATTAAATACATATTTATACTATAATATATAATTTTGATTTTTAAAATATCCTTGTACAATTTTAAGCAGTGTATTCAGTAACGGATTAACACTAGGCGGGGCCCTAGGCAATCGCAAATAAGGGCCCCCGTCCCATTTCTCCGACATGAAAATACAATAATTAAAATTCAAATAAACTTTATTCAGAATTCAAGTAAACAGCGGATATTAAATATAATTATTCATAAAGAAAACCAAACACTTGCAATTACTACTCGAACGGTGAACTCAGAAGAAGTGTTTTCTGCATTTCAAATTCATTTTGCGGGGCCCCTATTTGACGGGGGCCCCTAGGTAATTACCTAGTACTGCTTATTGGTTAATCCAACACCGAGTGTATTTACAGCTTTCAAAGATGTTAGGGTATTTTAATTTGGAGTTTACCGGTTGCGGGAATCGAACTTGGATTCCTAAATCTACAGGCTGACGTGTTCTCATTAAACTATTTACTTTATGAAGAAGACTAGTTATTTGTGTATTAAGAGCGTAAAGTGATTCTTTGTTACTCGAACACGGTAATTGCGGCGCGAGCTGCAATAGTGTAAGAGGAACAAAGACACTTTACGCTCGTGATACACACATCATTTTATCTACGATTGCATCTTAAAATTATTAAAAAACGTATACTTACTGAAAATAAATTCAATCAATATGACAAGTTTTTGTTTTGTTTGTATCCCTGGTAACTATTGAAATAAGCGCGCATTTAATATCGCGCATTGCCATTGGAAACGCGCGCATTTAACATCTTTTTCGACGCGCAAAAAAGATATTTTTCTATTGTTCCACAGAAAACGTCAACTTTACGATGACAAATGAGAGCGTAATTGTCAACTTTTCATAGCAATCGTAGAAAAATAACTATTGTATATTTGTAAAAATATTATTTTCAAAATAGGTGAGTAATACATCATACTATCAAACAAATAATATATAATAATAGTCTGTCATTACAATGGTGTGGATAGCAATACGGAATTCGAAACAGGAGATAAAAATTAAGCTAAAAATTATATAAACTACTACACTGCGGCTCGGTGAGTGCGGAGCCTGTACTTTAATTGGGATTAAGTTCCTGTTATAAATAAATATATTATGCGCATTGTACAATTACAGTATATTTTTAAAATAAATAATCCGCAAGTTTAGGGTTTTTATATTTCAAAACAATTAATATTTGTATCGGTTTTCGATTACGGTTTCATAAAAAGGTGAATATGGGTGTGTTTTTCGGTAAATATATCTATTCCTGTAATAGCCTTAAATTAAATTCATATAAAGCAAAAATAAACAGTCTTGATAACACAACTCAACACAAATTCCCCTAGACCAAAAACCAGCGAAGCTACTTAGCAGCATAATTAGTCACTTAAGTAATAAAAACCCACCCTCTTTTGTCTGCAATCTCACCCGTGACGTCACAAAACATGGCGTGATGTATCATTGCAAAACAACAGCACAGATAAAAATATTATTACACTTTGTTGGTCCGTCGCATCTCCCCCATGCGTTAGAGCGAGTGCACGCTATGTGTAGGGGTGAGACAGCAGAGTATCGTTGCCTAGCAACAGTTACCAGGCGGGGACGCCAGCGTGGAGGCGGCGAGTGGCGTCAGCAGACGCTGGTTGCTATGGTGACGACGCGCGCGCGACCCTACCCTAGATCCGGAGCTGATAAGTGGGGATTGGGGATTCCCTGTGACAAATAGGGGATGGAACAATTGCTGGAATGTATGCGGAATAAACTGGTTCATTTTTTATAGGGATTTTATTTCTGTTAGAAACAGACAATCAAATTGTATTTATGTTTTTTTTGTTAACTTTCTATGGATTTTATTTGTTATTGTTGATAGAGTTGTCGGCACAAAATTAGACACTGTACGAAACATTCATAATAGTATATTATGTAACAAGTTTTATAAACGGCTCTTTAATTACAAGTGTATAAAATACAAGTAGCTAAAGAGTTTATGAAACGAGTCACATTTTAAACTTTTTCTACGATCGCAAATTTAGGGGTAAGGCCACTCTAAAATTTTTTTAAAATGCATTTTTGTTTTATTTGTTTAAATTATAGTTTAAACCCTTAGGAATAAGGGACAATTAATTTAAATGCCGCGCGGAAATATTTCAGAGGGAAAAAAGCATATATCTATTAGTACTAGTATTTATATATATATATGTGGCTCGAAACTTTAAACGCGTTTTTCTCGAACTCATATTTTCAAAATCGAGCGAAAAGAAATCTGAAATACTAATTGATGGATCGTGCTGAATCTTTTATTTCTTATTCTAGATATAAAATACTCAAAAACTACGGGGGCTTTTTTTAAAGTGCTTCATTCGTTTTTTATGGTCGTTTTTATACAGAAATTTAGTCCCGAATAATGAACTTTTTTTCAAACGTGCGCCATTTTGTTAAAAATCAAAATTTTCAAAATCCAGCCCGTAGTTTTTTAGAGTATACATCAGAGATTAAGAAATCATATCCCATTTTGATCCAGGTCTATTGCTGTTCCCGGAATGTTTTCGCCCGATTTGCCCTACGCGCCGAGAGGAGTCGCCATTTTTTTAAATTTCTGACGACAATTTTGAATATTTTCTTTAAACAAATTTTTTAAATAAAGTTTAAAGAGCACTAAATAAAGATCCAAAAACAGTTCTTAAGCAGCACGTTAGGATTTCGTTAAAAAAAATCTTGAAAATTACCCCTTTTTTCCTTGTCTAGAGTGGCCTTACCCTTTAAGACAACAATAAAATGTAAGGTTTTAGAAATTATTTTAAAAATAAGGTTAAGTTATAATGACAGATGCCTGAAGCCGAGGTATCGAGCCGGCCTGTGGACCTTGAGAACCCTGGTTCAATACCCACAACTTTCACCAAATTAAATCTATCCCTGTGACTCCTCCTCCACTAACATCTTTGGTGGGTATGATTTGACGACTGGTAATCGCATTTCACGCGAAGAAATATATCACTTATCAAGATCTGCTACGGGGAAGTGCCACATCAAGTAATGCATGAAAAGAATGATGATATAATTATCGAAATTACTTATATTTTAAAGGAATTTTTCATATAAATAGTTAAATACTAATAACTTTTACTACATTTAGTGATATGATTTTTTTTTTTAATTTAAAAAAATCTATGTTATTTGCTAACCATGTTTACGTCCAAAATTAATAAAATTTATATATTCTTTACACAGTCATTTATTTATTTATTTATGTTACGCTGTACAACAGGAATTTAATCCCAATTACAGTACAGGGTCCGCACTCACCGAGCTGCAGTGTAGTAGTATTTTTAACTTGAGCCCGATTCGAACTCGGGATCTCCAGATTCAAATTCCGGAATGCTATCCACACCACCGTACTGACGGAATGATAAATATGCCATAATAATCAATTATTTTTGAAAGTTATAAAAATAAATAAATAAATATATCATCACGCCTTTTACCCATCACTGGGTGTGGCACTCTGCCTAAGCAGATCTCGGTAAGTGATATATTTTTTCGCGTGAAGTGTGGTTACCAGCCGTCAAATCACGGCCTCCAAAGATATTAGTAGTGGAAGAGCCACAGGGGTACATTTTTTTAAATTGGTGAAAATTGTTTGTCGGCTGTGGGGATCGAACCAGGGTTCTCAAGATCCACAGGCCGACTCGATACCACTGAGCCATCTACACCATAAAAAAATATATAAAAGCTTAAATTGCTAGAAATCTGCCTACATTTGACTTTTTTTAATTTTCCAGTTAATTTATTGTTGTTTTCCAAAACACAAATTGATTTACCATTAAATATTCAATCACACCAGAAAAAATTCCTGCACAAAAAACCCCCAATCTTCCACCTTCATCGAACATCTGCCTTTTCACAGCTGTTTCCTTCATTCCCCTCCCCCACACCCCGCACAAACATCAACATTCCCAGCGGGCCATCCAGTTCTTGCACAAGTCAGAGCAACACCCTTGTGCAACATTCCACTGGGCTGCTGTACGTGCAGCGTGACTTGGCGCGCTGTGAGGGACAATGGCAATGGCTCCCTGGAGGGGCATGAGGCGGGGGGGAGGCAGGGGAATGGGAGGGGTGCACGTATAGCTGTAGGTGTGGAATGTATGCACTTGGGCGCTTTGGTATAATTATGTTTTTCCTGGTAGAGTGACGGTTAGATTGTCGAATGATGGTATGATAGTTAGTCATGGTTAAGGATGGTTGGGTGCAGTGGTAGAGGTTCAGAGTGGACATAGGGGGCACATGAATACGATTAATATTGTTTTAATTGCGTCCGGTTAGATTTATTTTATTTGTAACGTTTACACCGTAGACCTATATATTCAAACTAAAACTTATTGCGATAGAGTCCGCCACTATTTTCTGATTATTTTTTTTTATGACATTGTATTTAAATTGAAAACAATGTACAGGTACTAGAACGTTGTAATTGTTAATCATTAAGCCATTTATATATTTTTTGTGATGTCAGATTTAAGAAAAAGTGAATCTTAAACATATAATTGTAGTCACATATATGTATGATGATCTACGTTATAATTTAGCAAAATATATAAATGATATTTAAATAACTTTCGTGGGAAATGCATTGCTATCACGTTATTTAAAAAAGATAAATAAACTGAAAGATTATCTTAGCTAAAAGTTTGATTACTACTGGTACAACTTCCTGCTTCAGTTTGACTTCCTCTTCACTGATTTGTGTAAACCTAACCAAAGTTTTGAACTAGGCAGTATTTTTTTTTAAAATTTATATATCTGACCAACTACTAAGGTCATATGCCGATATGTCCTTTGTATGGTTGCCACGGGCGGGACCCGAACCCACGACCTTATGATTGCGAGTCAGGCCCTCAACCCGCGCGACCATCACGCGGGACATGGCAGTATTTAACAACCATTTTATCTAAGTAACGTATTAATTAATTAAGAAATAATATATTAAATATTTATTTAAAATATAGTTTTTCAACGATTGCTATGAAAAGTTGAGATTTACGCTGCTCTAATTTGTCATCGTAAAGTTGACGTTTTCTGTGGAACAATCAAAATAGTTATTTGTGTATTAAGAGCGTAAAGTGATTCTTTGTTACTCGAGCACGGTAATAGCAGCGCGAGCCGAAGGCGAGAGCTGCAATAGTGCAAGAGGAACAAAGACACTTTACGCTCGTGATACACACATAATTTTTTCTGCGATTGCATCTTAAAGTTATTAAAAAACGTAGGTATACGTCTAAAACTAAATTCGTTTTGTTAACTGTCAATATGACAAGTTTCTGTTTTGTTTGTATCCCTGGTAACTATTGAAATAATCTTTTTCGCGCGTTGCCATCGGAAACGCGCGAATTTAACGTCTTTTTCGCGCGTTGCCATTGGAGACGCGCAAAAAAGATATTTTTCGATTGTTCCACAAAAAACGTCAACTTTACGATGACAAATGAGAGCGTAATTGTCATCTTTTAATAGCAATCGTAGAAAAAAGATATTAAATGCGCGCTTATTTCAATAGTTACCAGGGATACAAACAAAACAGAAACTTGTCATATTGACAGTGGACAGAACGAATTTATTTTCAGTACGTATACATTTTTTATTAATTTAAAATGCAATCGTAGAAAAAGTTATGTGTGTATCACGAGCGTAAAGTGTCTCGCCTTCGGCTCGAGTAACAAAGAATCACTTTACGCTCTTAATACACAAATAACTATATCAATTCTGTATATAACGACGTAAACATAACAACCTCAAAATTAACTGTCAGTTAGACTAAGACAGAAGACATGAATAATAGAATGAATTCTGCATCGACTAGATGTGCAAAAGAGATAGTTCAAGAAATAATGCAATACTCTAATATCAGAGCTAATGACATTAAAATCTCAAATATCTTTAAAACCAATAACAGTGGCCATGTGAAGAGCTGTAAATAAGGATTAATTACTTAATAAATAATGAGGTATTACAAAAACTGAGACCATATTTTCTTTTCTCCTGAAATAATTAGTTGTCATATTGTCAAAATAATCCCGAAACACTGTTCCTCCGTTTTTCTGCTACAAGCAAAAAATCCCACTTAACTAAAGCCCCAATTACATCCACCTACAAACAAATCCTTGAGACTCACAACAAGAAAGCGAAGAGAAAAAGCTCTGAACGCACACGAGCGCTTTAAAGTACAAAGCTCAAAAAGCTCACCGCTATTATGAGAAATAATTAAGTTTCTGAAACCTAACAATCTCAAGGAAAATAACCAAACAGGCCGCCATTTTGCTATTCACTTTTTTCTTAGTAGAAAACTACAGCAAAACTTTTATAAATTATTAAAAGCCAATCAGAGTGCTTCATTTGCAACCTAGAGTACGATTTACACCGATAAAATTTTGATGAAATCTTTGCATCATCATTTATTTGTATTTTTGTTTTACTCTACTATTATTTAATATACATTCTTTTTTTAACACGTTGACTGCCACGGCAATTTTCAGAATTCCGGTCTAAAAAGCCAATTTCATTTAATCATTTTATATTATTAAAAACTCTAATTATATTACATAGTAATCATCAAAAAGCATAGAAAATGTATTTTTTTTTTAAAAAAGGTCTTACGAATTATTTCGTAGTTGGCTTAGCAAAGAACGCAATCTACGAGTTATCTCGTAGTTGGCAGTCAACGTGTTAAAACAAAAACATCGTAACTTCAATCTAATTCAGGGTGCTATTCTGTAATTTTCTATAACTCTACAGATCTGTAAATCTGAACAAAAGCGCATCATATTTGATTGTCAAATGTATTTAGCGATGGGGTAGGTGGCTCAGTGGTATCGAGTCGGCCTGTGGATCTTGAGAATCCTGGTTCGATCCCCACAGCCGACCAACAATTTTCACCAATTTAAATCTACCCCTGTGTCTACTAATATCTTTGAGGGCCGTGATTTGACGGCTGGTAACCGCACTTCACGCGAAAAAATATATCACTTACCGAGATCTGCTTAGGTAGAGTGCCACACTCAGTAATGGGTAAATGGAGTGATGATATATTTATTTTATTTTTTTATGTATTTAGCAATTAAAAATCTATGCGCTTTTGTTCAAATTTACAGAACTGTAGCGTTATAGAAAATTATAGAACAGCACCAATAATCGAAGTTAGCTTTTGTAGATTTCGAGATCCCAATGATGAAATACCCTGTATATTTTACCGATAAAATGGAATTATGTTTTGTATTCGATTAAAAGTGTAATCCGTAAAATACAAAAAACGATGACATCGGCTGAATAATGTAATTATCTATCGATTAATCGCGGACCGGCAATTAATTTTTCTATCAACTCCCGTCAAGTAACTAGTTCATTCAAATTAAAAATGCATTACACTTGATTCCAAATCATTAACAATTTATTTTCATAAAACATACTTCAAGGTTGTTATTAATTATAAATTAGTCGTCTTATAACTTATCAGTTGTACCATAACAAAGAAAAAAAAAGTTACTAGAAATTGTAGATAGAAATTTAATAATACACATTAAAAGAACCCCTTTGCTTCCCCTATTAATATCATCTTTGGGAGCCATGATTTGACAGTTAGTAACTGCACTTCATGCGATGAAATATATCACGTATCAAGGTCTGTTTCGACTGACAGGAAAATAATCATTTGCCTGAGCTTTAAGATTCAGGAAAGCTTTGCTTTGCATGCCTAAACAGGAAAATAACATATTGCCTGCCTAGGCAGGTAATGAAAGAAACGTGAGTGTCTAGTTACATAGCAACATCAAATACTGACTGAATATGTAAGTCAAATATTTAATAGCCATTTATGAAACTAGTAAGGAAAAGAAGGTTATTACCTTACGCATGTGAAATTTGCAGAACGAGGCGTAGCCGAGTTATGTTAATACATAAGTAAGGTAATAACCTATTTCCTTACTAGTTTCATACAATATTTTTTCTACTTCCGTTCTAATAAATATGAAAGAGCGTTTTTGAAATTATGAAATTTTGACATGTTAATGACAGTTATAAATTCAAAAAATAAAATAATAACACATCAGAATTCGTCTACCAAGATATCTGTTGCTATGTTACCTCATTATTTCACTAGTTAAATAATGCAGTTCATTACCTAACTCAAATAAGTGAAATAAAACGTCTATTTCCTAACGGAAGTAGAAAAATTAATTTAAAATATTTATTATTTGTTTATAAGTTTCAGGTAAAATGTTGTACGTAACACGTCAGTAAAGCGTCGTACAGGATTCGTAAGCTGTATCTACTCATCCTATAATTCAACGCTTTCATGACTTTTTACGTAAATAACTATTAATTAGTTTATATTAGTTTTTTTTTTTATAAGAATTGTAAAATTTTACTCGTTTCTTCTATGAACTTGTAAAATTTTACAAGGCTACAAGCTGTAATTATTCATTTACTTAATTACAATAGATGCCTATAAAGTGACATTTACATAGAAAGGGGAAATAAAAAATTATGTACAACGTTATATTTCATACTGTATCGCATTCAATTATTATACATTATTTTTATAACTTTGAAAGTGATAAAATAATTATAATTAAATGTCAAAAAGTGTTTGTAACCCAACAACTTCACTGTCCGTCAGTACGGTGGTGTGGATAGCATTATGAAATTCGAATCCGAAGATCCCTAGTTCGAATCTCACTCAAGCTGATCTTGAGAACCCTGGTTCGATCCCCACAGCCGACAAACAATTTTCACCAATTTAAAAAATCTACCCCTATGGCTCCTCCACCACTAATATCTTTGAAGGCCGTGATTTGACGACTGGTAACCGCACTTCACGCGAAAAAATATATCACTTACCGAGATCTGCTTAGGCAAAGTGCCACACCCAGTGATGGGTAAAAGGCGTGATGATATATTTATTTATTTATTTACTAGCACACTGCGGCTCGGTGACTGTGGACCCTGTACTGTAATTGGGATTAAATTCCTGTTGTACAGCGTTACATAAATAAATAAATAAATAGTTAACTGTACCGTAGAATATTTATTACAGTACTAGTACTATAAAGTCTCACTTTCCGGACTGAAATCACTACTGCAATCATAGAAATACGATACAGTATGAAATAAAATAAATTATAAAAGCTGTATGCGTGTCGTGATATCACAATCACGAACAGTTCATTAATATCAAATATCACGAAAAATAATATCCGGCCATTATGTAAAGTTCCAAGTTCAACTTGTGATAAAAATATTACAACGTCAATTTAAAAACCGCTCACGCAAATGCAGAATGCAGATTTGCACAAAGCCAACCATTCGTGGAAAGCTTGTGTGAAAACCTGCGCTGCGCTGCGCCACTCGCGAAATCTATCGACCCGTAAACAAACTAATTTACATGCGTAGCGATTGTTTGTTTACTACGATCTCACAGCGCTGGCTGTGAAAGGAATATTTGCGATAAGAAGCAAATACTGACTCGATGATAAGAAGGTCATCAACAACAAATAACAGGACGGAAATACAATCAATTATCTTGGGAATTTATATGTGCTACTGTTGTTTGTTTGTTTTATAAAAAATGTGTTATCTAAATTGTAACCAAGCATTCTGATTATTTTTCGTGCCCATTACTGGGTGTGGCACTCTGCCGTAGCAGATCTCGGTAAGTGATATATTTCTTCGCGTGAAGTGCGGTTACCAGCCGCCAAAGATGTTAGTGGAGGGAGAGCCACAGGGGTAGATTTAATTGTTTGTCGGCTGTGGGATCGAACCAGGGTTCTCAAGATCCACAGGTCGACTCGATACCACTGAGCCACCTACCCCATAAAATAAATAATATAACTATTAATTGAGAACCCTGGTTCGATCCCCACAGCCGACAAACAATTTTCACCAATTTAAAAAATCTATCCCTGTGGCTCCTCCACCACTAATATCTTTGGAGGCCGTGATTTGACGGCTGGTAACCGCACTTCACGCGAAAAAATATATCACTTACCGAGATCTGCTTAGGCAGAGTGCCACACCCAGTGATGGGTAAAAGGCGTGATGATATATTTATTTATTTTATTTATTAATTTTTAGTTGCAAGAATTTGATCACTCGTTTTGTTTCAGATTAACATAGATCTAAAAAATAATAAAAAGTTAATGATATATTAAAATATAAATAAATAAATATATCATCACGCCTTTTACTCATTACAGGGAGTGGCACTCTGCCGTAGCAGATCTCGGTAAGTGATATATTTCTTCGCGTGAAATGCGGTTACCAGCCGGCAAATCACGGCCCTCAAAGATGTTAGTGGAGGGGAAGCCACAGGGATAGATTTAATTTAGTATATTAAATATGAGTTGAAATAAATATACTCATTACTGAACTCTGCCGTAGCAGATCTTGGTAGGTCATATTATATTTATACGCGTGAAATGCAATTACCAGCCGTCAAATCACGACCTTCAAAAATGTTAGTGAAGGGTTAGCGACTGGGGTAATTTTAATGTGATGAATCCAGTGTGATACTTCATACATTTTTAGCATCACTGGGATTCGAATTCGGAATTTTCGGATTTGAATTATTTGAAAATTATTTGTTAGCTATGGAAATCTAGATTTTCAAATCCATAGTCCGACTTAGCCACCTATCCCATATTATTAATTAATTTAAAACGCGAATGAAGCGAGCTTTGCCACATACACGTTCAAATTTATATAAATGTATGAACCTTGATATAATACTCGTAGCAGATCTTGGTAAGTGATATATTTCTTCGCATGAAGTGCGGTTACCTGCCGTCAAATCACGACCTCAAAAGATGTTAGTGGAGGAGGAAGTCACAGGGGTAGATTTAATTTGGTGAAAATTGTTTGTCGGCTGTGGGGATCGAACCAGAATTGAGTAAACAAATAAATAAATAGTTAATCAACATTACAAATAAAACATTTCAAACAACTTTAAATTTCAATAATTGTCGATAATTACTAATTTACAAAATAGCCTAACCCTACTTTAAAACGAACCCTAAAAACGTGTCTATAAAAAATTCCTGTACCCTTTAATTCCATCTAAAACATAATGAATCATTCTCAGGGTCGTTCCCACCCCTTCAGATATAAACCCACCCTTAGTGCTTGAAAATCACCTGTCTCTTTCCCGGCCTACCCCTCCAAACAGCTGTGTGTCATCAACTGTTTCAATAAGGGAGAACAGAACGCACCCTACTGATAGATATTTACCTGCTAGGGGGTTGATTATAAATCGTGAGGTGGAAAGGGTACAATAGGCACGTGACCGGACGCATTCCAATGCGTGACCTTTACCTTTCACCTTTAGGGTAAATGACATTAAGGTGGAAAATCGAAATAAGATTTTGAAGGAAAATTATGTGGTTTATATATTAATTTGAAAAAAATTAGGTAGGCAGTGCTTTATATAACTAGTTTTTTTCCTCGACCCATAAGGTAATAGATTCATTATGTCCACGTTGAATAATAGACTATTATTCAATACTTTTTTATTGTTAATTTTTATGTTTATTATTACTGGGTATATATAAATTTAATCGCATGAAGTGCGGTTAACAGCTGTCAAATCACGGCCCCCAAAAATGTGAGTGGAGGGGGAACCACAGTTTTAATGTGGCGATAATTGTTTATCAAATGTGGGAATCAAACCCGGGTTCTCAAATACACAGGCTGACTCGATACCACTGAATTTTCATCATCACGCTTTTTATCCATTACTGGGTGTGGCACTCTGCCTAAGCAGATCTAGATAAGTGATATATTTTTTCGCGTGAAATGCGGTTACCATCCGTGAAATCACGGCCCCAAGGGAGTGGAAGCCACAGGGGTTGATTTTAAATTGTGAAAATTATTTCAGATAAATATAAATAAATAAATATATCATCACGCCTTTTAACCATTAATGGGTGTGGCACTCTGCCTAAGCAGATCTCGGTAAGTGATATATTTCATTGCGTGAAGTGCGGTTACCAGCCGTCAAATCACAGCCTCCAAAGATATTAGAGGAGGGGGAGCCACAGGGGTTAATTTTAAATTGTGAAAATTATTTCAGATAAATATAAATAAATATATCATCACGCCTTTTACCCATTACTGGGTGTGGCACTCTGCCTAAGCAGATCTCGGTAAGTGATATATTTCATTGCGTGAAGTGCGGTTACCAGCCGCCAAATCACAGAATCTAAAGATATTAGGGGAGGGGGAGCCACAGGAGTTGATTTTAAATTGTGAAAATTATTTCAGATAAATATAAATAAATATATCATCACGTCTTTCACCCATTACTGGGCGTGGCACTCTGCCGTAAGCAGATCTCGGTAAGTGATATATTTCATTGCGTGAAGTGCGGTTACCAGCCATCAAATCACAGCCCCTAAAGATATTAGGGGAGGGGAAGCCACAGGAGTAGATTATAAATTGATTTCAGATAAATAAACGCTAAAATTAGCAAGAGTATGTTTGAAAACTAATATTAATTATTTGCGTAAGTCGGTTAAACTTCAAAGTGAAATTCAATCCACTACCAACACAAATTTCAAACAAATTCTAATCGCACTAGACCGATGTCACCAACTTTTCATTGTCAGCCTTGAAGTGTTGAAGTTTGTAGAACTGCTAACTTCAGTTCAGAGAAAACAACTCACAGTATCTCTACTGCACATATAACAACTTTGACAAGCAACAAACTTATCAAGTTTACTTTACTCTGTACAAGTTACTGTCTATGATTAGTTGAGAACTACTGGCAAGCGTGCTTAGTTATTTATAGAGATTGTCAAAGCGAGGAAGAAAATTTGATTTTGATTGTCGCAGGGAAATGTGAAATGTAAATGTTGGTAATGGATTAATAATTGTAATGCTGAATAATATGAGACATTAGTGTAAGATACAGGAGATTATCTCAAGGTCAGATGTCATGGAAAAAATACCGTGTGGTTATTAAGTATCCAACATTCATTCATTTGATTTTATCTGCATATTTACTCAATGTTACCTTAGATAATTGTTATTCACTTGTTATACATCTTTCCAAATTAATTGTAACGACTTTTACCCATTTTTAAGAGAACAACTTATTTGTTTATTATTATTTAATTAGTAATTTTTAAAATAAATATTAAATTAATGTCTATCAAAATAATTTACAAAGAGACAAATTTGAATCACATGCGACCGTGGCTTAGTTAGTTAAAACATCCGTCCGTCAGTACGGTGGTGTGTATAGCGATACGGAATTCGAATCCGGAGATCCCGAGTTCGAATCTCACTCAAGCTAAAAATTATATAAACTAGTACACTGCGGCTCGGTGAGTGCGAACCCTGTACTGTAATTGGGATTAAGTTCCTGTTGTACAGCGTAACATAAATAAATAAATATGACCAGATTTCATAAGATCCCAGGTTCAAATCCAGGTGGTATCCCAATTTTTCTGTTGATTATTTCATTTGTTTATTATTTATCACGCCTTGTACACATTACTGAGTGTAGCATTCTGTCGTAACAGATCTCAGTAAGTGATATATTTCTTCGAACATAAGGCGGTTACCAGCCGTCAAATCACGGTCTACAAAGATGTTAAATTGATTAAATTACTACTTAAATAAATATATCATTACACCATTTATCCATTACTGGTTATGGCACTGTGCCGTAGTAGATCTCAGTAAATGATATATTTCTTAGTTTGAAGTGCGGTTACTAGTCGTCAAATTACGACCTCCAAAATATTAGTCAAAGGGGAGCCAGAAGGGTAGTTTTACCCTGGTTCTCAAATCCACAGGCCGACTCGATACTACTGAACCACCTACCCTATATCAAATTGGTAACGATAAATCGATTAAATTACTAATTAAATAAATATAGCAATGGGGTAGGTGGCTCAGTGGTATCGTTTCGGCCTGTGGATCTTGAGAACCCTGGTTCGATCCCCACAGCCGACAAACAATTTTCACCAAATTAAATTTGACGGCTGGTAACCGCACTTCACGCGAAAAAATATATCACTTACCGAGATCTGCTTAGGCAGAGTGCCATACCCAGTAATGGGTAAAAGGCGTGATGCTATATTTATTTATTTATTTAAATCTACCCTCCTCCACTAACATATTTAGGGGCCGTGATTTGACAACTGGTAACCGCACTACAAGCATTGAAATATATCACTTATCAAGATCTGTTTTGGCAGAGTGCCACACCCAGTAATGGGTAAAAGGCGTGATGATATATTTATTTATAGTTAGCTATATTTCTAATTTATAAATGAAATTCCAGAATTCCACATTCATGTGAATAAACAACACATGATATAATGTCATGAGTCACATGATATATCATTGTATGATAATTATCAACAGAAGCATGAAAAACACAATTACAATGTTTTTATAATGAACATTATTTATAAACACATCCCACGCAGCTCACAATAAGGAAATAAAGCGTTATCTCAAGTAATGGTCCTGTCACAGACGCGTTTGCAACGCGATATTATTTTTATGCTTTTAAATTTATTCATTGTTCTGTTTCTTTTAAAGTAAAAAGTTCGCTTGAAGTAGGCTTGGATTAGGTCATTGTATTTTGTTACTGGCTTGAAGTAAGAAAATTGTTTTAGAAAAAAAAAAAAACTAGTCAAGGCTATACTGATTTAAGTGCCTATTCTTATTACTGAGATTGTTGTACGGTAACTTTAAATTAATTATTATTTATTTGCTACGCTGTACAAGGTACAAAAGATTTGACGGCTGGTATCCGCACGTCAGGCGCAATATATCATTTTCCGAGATATGCTACGGCTGAGTGCTACACCCAGTAATGGGTAAATGTTAAGATAAATATATGAATTCCTCGTGTCCGAATTGACTTATTTTTACGATTTTTAAATAATTTGCTGTAAAATTATTTCTAAATAAATATGTATTTTGATCCGCTGAATCCAATGGTGTAATCGCGAAGTCCATAAGTCTTATAATTTTTGAGATAATATTGAAAAACTGGACAAGGAAAAAAATTTGAATTTTTATAAATCGCTAGAAACTTGTTTATAAGTTAATTTAAATACGAGAAATTCAAAGCCGTTGAGCTCATCTCAATAGATTGCTTAGTTTTAGAGCTATAGCCTCGGAAAAGTCGAAAACCTGATTTTGAAAAATGTCCAACTCAATCCGATTATGTGTATCCAGGAAGTTGTAACTCTTGCCTGTAAATCAAGAGCTACACCGAAAAGTTACAACTCAATCTAACAAATAAAAATGTTTATGAAATTATGTGTAACTTAAAATCAGAGGGATTTGAACCCAGGAAGTCATACTTCTAAAGCAAGACCTTAAACAGTAAGTTATAACTGTCTATTTCAATTGTATGTATTAAAAATGGTTTTAAAAAATTTACCCCTGTGGCTCCTCCTCCACTAATATCTTTGTAGGCCGTGATTTGACGGCTGGTAACCGCAATTCACGCGAAAAAATATATCACTTACCGAGATCTGCTTAGGCAGAGTGCCACACCCAGTGATGGGTAAAAGGCGTGATGATATATTTATTTATTTTATTTTAAAAATGGTTGTAAAATGATACAGAAGTTATAAATTAATTCAATTCAAATATGTAACAAATAAAAGTCAAAGAAATTTCAACCCGTAAACTCTAGCTAGTATAAAAAGAGCGCAACTATCGAGTAATAACTAGCCGTTTTCAGTTTTATGTTAATGCTTGTAAAATGAAATCACAGTTGTAAATTAATTGCCAACAATTTGAAGAAAACAAATTAAAACATTTCTTCATTATCATTTCACTTCTAATTAGCAAATAAATAATTATTATTATCATGTTAAATTCCTGTTTAAATACCGTCCATTTTCGGAGTCTAGTTCAAGTCAACTAATTTTTAAACCACTCCAAAGTAGGCCTTGTAAAACATTTGCAAATAAATATCACACAACAAATTTTATGTCTACATAACTTTCAAGGTGACACTAATAATACATTCAAACATAAAAGTTTTTGCTTCGTGAATGCCAGAGGAAAGATCGCTGAGATATTTTATCGTCGAACCGCATTTTTTGCCGTTTTTTTTTGCTGGTTGAGTCAGCATCTTCTGATAGATGCTAACCTATAATGACTTTGTAATTTTAAATTAATTTTGACTGCTAGGTAGCAAGATTTAGGTTAAATTATTCATTGATTTGAATTTCAAATAATATAGCTTTGTGAGAATATTTAATAGAACTTGAGTTAAAACTATATTATTATTATAAATAACGATGACGGATGAACTAGTTTAATTTGATTACAATAATGTGCAGTTAATCGCCATTTTATAGCAGTCAAATAATCTCAACAAGATTGTAATCTACTTCCCACGGATCATAATGAAAAACAACTGATTAGAAACATTGTTTCAATATTCAAAAGTAATCAGTTAATGACTGCACTTAAAAAAGTATAAAAAGATAAGAATCACAGTTATTTACCTTAATTTGTAGAAATTCCAGAAAAACAGATTAAAAAACCCACTGGAAACAGTAAAAATATCCACCATTTGTCACAAACGGCTCGCAGCACAAACGATTCACCATCAACTGTTTATTTCCAAGGCCACTGAAATACACTAACCACAGGAGTAACAGAAACAGCACACAAACATAATTCAATCATGCAGTCTACGTCAGTCAAGTTGGAATACGATCTCAAATAAAATTACTAGCACATTATTCTGCGAACTTTAGCAAAACAACGTCGCTGACAATAAACCGAGAAGGGTTTGGCAGTATGCCAGGTCGTTTCACCCGTTGGACTGTTGAGCTGCTGAACTGAGAGCTCGCGTTGCGCATGCGTGCCTCGAGCCGGGTTTACACTGGGAAATGTCTGCAGACGCCTGGTACACGTGGGCGAGCAACGATTTTTCAGCGAAATTTCTGATTTAATCGCTGGAATTTATTATATTTACTCGGCGAATTTTACCGCTAAATTTTAATCAGTTTTCTTTACACGACTTCCTACGCTCTAACCATTTCATTCGTTTGTTATTCAATTGTTTGCTACAGTAAACAACTATGGTAAATTGACATAACATGTCCCTATTTTTCTGGTGACATTTCTTTATTTCTGAATTCATTTATTTAATCAAATTCTTTTTCCATTTGTAAAAGAACTGAGTATGATAAATTTGTAATTAATTTAATTTAACATTATTTTTCATTTATTAATTATTTTTTTTCGGAGAAGGTGGCTTAGTGGTATGTGAATTTGAGAACCCAGGTTCGATTTCCAGCAAATTCACACATTTCTCAATTATTTGAATGAATTTAAGACCAATTACAGTACAGGGTCCGCATTCACCGAGCCGCAGTGTGATAGTTCATATAATTTTTTTGCTTGAGCGCGATTCGAACTCGGGATCTCCGGACTCGAATTCCGTATCGCTATCCACACCACCGTACTGACGGACGGATATATATATCAATTATTTACTGAAATTTGCTTTGTTAGAATTTCACACCCAGTAATGAGTAAAAAAAAGTAATACATATTTTTTTATTTTTATTTATTTGAAATTTAGTTTAATTATAGCGCCCTGGTCAATATGTCGCCATTATTTTTAATAAAGTCACCATATGTCAAACGTAAATACACATTAATACTAGCAGTCAATGTCTTGAAATTTTAACATACATACATACATACATAACATCACGCTATATCCCATTAAATGGGGTAGCACGAACCCGTCAACATTCTCATCCTGACACACGATACTCGATTCAACCACATTAACACTTCCTCCATACAAACTCTTTCTTTTCTCACAACCAAAATCCATCAACACACAACAAACATTCATCCATTCGCTCCTGTACACTGCACTTGTTTCTGAAGGTGATATCCACACAATTACAGGTAAAAAACGAATTATGGAAATAAATGTGATTGACCATATTTTGATTGAAATAAATTTCCGTGCTATCAAGGATCAGTGCGTCACGAACATTATTTTTCTGATGGTTCTTTTGTTTTTTTCGACTTTATGTATCATCAGTTAAGATCGAGAACAGCTGCCTTGTGAGTCGTCTCGTCTCGCTCGTCGTCCAAGATTCAAAAAGAAAAGAATGTTACAAATACCAGAGAATACACAGACACAGTTCATTACTTCACAGTGTGACAGAGACAAAAACAACAAGACAAGGATGAAAAACAAAAACAAACTTCTCAGTTCTCTGTTCTCCAGGACCGCTGAAGACACGATGATCTTGAGATATATTTCGTATTTGATGGCAAATATATCAGTACATTTTTATATAAATAAATAAATATAAATATATCATCACGCTTTTTACCCATTACTAGGTGTGGCACTCTGTCTAAGCAGATCTCGGTAAGTGATATATTTCTTCACGTGAAGTGTAGTTACCAGCCGTCAATTCACGGCCCCCAAAGAGGGGGAACCACAGGGGTAGATTTAAATTGGTGAAAATTGTTTGTCGGTTGTGGGTATCGAACCAGGGTCCTCAAGATCCACAGGCCGACTCGATACCACTGAGCCATCTACCCCATAAATAAATAAATTTTTATTAAAATTGAATTTGATAATTTTGAAAAAAAGTGTATTTTTGAGGGGTTATACATATTTAATTTTTTAATAAGTTTGAAATAGCAATAGTGATTTGCATACAGGCTGTTTCACAATTTACAGCACTTATTTTAGCCCCGTATAATACTTATATTGATTATGGAATTAAAAAAAAATCGCAAAATTAATTGTACTTTACATGAAATAAACATATTTTGCGCCACTGGTTTCATAATTAATTGAAATATATCCATAATTAAATTATAAGTATAAACACTACAATAGTGCATTTATTCATTATACACCATCCGCTAAATAACTATTAGTAGTGTTATAATTATAAAAAATTTACCCCTGTGGCTCCTCCTCCACTAATATCTTTGGGGGGCCGTGATTTGACGGCTGGTAACCGCATTTCACGCGAAAAAATATATCACTTACCGAGATCTGCTTAGGCAGAGTGCCACACCCAGTAATGGGTAAAAGGCGTGATGATATATTTATTTATTTATTTTATAATTATAAATTAATTATCAATATATTAGAAATAACCAGTGATACTAAAATAGTTTAGTTTACTTTATGTAAAGTGCAATTAATTTAGCAAATTTTAGAAATAAACTTTCTGGTTTATAATCTGTACATTGAGTACTATATGGAGTTAAAATAAGTGCTATAAGTTATGAAACAGCCTGTATATATATATATATATATATATATATATATTGATTTAATAACATCTGAAGCTTTAATATTTTGATGTTAATTATTTTTCTATTTTAATTTATTATTATTATTATTTAACAACTAATGAAATTATTTGTTTTTTCAAAAAAAAAGAAACAAGGTTATTTACATTTAATTTTAAATACAGTAGTTAATTTTTTGTGGTATTTAACTAATTCTTATCACAATGTAGATAACTTTACTAAATATTGAAACAATGATAACACAACACGTAAAGTTTGTTAATAACAAAAGCATAACAATGTTTACTTGTGATAAAAATATAGAGTCTATTATCTAAATTAAAACTTGACAAGGTCATTTATTTAATTTAATAATCATTAAAATATCAGTGGGTGTTAAAACCAAAATATATTTTAATTCATCTAATTATTTTAACCTTGTTAGAACAGTAGGCCATGAATAAATAGTTTTATAAATTAAAATATTTCCTGCAAGTTCTATCAACTTTTTATCGAAATATGTGGGAAACTAATTGTTGAATTTTTCTTGTGAAAACAAAAATAGTTCTATAAACAAGTTGAACATAAATTCATGTCAGTTTAGAAACGTAGGCGGCTGTGTTGTGACCTTGGCAACAGTTGAACGTCGGAACCAGTACCAAATGGTTAATTCTTGTCTGTCTGTCATGTCACTATTCTCCCATAAGTTAAATAGAAGAGGATATATATAACTGAAATATGTCGAAACTGTTAAACCTATTTTCAAGCGTTGCAAATTTCAACTGCTAGTTTGTCATATGCTTGAAAGTATTTGAAACAATTTTCAACAGAAATAAAACTATATTAAATACAAATAAATACTGTAATATTTTTTATAACAGGCGGTGGTCGAGCGTGTTAAGGCACATCTCTTAACATACTGTGACGTCACCCAAGCCAAGGTTCGTCAGTTCGAATCCGCCTGTCGAGAATGTGTGATTTGTCGTAAAATATAAAAATACAGTTACATGTATTTATCACACTCGGGCGCTATAAGCTAGTCACTTATACGCCCTAAATAATGTAGCATTCGACTACGAAAACCGGCAGTACGGCAGTGTAAAAACTGCGGCTCGGTGTGTCCGGTAGGCCCAGGCCCGATTTGGGCTGTAGCGCCACAGATGATAATATTTTTATTTCATAACATGCTTCCTTATTCTTTAGTATTTTGGATTAAAATTGATTTGTTTGTATCTGTCAATTTTTTATTTCATTTATAGAAACAAAACACTGTTAAAATGACTGTTTCGTAATGCAACAGACTTTGTATCTTTTACAGTTATCAAGATTCTAAAATAAAACACTATCGTTGAAAATATAAACAAATATAATAAAAAGTTGAACATCAAATTTCCTACTAAACATCCTCGCATCAGTTAGAAATTCTCTTTATAAGATCGATAATAATCCATCTCTCTCTTTCTTTATACGAGTATAAGAGAGAGTCTCTGTAAGAGGGAGAGAGGTAATACAGTAAAAAGGGGCGCCGTCTTAGCCAGGCCAGGACAAAGGAAAACAATCTCAAGGACGTCTTTCCTTCACTTCCCCTATTCAGGAAGAATGTCAAAGATATATCAACAGCTGAATAACGTTCCACGAAGAGATATTTACGCGTAGGTTATAAATAAAATTTGACTTTTTTTTTTTGTTGACCTTTGAATTAAAATAACGGGAATTAATGACGTATGTGTCATGATTTATATTTATATTTGATATACTAATAGATTTTAGTATTTATTTTTAGCGTTAATTTTTCGAATGGTTTTTATATAATGTTTATCAGTGATTTATGACGTGTGTGGAACAAATACAAATAATGATGTTTTAGTACTATTTAGATAACTTTATTCATTTTAATTTGATTAATAAATGACAAGATTATTAATAAATAAAATAAACAAACGAATTTAATTGAAAACAACTTTCAAATTTATAACATAATTTCAATTATACTTTGTTGTTAATTGCTTCCTTATTTGATGTTCATTTTCATCTTAATTTATGGTAAATAAATAAACAAAGTAATAACCGGAACTACAGTAATTCTATAAAAATACAATAAACATTTAAATTTTTACCTTTTTATTTTGATTTGTATTTCACTTTCAGTTGTTTTTTAATTACAATATTTATTTTCACTTGAATATTATTTGTTTTATACTGATACGAAATATACAGGGTGAATCGATTAGTTTTGCTGGCAAACTAACAACTTTAGAGAAAGCAGATCTCGACAAGTGATATATTTATGCCCATGAAGTACTGTTAAATTATGGACCTCCTAAAGATGTTAGTGAAGGGAAATTTTAATGTGGTAAAAATTGTCGGTTGTGGGAATTCGAACCCGGGTTCTCAAATTATATTAACAATAATATAATGGGGTAGGTGGCTCAGTGGTATCGAGTCGGCCTGTGGATCTTGAGAACCCTGGTTCGATCCCCACAGCCGACAAACAATTTTCACCAATTTAAATCTACCCCTGTGGCTCCCTTTCCACTAACATCTTTGGGGCCGTGATTTGACGGCTGGTAACCACACTTCAACGAAGAAATATATCACTTACTGAGATCTGCTTACGGAAGAGTGCCACATCCAGTAATGGGTAAAAGGCGTGATGATATATTTATTTTATTTTATTTTATAATATCTTGCTTGTGAGTGCGATGATCAATCGCGTTATGTCCCATGTAGTCCCGGGTTCGAGTCTACACACTCTATTCTGTAACTGGAATTAAGTTCTAGTTGTGCAGAGTAACAAATAAAAAATAAATAAAAATATATCGTCACGCTTTTACCCATTATTGGGTATGGAACTCTGACATAGTAGATCTCGGTAAGTGATATATTTTGCGTGTGAAATGAGGTTACCAGCCGTCAAATAACTTCCCTCAAAGATGTGGATGGGTAGTTTTAATATGGTGAAAATTGATTGTCGGTTGTGGGTATCGAACCCGGGTTCTCAAATCCACTGAACCATCTATAAAAGTATTAACAAAAGCTAATTAAGTGCGTTATTAGAACCCTGGTTCGATCCCACAGCTGACAAACAATTTTCACCAATTTAAATCTACCCCTGTGGCTTCTCCTCCACTAACATCTTTGAAGGCCGTGATTTGACGGCTGGTAACCACACTTCACGCGAAGAAATATATCACTTACCGAGATCTGCTTCGGCACAGTGCCACATCCAGTAATGGGTAAAAGGCGTTATGATATATTTACTTATTTATTTATTATCACACTCATATTGGTAATATTATTCAAGGCTATAATGACACACTTTTCCAAGTAACTCAAAACTAAATTATAAATTAACCCATAAAATTACTTATTTACGCTACAGATAAATATATTTAAAATACTTTACGCCAACAGATACAAAAAAACTAGGTTAACTAAATCGTGAATTTCCGGTGAAACTCGTGCGTGCTTACATATGTGTGTGTAAGCATGCAACGTTGATACCAGCTAACCAGCCGTCACAAAAAGTGCCCACACCGAGGCGTGAACGGTGTATGTATGAAGCACACGACGTCAACATGATGCATTGAATGTTGAGCGTTCAAGGTGAAGTGAATGCGTAGAGACGGCGAGAGAAGATAGGGGGAATTGGAAGCAAGCTGAATTTGGGATTACGATGATTTGTAATCTATACATCTATAGGGTGTACAAAATGGATGAAAAATAATGTAATTTAATAGCTTTGATGCAACATTGACAAATTTAACATTGTAAGATTGTGAGGTCAAATAAAAAATAAATACAGGGTATCCCATTTTAATCTTTCCAGGGATTAAAAGAGAGCTCATTTGAAGCGATTCTGACAGTTTTTTAATTGTAAATTGACATCAAAACCTTAATCTTACATTCCACGAAAAAAAAACAAATTTTAGCGTTTACAGCGCTAGCTGTTGCAAAAAATAAAAAAGTTCCCGGATAAAACCTACATAGTTTTTTATGCTCTTTTCGAATCTGAAATAAAAAATAGGGGGTTCCATTTAAGATTTCAAAGCCACCCCCTGGGGGGTGAGGGGGGTAAAATTTGTTATAGCATCGAACGTCCCCCTCCAAACCATCAAACTTTTATTCGGAAAGTTTTTTTGTCTGATGTACTCGTTGAGAGAAATTCCCCTGGTAAGATTAAAATGGGACATCCTGTATATCGTCACGTCTTGTACTCATAACTGGGCGTGAAGTACAGTTACTAGCTGTCAACTACCTCCCCTTCCTCCCCACCCCCTGAAAGATGCTACTGGAGGATAATTTTAATGTATTGAAAATTGTTTGTAAGTTGTGAGAATCGAATTTTACTGCACTACTTATCGCAAGTACAATTTAAACTTATATAAGGTGATTCAAAACAATGGCATCAAATTGTGCCCTGGAAAACAGAAGATATAATGAGTATGTCTAAGCTTACCACAATCGGTGACTTTTTCATTGTCAATTAATTTCCAATTTATGATTAAACACCGATTATCAATAGTTATTTTTGTATTAAGTGCGCTAAATGAGAGAAAAAAAAGTCATTCGAACGCGCCAAAATCAAGAATTTTGCCCACAAAATACGAACAACATTTTTTCTACAACTGTAAATAAAGAATAATACAATAATTATTGATTAGTTTAAGTAAATTGAAGTAAAACAATTAACAATAATATTAATTTGATTGTATTGATGTGTTGTAACTAATAAAATATCTAACTAAACACTTGTCTAAGTCTAAGAAGTGAGACTTAGACAAGTGTTTAGTTTGATATTTTATTATTAAACCTAGTTTCACCAAAATAAACAAAATGTAACAGTGTTATACAACTTAACAAACTAAAGCAACAAATTCAGTAACAAAAACAACTTTAAACAAATTATTTTCACATAGCCACCTATAATATTTGTATAAAAATTATTTCTAGTATTTCTCAATTTTCTTATTTTTCTCGAATTTTTTCAGATACATTAATAAAAACTAATACACCGTTGAAAAGAGAAAAAAATGGCGGTTTTTATTTTAGTAAAATAATTATAGGTTGCTATTTAAAAAATAAAAGTTGATAGTCGTATCTTGTAAACCTGACTTTATAAAAAATATCTACATCTGCCATCAAATAGTATATTTAAAATAATAAAACTTTCATATGAACCATTTTTTTCTATTACTCATAATAAAAAGGGGGGAGGGGCGTCTTCCCAGACTCACCCTGTATACATTCGTATCCTGACAGAAAACACTTCATCTATATTCATAAAGCTGCATATATTACGAGCAATCGTAGCGCAGTGTTAAAACAGAGATATGCAATTCTTTCACTATCTAATTCAGTAACATATACATGTCTCACATATATCAAAATTAGGCACTAATACACCATTATAAACACTCAATAAAAACAGTTTATAATTATTAGAAATAATGTTTATTACTGCCTTGCGAATGTAATTCCAATTGAGTTTAATAATTGACGAATTAAGATTCATAATTAAACATAAATTATTTTACTTTAACAGTTGAAAACATATTACATATGTCAAACATATGTCAAACATGTTTGACTTCCTGTTTTGCAGTTTTATCTAATTATAATATTAATTGAACTTTAATTGCATCCCTTATTAGTTTGTTAATTAATGAAATAAATTTTTACTTACAGCATTATAGAATGAGAAATATGTTGTAAATGAAAATGACTTACCTGAAAAGAAAAAAATATATTAGAATTAGTATTGAAACAGATGTCAAACAAATTTATATAATTTAAATAAAACAATTTATATTTTTAAATAGTTATTTGTATAGCAAGGCCGTGAAATTAGTGTTCTTGAAATATCGGGAATGAATTAGTCGGCTGATGCAGACGACATTCTGAGAATGTGAAATGTATTCCATGCACGAAGTCTATACAATATATTTATGCAACTGTATTTATGTACAAATTTTAATTTAAAAACTGATAAAACCGTTTTACCGGCCGTCGCTAATATCAACGTAAAAAAAATAGTATTGTACAAAAAAGATGTACAAAACTTATTTGATAGTTGCATTAAAATAAATATTTGATATATTTAAGGGACATTGGAAGAGATCGATAAAACTGTTTTAAAGCCCGTCGCTAATATCAACATAAGAAAAAGTAGGATTTTAATTCGAGGTCAAAAATCAGATACAGATAACTTTTTTTGACAGTTGTATAAAATATAAATATTTAGATTTTTCTTTTTAGCAGGTATTTGTAGCGACCGATAAAATAGCTTTTACGACTGTTGCTAATAACAACGTAAGATAAATTGTACTTTTGTATTTATTGACAATTGCATAAAAAATAACTAATTGGTATATTTAAGGGATATTATTAAGGACCAATAAAACAGGGTTAACGCCCGTCACTAATTCGTGGCATTTTTCTTTTTTGAAGTGACTGATAAGATCGTTTTTACGGCCGTCGCTAATAACAACGTAAAATAAAACAGTAGAGTACTTCGTAGACCAAATAGTGTATGTAAATGTTAACTTTTTTGACAGTTGCATAAAAATTAATATTTGATATTTTTCCATTCTACACGGCATTAGCAGCGACCGATAAACTTGTTTTAATGACCGTCGGCAATAGCAACGTAAGATAAAGTAGCATTGTATTTGGCGGACAAACCCGTGTACATAAATCTTTTATCGATTGCCTACAAAATATATTACATACTAAGATCTGCAATTGCAGAAGAAATGCTCAAATTACAATTGAATAAAACGCAACAATAAATTAAAGTGTAGCAATTTGCATTTGTTTAAAATCTAACATATTTTCTATTTTATCTTAGGAGTATTTGTCCTAATTTATAGTGAAATAATAACTGCAAAACGAAGCGTAACAACTGACTGCACAGTAACAAATGAAAGTCGCTCATTGCCTAATTAAATCACAGCAGTTATAAGTAATTAACGAGGCTGAGCGACCGACATTCATAATTCGAACCGGTACATTTTAATTAACATTTTGAACCATTTATTCTTTGATTTGCATATACATCATTTCCTGCCTCTTCGGTAGTCATGGACAGATACAGTTAGTATGTGCTTGTATTTTTTTGTTTATTTTTGTTTAAGAAAGTTTTAGATGTGCATCAGTTGTTGTGAGAGTAAAAGTTGTTAAAAAATTGTCACGGATGTCCGAGATATTAGACAAAAATGTTTTGTAATCAGTTTCACCTGTCTTACTAGAGTTTCTATTGTTTTCTAATTAATATATTTAAATAAATTTGCAATTTTTTAACTGATATTTCAAATGATTTGAATAAAATTTCACAAAGATTTTTATTATTAATGACTAAAGCCCGGATATTTAGGCTCTTAAAAACACCCAAATAAGCAGGTATATAGGCCGGTAATTACTCTAAAATAGGCGGGATTCTAGGCAGCCTAAATTTAAATAATTTGTTTTAAAAAAAGAAACGATTCCTTTTTCTAATATTGGTACTCGTATCTACTCTTCGTTAGAAAAAAAATAATCATTTTAAACAAAAATTAACGCAATCTGAAAAATAATAATGTAGGGTTCTCATTTTATTAACTATTATGCAAATTCAAATTATGTAGTATACTTTAATTCACAAAATATTAGGAGCAATTGAATTAGTCAACGAAGTAGATGATAAACCTATTCTGCTCAATAAAAGTTAGAATAGGCAACAAAAATAAACAAAATAGGCTGTATAAAGTAAAATAGGCACAATAACCAAAATATAGAAAAAATAGGCTCTAAGACACGAAAAAAAAAACCTTCCATTACACGTAAACATATTACCTATCCGGGCTTTATTAATGACTGTAAGACTATAATATAAATTATGTTCTTCGGAACGTCGAAGAAAATTAGTCGTTTCTATCACATTTTAGACTGGAAAATTTGTTTTTACCGATTTAGACCGAAAAGTACGACCACAGTACACTGGTGTGAACAGCAAAACGGAAGTAAAATCCGGAGATCCCAAGTTCGATTCTCACTCAAGCTAAAAATTATATGAACTACTACACTGCGGCTCAGTGAGTGCGGACCCTGTACTGTAATTGGGATTAACTTCCTGTTGTACAGCGTAACATAAATAAATAAATCATTTTCATGGTGATCAATTTATTAATTTGTTGTAAATATATTTCACTAATTGTCACAAAAAAATATTGTACGTAACACACCCTGCATGAAAATGTCTTTTCTGGACTGTCAAACTTTCAAAGATCGCTATAAAATATACTTTTTCTACGATTGCTATGAAGTTGGCAATTACGCTCACATTTGTCATCGTAAAGTTGATGTTTTCTGTGGAATAATCGAAAAGTATCTCCAATGGCAACGCGCGAAAATATATTAAATGCGCGCTTATTTCAATTTCAGAAACTTGTCATATTGACAGTTGACAGAACGAATTTATTTTCAGTACGTATACGTTTTTTTTAATAATATTAAGATGCAATCGTAGAAAAAATGATGTGTGTATCACGAGCGTAAAGTGTCTTTGTTCTTCTTGCACTATTGCAGCTTTCGACTTCGACTTGCGTTGCAATTACTGTGTTCGAGTAACAAAGAATCACTTTATGCTCTTAATACACAAATAACTATTATCTTTATAACGTTTTATTATGTTTTAATTTAATTCATAAAAATTATGTCGTTGTTAGACGATCTAATAATCGAAATAGCGTCACTCAAAATTCTATTTTAATTGATTACATTAAAACTGTCATTCACTGTCTCTGTATAAATATTTTATTTTTCCTGCAACATTAAATTAAAACATTTGTTTGGGGTAGGTGGCTCAGTGGTATCGAGTCGGCCTGTGGATCTTGAGAACCCTGGTTCGATCCCCACAGCCGACAAACAATTTTCATCAATTTAAATCTACCCCTGTGGCTCCTCCACCACTAATATCTTTGGGGGCCGTGATAACCGCACTTCACGCGAAGAAATATATCACTTACCGAGATCTGCTTAGGTAGAGTGCCACACCCAGTAATGTGTAAAAGGCATGATGATATATTTATTTATTTTATTAAATTAGAAAACTTAAGTTTCTATCAGTTTTATTTTGAACATAAAATAAAATAAATAAATATATCATCACGCCTTTTACCCATCACTGGGTGTGGCACTCTGCCTAAGCAGATCTCGGTAAGTGATATATTTTTTCGCGTGAAGTGCGGTTACCAGCCGTCAAATCACGGCCTCCAAAGATATTAGTGGTGGAGGAACCACAGGGGTAATTTTTTAAATTGGTGAAAATTGTTTGTCGGCTGTGGGGATCGAACCAGGATTCTCAAGATCCACAGGCCGACTCGATACCACTGAGCCACCTACCCCATATAACATATTTGTCTGAAATAATTTAAAACCGTTTATAGCGAAAAAAAACTTCACAACCTGTTCTAAAATATCAGCTGTAGCGAATCGGGAATGAATAAAAAGTAATAGTAATAACATATTTAATTTATTTATAACGATGCTTATCGCTTTGCGATTTAAATGCAAATTTAGTTATTTATACATTGCGATAAATTAACAATTTAATGACATAAATCCGCATTGCATTTAAGCTATCCGATTGTCATGTATCTAGTGACGTCACCAGGCTATTTCCCCCTCCACTGAACATAACACAACTAACAGATGCATTTGCAAACATCGCATCAACAACCAGAACAGTTTACAGTTTACATTCTAGATTAGGCGATATTTACGACGTAGGAGCACAGACAGCCAAGCAGGACCGGTTCCAGGGGTGGGCCATATGTCCAATCCATGGTTCGATCCCAACAGCTGACAAACAAATTTCACCAATTTAAATCTATCCCAGTGGCTCCCCCTCCACTAACATCTTTGACGGCTGGTCCCCGCACTTCACGCGAAAATATATATCACTTAGCGAGATCTGCTTACAGCAGAGTGCCGCACCCAGTAGTGGGTAAAAGGCGTGATGATATATTTATATTTATTTATAAATTGAGAACCTTGGTTCGATCTCCACAGCCGACAAACAATTTTAAAATAAATATATCATCACGCCTTTTACCCATCACTGGGTGTGGCACTCTGCTTAAGCAGATCTCGGTAAGTGATATATTTTTTTTGCGTGAAGTGCGGTTACCAGCCGTTAAATCACAGCCTCCAAAGATATTAGTGGAGGAGGAGCCACAGAGGTAGATTTAAATTGGTGAAAATTGTTTGTCGGCTGTGGGGATCGAACCAGGGTTCTCAAGATCCACAGGCCGACTCGATACCACTGAGCCATCTACAAACAATTTTCACCAATTTAAATTTATCCCAGTGGTTCCCCTTCCACTAATATATTTAGGGGCCGTGATTTGGCGGCTAATCACCGCACTTCACGCGAAAATATATATCACTTACCGAGATCTGCTTACAGCAGAGTGCCGCACCCAGTAGTGGGTAAAAGGCGTGATGATATATTTATTTATTTATTTATATAAATTGACTGTTTTAGAAGGCAAACAAAAAACTAAAATTAGAATTTAAATAGGTATTTTTTCTACGATTGCTCTGAAAAGTTGACAATTATTTCAATTCATTTGTCATCGTAAAGTTGACGTTTTCTGTGGAACAATCAAAAAATATCTTTTTTTGCGCGTCTTAATGGCAATGCGCGAAAAAGACGTTTATGCGCGCGATTCCAATGGCAACACGCGACAAAGATATTAAATGCGCGCTTATTTCAATAGTTACCAGGGATACAAACAAAACAGAAACTTGTCATATTGACAGTTGACAGAACGAACTTATTTTCAGTACGTGTACGTTTTTTATTATAAGATGCAATCGTAGAACAAATTATGTGTGCATCACGAGCGTAAAGTGTCTATTGCAGCTCTCGCCTTCGGCTCGCGCTGCAATTACCGTGCTCGAGTAACAAAGAATCACTTTACGCTCTTAATACACAAATAACTATTTTATTTTATATTTTTTGCACTTTTTGTATTTATAGACGTACTACAAACATAAAATGTAAGGTAGTAAATAAATCTAAATCTATTTTTTGTTTCGCTACTCTATAAGAAAGATTTGAAATTAGTTATAAACAGAAATTAAATTATACTAAACTGCAAACAAACAATTTTTACCAATTTAAATCTATCCCTGTGACTCCCACTCCACTAATATCTTTGGAGACCGTGATTTGACGACGAGTAACCGCACTTCACGCGAAGACATATATCATTTACCAAGATCTGCTTCAGCAGAGTGCCACACTCAGTAATGGGTAAAAGACGTGATGATATATTTATTTATATTTTTCGTGTTGACAGAGCTAACATTATTGTCAGATACGTATCTGTACGAAACATGAAATAATGCGAAACCGTTTATAATCCAACACTGGGCGTTATCCAGATTTTAATTTCATTTAACCGGAGGCTAGCTAATATTAACCGGGAGTTAGATATGAAGACGAACCTTGAACTTATAAATGAGCGTGTACAACAGTATGATGGTGATATTCGCATCGCGGAATGGAATGTAACAGTGTCACCGGAAATAGATTAGTGTAATTCTGTAACCTGTTACAAGGGCAGATCCGTCATTGGGATAATTGTATTGCGAATGAGATTTTATTTAGCTGTGTTATTAGTCGTGGGAAATTTCAATTTTTTTATTGATTTTGCGAGAGAAAATATACCAAATAGGGTAGCTTTGGAAATGACACAAAATTTTTACAAAAAACAATATTTTTTTTACGATTGCTATGAAAAGTTGACAATTACGCGCTCATTTATCATCATCGTAAAGTTGAAGTTTTCTGTGGAACAATCAAAATAGTTATTTGTGTATTAAGAGCGTAAAGTGATTCTTTGTTACTCGAGCACGGTAATTGCAGCGCGAGCCGAAGGCGAGAGCTGCAATAGTGTAAGAGGAACAAAGACACTTTACGCTCGTGATACACACATAATTTTTTCTACGATTGCATCTTAAAATTATTTAAAAACGTATACGTACTGAAAATAAATTCGTTCTGTCAACTGTCAATATGACAAGTTTCTGTTTTGTTTGTATCCCTGGTAACGCGCATTTATAATCTTTTTCGCGCGTTGCCATTGGAAACGCGCGTATTTAACGTCTTTTTCGCGCGTTACCATTGGAGACGCGCAAAAAAGATATTTTTCGATTGTTCCACAGAAAACGTCAACTTTACGATGACAAATGAGAGCGTAATTGTCAACTTTTCATAGCAATCGTAGAAAAATGATATTAGATGCGCGCTTATTTCAATAGTTACCAGGGATACCAACAAAATAGAAACTTGTCACATTGATAATTGGCAAAACGAATTTATTTTCAACACGTATTTTTTTAATAATTTTAAGATGCAATCGTAGAAAAAAATATGTGTGTATCACGAGCATAAAGTATCTTTGTTCCTCTTGCACTATTGCAGCTCTCGCCTTCGTCTCGCGTTGCAATTACTCGAGTAACAAAGAATCACTTTACGCTCTTAATACACAATAACTATTGAATTATCAATTTTTACGATAAATCGCAGTAAAAGAAATTCCATTTTTGTAAAAGTGGTGATGGTTCTGAAAACGACCATTCTTTTTTGTTATTATTAATAACATTAAATATTTTTATTATATTTTATATTTAATACAGAATAAATTCAGAATTATCTTAAATTAAGTGTTCAAATAAATCTCCATTATTTGCCAAACCAGATCTCCAAGTCTGTGATAGAAATTGCGTTACAAATTTTTCTGCACTCAATAATTTTTCAAGAGATTCCAATTTGTATATCTAGGTTTGTATATATTATATTTTAAATGCTTCCATAAAAACAAAATTCATTTGGGGAAATTCATTTATTTCATTAATTCAGTAATTATCCACCATTTTTTCTTATAATTCACTTCAATTAAAGACTAATGTATAACTATTAGTAATAAATTCATGAAACAAGGAATATTTTTCTGCTGTTAGATTAAACGTGAATCTTTTGTTTTGTCAACGCTATTTCTATTTTGAAGTTAATTTTTAACATTTTCAATTTAATTTCTACCGTTATAAAGCATGCAAAATTAATTTTGTTTATTGATTTTAATGTGGAATTTTATGCTCTACTACATTTATTTGAAGCTCTTTTCTCTAAAATAATAAGGAAGTCAGTACGGTGGTGTGGAAAGCGATACGGAATTCGAATCCGGAGATCCCGAGTTCGAATCTCACTCAAGCTAAAAATTATATGAACTACTACACTGCGGCTCGGTGAGTGCGGACCCTGTACTGTAATTGGGATTAAGTTCCTGTTATACAGCGTAACATAAATAAATATTATAAAAATATGATTTGTTACGGTGTCACAGTCTGTATATCATCCCTTATTACATAATAAACTATTACATAATAATTAATTTAAAATAATTTTTGCGGAATTGTAACCAACTCTGTGTTCCGCATAATATGCGAACACGCGATTCGCTATTTATCAAACAATAATTCATAATGATTAACATTAGCAAAACAACACACAAGCACCTATTTCGCTATCTTGATTCAGAGCGAAGGCCGCAAAAACTTGCTATTCAACTTATTCAACATTCAAGTCAGGTTTTTATAACACCGTAGAAAAATACTCATTGGCATAATTAACTACAGGGAATTTTTTCAGCAGTTATCAACTCAAGGACAAAGAAAATAGGTCTCATTGTAGATAATAACAAGTTCAAAGAACTCAAATTATTCACTGAATCGCGTAATTTATTATAAATAGAATAACGTGCATTTTTTTCTGTTGGATATTCGCGTGGGTGACTTGATTCTAGACGAGGTTTGGATGTGTGCCAAATGCCACCAACAACAAAACTAATCATTTGTTTTTTCTCTTTTATGACGGGTTAAGAATATTCTTTACTTTGAAATAGTTTTAAACACGTTTTTCAGGTTGTTAGTAAAAAATTTTACTTAATTTAAAAATAGATTAACATGTTAATAGTTATTAACGTTCCCGCATGAGCGCATTTTTGAAGTACGAGCGAGTGTCTTTAATAGCGCGAATGAGCGGAAGACGTCTTCACACACGTGGTGCTATTTAAAAAAAATACATCTTTAATTTCAACTTGTGTGTACACCAGAATCTGCAAATTATACACAATCTTTATCAATTGCAAACCAAGCTGCTCCAGGAACTTCCATTTCTAATTGTCAACATTTTACTATAAATGTTTATAATAACACTTGTAACAATTGTGGCTCTTCCCAATCAACAAATACTATTTTTTAGTTCAAATATCAAACCTAACTTAAAATAGATTAATTAATTTAAGTATTTTATTTTGTTATAATCTTACTCTTCCATTAAACTAAGTTGTTATATTCCACACTATGTGTTTTTTTCTTATTATTTATATAGTATTAGTCGTGATATTTGTTTGATTACAATCTGCAAGAAGTTGTATCAATGACGTCTTTAGTTCAGAGGTTGTTGCACTAATGTTGACAAATGTTGAAAGAATTTTAACAAATTACTCTTATTTCACAAACTTTGATTAAAGGAAAATTCAGGGAAGTATTTTATAAATTAGATTTGATTATTATCAAGACAGACTTATTTTAGAATGTTCCAAAGGGCCAGTGTGTTTTGCATTTTTTACAGTCGAGTCGATCGGGAAGCACTTGTTCCAGATTGTGTCATTTTGAAGGTTACGAGTACAAAAATACAATTTTTAACATTACCATTTTTATGAGATAGGTGGCTCAGTGGTATCGAGTCAAATTGTTGATTTGAGAACCCGGGTTCGATTCCCACAGCCGATAAACACATTAAACTACCCCTGTGGCTCCCCCACTACTAACAACTATAGGAGCCGTGATTCTGTCGGTATATCTCCATTTCTCACTTTCGTTCGCCTCACCGCGTCACAAATTTCGTAACGCAGTCGCCAACATACTCTCCAACTTCGCGCGTAAATAAGTTTTATTTCAAAATTAGTTATAAGGGCGCATTACATAAAACTACACACGATTATTTGATTTATTAAATATTATTATTTGATTGTCACAACTTTATAAAATCCATCATCTCGGAAACAATTAGAAAAAATAAATATTTTAGCAACTATTATCTTTCCAATTACGCCACAAAGTAATTCCTAATCCAATATAATTTATTCTTTAAAAAATCAAGAATTGCTGATAAAATTCACAGAAATTCTCGCAATACTTGTTAGTTCAATGATTAAAAAGATACATAGTAAATGACGCTTGTCGTAAATCAATTCCTGTTTACACTAATATTACATCAGATAAAAAATTTAATTATATAAATTAATGAATTATTATCGACAGCAATGTAATTGATAAATTCCACTCGACCTTTCGATAAAGTCAACAGTCTTGAAAAATTAGATTGAAGTACATTTCCAATCACGTGAATCTTCAAATTAATTGATATGAAATTGATTCATCGTAATTACTAACTTTATTAATTATTCCAGAAGTTTTAAAAGTTTACAAGAATGCTTTTATCATTTCGGTCATATTTTTAAATAATTTAATATCAAGTTTTATGTTTATATACAATAGTAGCAAATAGCTTTAATATTATTGAATAAAATAACGATATTTATAGATTGCCATGAAAAATAAGACAAATTTACAATTTTCTATGATTGCTATGAAAAGTTGACAATTACGCTCTCATTTGTCATCGCAAAGTTGAAGTTTTCTGTGGAACAATCGAAAAATATCTGCAATGGCAACGGGCGAAAAAGATGTTAAATGCGCGAGTTTACAATGACAGTTAACTTGTAAAAGACGCAAAATAGAAAAAAATGTATAAATAACTCATTACAGGGTGTGGCACTCCGCCGTAGCAGATCTCGGTAAGTGATATATTTTTTCGCATGAAGTGCGGTTACGAGCCGTTGAAACACAGCCCCCAAAGATGTTAGTAGAAGGGGAGTCATATAGGTACTTTTAACGTCGTGAAAATTGTTTGTCGGTTGTGGGAATTGAACCCAGGTTCTCAAATCCGCAGTCTGACTCGATACCAGTGAGCCACCTACCCCATAAAACATACTAAATAAATAATAACAAAGAAAAATTGATAAACTAAGTTAGAGAAGCAAGTAATAATTATTAAAGATCTGACAGAAACTAATTTAATTGTTTAAACAAGTGAATTCATTTCATACTTTCTGTGTGTGATGTATCACTCCGTATATATATGCCATAAAATAAATAATATTGATTCAAATTTGTTAATTTATAAAATCGGGTATTAGACTTCTGTTCAGGCAAAACTAATGGGGTAGGTGGGTCAATGGTATCTAGTCGGCCTGTGAATCTTGAGAACTCTGGATCGATCCCCACAGCCGACAAACAATTCTACCCCTGTGGCTCCCCCTCCACTAACATCTTTGGAGACCGTGATTTGACGACTAGTAACCGCACTTCACGCGAAGAAATTAGGGTTGTGCATTTGACCAGTCAAATATTTTTCGGTCAATTGACCGACTATTTGACCGGTCAATTGACCAAGAAACATTTAATAAAAATCACAATTAAAATTGTAATTAATTTATATAGTACTGTTTACTACATCCAATATTACTGAAAATGAAAAACCAACAACAACTAATAAACAAAACCACATTAAATTCGAAATAAAGGGGAAAATAAAGTAAAAGACGTAATGAAATGAAATAATATGTATTTATTTTATTTGTAAAGCAATGTAAGCAAATTTTCCAGAACCCAGAATACCAAACTAGATATATTCATGTAATAATAGTAAGTAGCTATTTCTATTGAACAACAGATGTCGTGCGGTTCCATTTAGATTATTTGACCATATTACTTGGCTGTCAAATATTTTTGGTCAATTGACCACGGCACATCCTTAGAAGAAATATATCACTTACCGAGATCTGCTATGGCAGAGTGCCACACCCAGTAATGGGTAAAAGACATGATGATATATTTATTTATATTTATTTTACAAAACTAATATTTGAACCGAGTATCTGAAGCACTTAGCCATCGCTTTACTCATTCAACCATCTCATAAAATTATATATCTAGCTCAAAACAGTTCACAACCCTCAAAACTAGGTAAATACCAGTCTAGTCATCCATTCCCATTAGCAATATACATCGTCAAATTGGCATATTACAATATTCAACACAAATGACCTTGAATCCCCCACCACCATTTGCAGTCAAAGCAAAGCACCCTCGATCATAATTCTCTCTAAATACTCGGCGCTCATTACACAAACATTTCTGTTAATCAATGCGTCTGCTTCCCCTCCACTAAACAACGCGCCATCAGCATCAGTGCGCGGGCAGCGTTACCATAGCAACGACCCCCAGCTCTGCGAGCTGACTCACCGCTGCTGCCCTCGCACTCTTTCTGTCTCTAGTTGTCTTTGTCTGCTACACAGCATCCCTGTTCCATGCAGCAGACAAGCGGACAGACCTAGACTGATTTTGTGTCACGATGATTGTGATTCTTGGCTAAAGGAGATAAAAGAGAGAGAGAGAGAGATGATGTGGACCTGTTAAATGCAGACGTGGATGTTTTGTTTTATTTACTTTGTTCAATGTAGGTTTTATAGTTCTATTTGTGGAATTGTTATAAAATGCAGAAAATATCATTTTGTCTGTTTGCTATTTGTTCATGTTAGACTTGCACTTGTTTATGAATGACTATTTTATACAGGCTGTTAAAAAAAGGGTAAAAAAATGTCATAGTATATTCATTTCGATGTGCTGATTTACAATCCAAATTAGCAAAATTATGGACATGCTTCTAGAAGAGTACATTTCTAGTACCACTGGTCGACACGTAATTTTTAATAAAAATAATAATGGATTATGGGGTAGGTGGCACAGTGGTATCGAGTCGGCCTGTGGATCTTGAGAACCCTGGTTCGATTCCCACAGCCGATAAACAATTTTCACCAATTTAAAAAATCTACCCCTGTGGCTCCCTCTCCACTAATATCTTGCGAGCCGTGATTTGACGGCTGGTAACCGCAGTTCACGCGAAAAAATATATCACTTACCGAGATCTGCTTAGGCTGAGTGCCACACCCAGTAATGGGTAAAAGGCGTGATGATATATTTATTTATAATAATGGATTTTGTGACCACGTCACTGATGTTGAATAACAAATGAATTATTTACCTCAAATCCTCAAGCCGACTTGATACCACTGAATCACCTACCTCATTTCTTACAACATAATAACTTACCAAATACAGTTTAATAATGCCTTCATTGTTAAACTATTTTCAATATAATAATGAACCGATTATGAACGCAAAGTGTAAAAAGATATTTTTTATTATACATGTGGATATTTAATAATATTCCACAGTCCCAATAAAAAGTCTTACTTTATAGCCTACAGGTCGGTGTTGACCTGGTTGAAATCGGTTGAAAACTGTAATAGTATGTTATGCATCAAGGGAGGAAAAAAACAAGCGATTATTCCCGTGTGTGAAGTTGGCAAACCGAGACGTAAGCGAGGGCCGAAGGTTCGAACGGAAGTTGAGGTTTGCCAACTTCAGACAAGGGATAATCGCGTCCTCCCGTGAAGCATATTATACTTTTCGTAACAAGAGCACAAAAATTACTGTCTTATCGGGACAAATGTCAAATATGGGTTGCACAACAAGTTATCTAGGAAACGCCGCAAACAGCTAATAATCGTAGTCTCTAGGGAGAGAAACATCTCTCTAGGGAGAGAAACATGCTACCTAGGGAGAGAAACATCCTACCTAGGAAGAGAGATGTTTCTCTCCCTAGAGGAGAAAAGCAGTGTTTCTCTTTCTAAAATTAGGGAATAAGAACGTGTTTCTTGTGCATGTGTTAGGAAAAATTAATTTCAGGGACAATTCAAATTACATTTGTTACTTCAAGACTCTTTTATTCCCTGCACTGTAGTTGAAACTAAGTTCGTGTGATAAAAGTAACAAATAAAAAAAAAGTGTTTGTAATATTTCAAAGAAAACTATTGAGAAAATATGAAATAAACTGCACTAAACGAAATCCTTTCGCCAAATTGATCAAACACAAATTCAACAGTCTTCCCCAGCATCCAAGAGTAGCAAATCGAATCTACCCTTACAATAAAACTTTATCAAACACTCCCCCGCTGTCGGGGGTTCCGTAATCCTGGGAAAAATTTGCACTGTCAGTTTAAATGTTCACGGCAAGAAAACCAAATCGATAGCTCGGAAAACTCACTGAAAATCCCCATTCCGAAGGTTTAATTAACGATTTGACGTCGGTTAAGTGGGCTGTGGAAACGATTCGTTTTTGTTTTGTTTAGGGCAAACACTACCGTGTTTTGTTTTTGTGTGTATTGATTGTTTTGTTTTAATTGTTTCCGAGTGAAAAGCGACTTGGTAGTTCTGGAATTTTAATTAATGTGGTTGATGTGTTTTTGTTTATTAATGGATTCCGTGGTGCCAAATTTAATATTTGTTATGTTCATATTTGTTGTTGTTGCATGTAGTCAGGTATTAATTAATATAATAGGTTTGGGATAATTACCAGTAATATTATTATTGTTTGAATAATATAATTTATGATTATTTATTATGAATGAATATATTTTCATTAGAAAATTAATTAATTATTCTATTATAATTTACAATAATTACATGAAACGTATTTTAAATATTTGTAATCATTTCTAAATACAATAATATTTATCCATTACAAATATGATTCATTAAACACAATTTATTATTTATTTGAAACTTCGCCGAAAAAAACTTAATAGCTTTTAAGAAAATATGTATCACATATCAATTTTAAACGTAAATAATCCTTAAATAATAATCAAATTTAATTGTATTTATATTGGAAAAGTTCTAAACAGTTGTCGAACTGTGTCCACGATGTTAATAAAACAAGAAGCACGCTAAATCACTTTCGTAACGATGGCGTTTTTTGTAACTATTGCTGTCTCACTGTATAGAACAATAATATATTGTAATACTAGTGAGGAAAGAGTTTTACAATAGCCTTTTC
Organism: Pterostichus niger; assembly: GCA_947425015.1. Taxonomy (NCBI): domain Eukaryota; kingdom Metazoa; phylum Arthropoda; class Insecta; order Coleoptera; family Carabidae; genus Pterostichus; species Pterostichus niger. The sequence goes on from OX380343.1 coordinate 1,591,509, forward strand.
AACATTAAACCTTACGAAAATTACATTTTTACGTTTGCGATACAAGAAATTTAATAATTATTTTATATAAATCAAAGGAGTTGTATTTGTAAATGCACATCACGGTAGGTGGCTCAGTGGTATCGAGTCGGCCTGTGGATCTTGAGAACCCTGGTTCGATCCCCACAGCCGACAAACAATTTTCACCAATTTAAAAAAATCTACCCCTGTGGCTCCTCCACCACTAATATCTTTGGAGGCCGTGATTTGACGGCTGGTCCCCGCACTTCACGCGAAAAAATATATCACTTACCGAGATCTGCGTATGCAGAGTGCCACACCCAGTGATGGGTAAAAGGCGTGATGATATAAAAAAAAAAAAAAAAAAACATCACGTTTCCTTGGTCACCATGTCAAATAACATTTCCCTCACTCAATTTAGTTGTGATAGTAACTGTCTCTCTCACTAGTGAGGAAAGTCATTTCCTTTCATCACTAGTGAGGGAAACTATCACAATTATGTAAGTAATGTTGAAAAAAGACTGTTTAATATATTTTTTTCACGACCCTGTCAAAATGTATTTTTTTGTCCTTTAATTAAGACAAAAGAGGGACAATAAAGCCATATATATTTATCCAGCAGTACGGTGGTGTGGATAGCATTACGGAATTTGAATCTGGAGATCCCGAGTTCGAATCTCACTCAAGCTAAAATTATATGAACTAGCACACTGCGGCTCGGTGAGTGCGGACCCTGTACTGTAATTGAGATTAAGTTCCTGTTGTACAGCGTAACATAAATATATACATTAATAAACCAAAAAATAACGCCTACCAAAAGAATAACAAAACTGAACTAAACTCAAACATAGCTTTAATATCCTGAAACCCGTAAAATATTTGTTTATTATATTATGGAGTAGGTGGCTCAGTGGTATGTGGATCTTGAGAACCCTGGTTCGATCCCCACAGCTGACAAACAATTATCACCAAATTAAATCTACCCCTGTGGCGTCCTCACCACTAACATCTTTGGAGGCCATGATTTGACGACTAGTAACCGCACTTCACGCGATGAAATATATCACTTACCAAGATCTGCTACAGAAAGTGCCACACCCAGTAATGAGTAAAAGGCGTGATGATATATTTATTTATTTAATTTATGTTTATTAGTATTAAATAAATAAAATAAATAAATATATCATCACACCTTTTACCCATCAATGGGTGTGGCACTCTGCCTAAGCAGATCTCGGTAAGTGATATATTTTTCGCGTGAAGTGCGGTTACCAACCGTCAAATCACGGCCCCCAAAGATATTAGTGGAAGGAGAGCCACAGGGGTCGATTTAAATTGGTGAAAATTGTTTGTCGGCTGCATTAAAAGACTTATAATAATCAATGATTGATTTGAAATACATAATAATTCGACAAATAAGTACTTCAATGACGCGTGAACATCTTTATAATTTTATTCAAAATAAAACGATAAATATGTTGAGTCTTCGCCAGACAACAGACATACTATTTGTATGAGATCTATACAATATGCCGTATAAATGAATAAATTTTCATTTATATTCAGCCACGTGTATTTGACTTATTTGTAAAAAGAACTGTGTAATAATATACAACACAAAAGAGATAATAAATAATAAGCAAATACAAGACGTTCACTCAAGCTGTATTAAGTAAAAATGTAGGTAGATATGAACTTTCATCCGGGAACAGAAAATATTCATTTGAAATTCATAATAACTTGATATTTCACGCGAATAAATATATTACTTACTGAGATCTGTTCCGGCAGAGTGCCACGCCCAGTAATAAGTAAAAGGCGTGATGATATATTTATTTATTTATGCCACTGATGATTTTAATAAAATAAATATTTCCGTCGTTTTTTCGGTACCAGATAGAGTAAAATGCAGAACTTTTTCTCTACATTAAATTATTTACATTTTTGTATGTAAAATAATTAGGAAAGGCAATAATTGAACATTTCAAAAATAGTATTAAAAACACTATGGTGCGTCTTTTGATTCACCACCCTGTATGAAACAATATATTTTACTTGAAACTGACAGGAAAATAAACATTTACCTGAGCTTTAAGATTCAGGAAAGCTTTGCTTTGCATGCCTAGTCAGGAAAATAACATATTGCCTGCCTAGGCAGATAATGAAAGAAACGTGAGTGTCTAGTTACTTAGCAACATCAAATACTGACTGAATATGTAAGTCAAATTTAAATTAATTTAAAATGCTTTCCTGACTTGTTACGTAAATAACTATGTATTAATAATGACTAAACAAGTAACAAATATAAATACCATTATTTTGCTGCTATTTTCTTGAAAAATCCATTGAACTAAGGCACTATTACACGTACAATTTACATAAAAAACTTGAATTTAATCTGCGAATGTTCACAGCTCAACTGCTTTAGTCTCATATGCAAGTCTGGACATCGATCGTTCATTAATTTGAATACCCATGAATATATAGTTGAAACATGTATCTTTAAATAAAGTAACGGAGAACATAGATATACAATCATAAATATTACTTATTTATTATAATCCAGTGCTTATTTATTATTTATTTATCCTGTGAAATTGAGAACCCGGGTTCGATTCCCACAGACGATAAACAATTTTCACTGGAGCAGATCTCGGTAAATGATATATTTTTCGCGTGAAGTGCGGTTACCAGGCGTCAAATCACGGCCCACAAAGATGTTAGTGGAGGGGGAGCCACAGGAATAAATTTAAATTGGTGAAAATTGTTTGTCGGCTGTGGGGATCAACCAAGGGTTCTCAAGATCCACCGGACGACTCGATACCACTAAGCCATCTACCTATTTGAAGTAGATAATTGTAAGTGGTTATTGTTCAACCTGTACAATCGTAAAAAATACACATTTTGCATCAAGTTCTTAGCAACAGCTGTAAAAATAAAAATTTAATGAGTTATAAAATTAATTTCGTATTATCTATTCATGGCAATTTGCAAAAAAAACAAAACAGTTAGAAAACCGATAATTTTCTAGTAAATAATCAATTTATGAAAGTTTCAAAGTAAGTACTATAATTATAACATAAAAATTCCAGAAACAATTGATAGTCAGTTGTTAGTACAGTCAATTATAAAGTTGTGTTCTGCGGCCGCGGCCCAAGTAATAACATTTTATTAACTATGACGTCTAGTGCCAGATTACGTGATTTATTCTAGGAAATCATGGTCTCTCAGATGTCTGCTGTAAATAAACATTTATGTAAACTACAAAGGACAAATTATAATGCATTCGTTAATAATAATTCAGTATGCGATGCGTAACATCGTAGCAGGCCACGGCGAATGGCGAAACAGATGACTCATTCTCAACAGTTGACAGTCGCGGTTGTTACTATGTATTTAGGTTGGAAACAAATGACATTCGATGTATATGAAAATAGTAGGCTAATAAACTGTATTTTTATATGAACATTTAGGGCATTATTTACATACAGAAAAAAATTGGTTTTATTTTATTTTTATAAATAAATATATCATCACGCCTTTTACCCATTACTAGGTGTGGCACTCTGCCGTAGCAGATCTCGGTAAGTGATATATTTATGCGCGTGAAATCGTAAAATCACGGCCCCCAAAGATGTTACTGCAGGAGGAGATTTAAAAAAAATATAAATATATCATCACGCCTTTTACCCATTATTGGGTGTGGCACTCTACCGTAGTAGATCTCGGTAAGTGATATATTTATGCGCGTGAAACCGTAAAATCACGGCCCCCAAAGATGTTACTGCAGGAGATTTAAAAAAAATAAATATAAATATATCATCACGCCTTTTACCCATTACTAGGTGTGACACTCTACCGTAGTAGATCTCGGTAAGTGATATATTTATGCGCGTGAAACCGTCCTATCACGGCCCCCAAAGATATTACTGGAGGGGAAGATTGAAAAAATAAATAAATATATCATCACGCTTTTACCCATTACTATGTGTGGCACTTTACCGTAGTAGATCTCGGTAAGTGATATATTTATTCGCGTGAAGTGCTGTTACCAGCAGTCAAATCACGGCCCCCAAAGATGTTACTGGAAGGGGAGATTTAAATTGGTGAAAATTGTTTGTCGGCTGTGGGGATCGAACCAGGGTTCTCAAGATCCACAGGTCGACTCGATACCACTGACTGAAAGTAGGACAAGTTCAATACAACAAATAATAGATATACATGGTGTTTAAAAATTATTGCAAAAAATTAAAGAGTACTTATATATTATTTACAATTTATTCGAAATTAAAAAAACAATTGCACATTACTTGAAGCAAACATTTCTCGTGCATCTGAATTTTTAAAATCGTCTTAATATCCGCGATTGTCCAATCCAATAAAAAAAAGTCTAAAATAAACACATAATTTATGAATAAAAGTATTTTCCAAGTCCGAAAAAAATATAATAATGCATTGAACAATTTCATGTCACTAACAAATTAAGTCAACAATTAATCAGAACTTATAATTCATATAGGAAGAGTCCCAAGGTCGAAGCAAACATTTCCTAATTCGTTCAACCCTTAATCAAACTGTCAAGAATGCTACATTACGACAGACATCAACTTCAAGCTTCAAGTACAGGGAAATCAACCCCGGGATAATGAATGTTTGGTGAATAAACACGGTAGCAGGGCAGTAGCAGCAGTGCTAGCGGTAGACATAAGGGGTTGACAACCCTAAAAGTGATACTGAGAAAGCGACACAGTGGCGGAGTTGTAAAATTTCCTATTGGGGTCAATCTATTAATTTAATCATATTTTAGAAGAAAATAGATAAGAACTTTTTCTACTGCCGTTAACAAAATGTTATTTAACGTACGGGTTTAAATGACGCTAAATAAAATCTTGATGGTTGCGAACGTTATAGTCACGGCTTGAAGTATTAAGCACGGGGTGAAGTTAGCTTCATGCATCTGTCATTGTAACTTAAACCTTACTTTTTAATTAATTATTAAAGCTTTACACATTTTTGTTTTCTTAATTTATGATCATAAAAAAGTATTGTATGTGCCACGTTTTATAAACTCTTTAAACGCTCGTTTTTTATACATTCGTAAGTAAAGATGCATTTATAAAACTTGTTAAATAATATACTATTTTCTATTTCCGTTATTACAATATCATTTAATGTAGTGATTTCCATGGTACTAAACAACATCTTAATCACATGTTGACAAGCCGTAGTTGCCAATATTTTAGTCACGGCTTGAGATATTAAGCAAGGGCTGAAGTTAGCTTCATGCGTCTATCATTGTAACTTAACCTTACTTTTCAAATAGTTCATAAAACTTTAAACTTTATTGTTGTTTGTAAAAAAGTATAGTATGTGACTCGTTTTATAAACTCTTTAGATACTCGTTTTATATACAGGGTGTTTCACAACTTAGAGCAAAAAACTAAAGGGTATATTCTGTACGACGTGCTGATCATGAAACAAAAGAATTTTTTTTAAATTCGAAAAATTAAGGGTTGTTACCCTAGTAATGCACTGGATTTGCTTTCCTATTAAACACAAACAATGAAGTAGGTATCAACTACGAAAGAATAATTACACAATTCAATTATTAGCAGTTATTTATAATAGATTTTTATTTAATTAATAACTTTAACATAATCATCCACCCAGTGGCAGTGGCAACGAAAAATTTTGGACTGGGAAACATGGAAAATAGTTTTGCGATTTAAAAAAAATCTTTTTGTTTCATGATCAGCACATCGTACAGAATATACCCTTTAATTTTTTGCTCTAAGTTGTGAAACACCCTGTATAACTAAAAAGGCATTTATAAAACTTGTAACATAATATACTATTTTCTACTGCCGTTATTAAAATGTCATTTAATGTACTGGTTGCCATGGCACTAAATAACATCTCAATCATATGTTGACAGTGACATATTTTTGCGTGTTACCAGCCGTCAAATCTCAGCCTGCAAAAATATAAGTGTAAATTATAATTATGTACAAAATTACAAATTATAAATATCATATTTGTACCCTCTGAATACAGTAAATATAACAATATATTTCACCCTAAGCCCAAGGTTATTTTTTGCCATGAAAATTAGATGTCAAATTGATTTTTCTTTTAGAAGCCCAACTTTATTTCATTCAATTTACTTCGTAAAATAAAATAATAATCCAACTCTTTCGCCTCACAAATAGTTTTAAACCCTTCTAATCCCCTACCCTAATCCTAATTGAATGATTCTCTCATTCTGTCCGTCCACCATTCGCTGCCAAAGAAATAATTAATGAAAGTGGAATTCCAACTCTAGTAACCATTTGTCGAGTGTTCTCCTCCCCTATCGGGTTACTGTCCGTGTGTAAAAACTTCCAGTGTGTCATTTACCCCCTGGTGCTGGGGGCGGTGACGGTGGCGACTGCGTGCCAGAGTCGAACGGTCGAGGTATATAGGAAACTTGATACGATAAAAACAGTTGACCTTCGTGGAACGAATGTCGTTTGTTTGGAAGAGGGTGCAGTGGCAAGCAAAGTTTTTATGAGGGAGCTCTGACAGTGAAGCTACTATCGATAATGCGACTTTTAGTTGACAGAATTTATTTTTTAAGATAGTTATTTGTGTATTAAGAGCATAAAGTGATTCTTTGTTACTCGAGCACGGTAATTGCAACGCGAGTCGAAGGCGAGACACTTTACGCTCGTGATACACACATAATTTTTTCTGCGATTGCATCTTAAATTATTAAAAAAACGTATACGTACTGAAAATAAATTCATTTTGACAACGGTCAATATGACAAGTTTCTGTTTTGTCTGTATTCCTGGTAACTATTGAAATAAGCGCGCATTTAATATCTTTTTCTACTTCCGTTAGGAAATAAACGTTTTATTTCACTTATTTGAGTTAGGTAATGAACTGCATTATTTAACTAGTGAAATATGAGGTAACATAGCAACAGATATCTTGGTTAACGAATTCTGATATGTTATTCTTTTATTTTTTGAATTTATAACTGTCATTAATATGTCAAAATTTCATAATTTCAAAAACGCTCTTTCGTATTTATTAGAAAGGAAAGGAAAAATATTGTATGAAACTAGTAAGGAAATAGGTTATTACCTTACTTATGTGTTTACATAATTCGGCTACGCCTCGTTCTGCAAATTTCACATGCGTAAGGTAATAACCTTCATTTCTTTACTAGTTACTGCCATTAATATGTCAAAATTTCATAATTTCAAAAACGCTCTTTTGTATTTATTAGAACGGAAGTAGAAAAAATATTGTATGAAACTACTAAGGAAATAAGGTTATTACCTTACTCATGTATTTACATAACTCGGCTACGCCTCGTTCTGCAAATTTCACATGCGTAAGGTAATAACATTCATTTCCTTACTAGTTTCATAAATAGCTATTTTCGCTCGTTGCCATTGGAGAAGTGTGACAAAGATATTTTTCGATTGTTCCACAGAAAACATCAACTTTACGATAATAATAATTATTAAAGCTATTAATGCCTATTAATAATTAAATAATTTATTAATTAATTATTAATAATAATATGAATCTATAATGACTTATAATAATATAATAATGACTTATTGCAGGTCCTTTTTTTGCTTAGCTGAGGAGCCCCGAGGCCCCGGTCGGACACCAGGGCCCCCAGAGGTATCGTTACGCCACTGGAATTACTGCTTCTTATGTTTTTCTAACTTAGCAGTTAAGCGTTTCCGGTAGATTTACATAGCACCCTGTATACAATTATTAAAGTTTGAATAGCAATTAAACTATATTTCCAGCTATAAAACTTGCCAATCTTAACATGAATCACATTGTGCACCTGTGCATGAATTTAAATTACAAATTGTATAAAATAATCAACCTTCAGTGTATAGTATTCAAATGTTTTGCATTTAAAAGCAAAACAAATCAATTTCTCATTGAATGACCGCTTCGTTAGCCAGCACAGCACCGCAACAAACAAATAAACATCGATAAAAACAACAGAAAGTCTAACTCGGATACTAATTACTCATAATTTATAGCTCATTAAATATCCACAATTCCAAGCAAAAGTGTTTCTCTATTCAGGTCGCTGAACACGAACGAATAAGTCGTTAATATACTCAGTTCAATGGCGCTAGTTATGAGTATGCTTTGTTCAGATTTCATTGCACTTTTTAATTTGGTTATTTAATTAAAATAAAATAATTATATCATCACGCCTTTTACCCATTACTGGATGTAGCACTCTGCCGTAAGCAGACCTCGGTAAAGGAAAAATTTCTTCGCGTGAAGTGCGGTTACCAGCCGTCAATTCACGGCACCCAAAGGTGTTAGTAGAGGGGGAGCCACAGGGATATATTTAAATTGGTGAAAATTGTTTGTCGCCTGTGGGAATCGAACCAGAGTTCTCAAGATCTAGAGGCCGACTCGGTACCACTGAGCCACCTACCTATTTTCTTCAATAATTTAAATTACCACTGTAGCTCTACCTCCATTAATATTAACTTTGGTGACCGTAATTCACACGTATAAATATATCACTTAACGAGATCTACTATGGCAGAGTGCCACACTCAGTAATAGGTAAAAGACGTGATGATATATTAAAATGGGGTAGATGGCCCAGTAGTATGTGGATCTTGAGAACCCTGGTTCGATCCCTACAGCCGACAAACAATTTTCACCAATTTAAATCTACCCCTGTGACTCCCCCTCCAATAACATCTTTAAGGGTCGCGATTTGACGGCTGGTAATCGCACTTCACGCGAGAAAATATATCATTTACCGAGATTTGTTTTGACAGAGTGCCACACCCAGTAATGGGTAAAAGGCGTGATGATATATTTATTTATTTCTTATTAAAATAGGGTAGGTGGTTCAGTGGTATGTGGATCTTGAGAACCCTGGTTCGATCCCCACAGCCGACAAACAATTTTCACCAAATTAAATCTACCCCTGTGGCTCCCCCTCCAATAACATCTTTGAGGGTCGCGATTTGACGGCTAATAACCGCACTTCACGCGAGGAAATATATCACTTACCGACATCTGTTTTGACAGAGTGCCACACCCAGTAATGGGTAAAAGGTGTGATGATATATTTATTTATTTCTTACTAAAATGGGGTTGGTGGCCCAGTAGTATGTGGATCTTGAGAACCCTGGTTCGATCCCCACAGCCGACAAACAATTTTCATCAATTTAAATCTACCCCTGTGGCTCCTCCTCCAATACCATCTTTGAGGGTCGCGATTTGACGGCTGGTAACCGTACTTCAGGCGAGGAAATATATCACTTACCAAGATCTGTTTCGGCAGAGTGTCACACCCAGTTATGAATAAAAGGAGTGTTGATATATTTATTTTATTTTTATTAAAATAAAAATATACATTTCGTTTCGTGCCTTGGTTTGCTATCTTAGCCCTTGGCTGTAATGAAATACTTTCCACCTCAGTGTGTAATGTACTATTACACTTTTTATACAATTGTATATCAGTGAATCGAATTGATATTTTATTATAAATTATAATTATGTACAACACTACAAATTATATTATTATTATTATTATTATATTATTACTAATATCTTTGGGGGCCGTGATTTTTCGGCTGGTAACCGCACTTCACGCGAAAAAATATATCACTTACCGAGATCTGTTTAGGCAGAGTGTCACACCCAGTAATGAGTAAAAGGCGTGATGATATATTTATTTTTTTATTTTACTACAAATTATAAATATGATATTTGTACCCCATGAATACAGTAAATATAACAATATATTAAATTCCACCCTAAGCCCAAGGGTATTAATCTCTTACACGTTCACAATTCCTACCTCCACAAATCACAGTTCATTACCCACGAACAAAGGCGGCATTCAGTGCCACTGCGCCAGTCTGACCCCGGAGCCGCCTCGGTTATCTTCCCGGAACACCGGAATCACCCGTAGTCCCAGCCAGGTGCAGTAATTACCAGAAGCCGGTACTGCTGGTGGTGCTGCACCCGCTAGTTGCACGAGGGTGGTTCTGTTGTAATTTGTGATTCTATGCAGCTGGCTGCATGGCGTAGTGTTGTGGTAGAAGCAGAGGAATGGTTGATGAAGGGACAGGGATGTAATGTAGTCAAGGGAAGGCGCATTATTGATGTTATATAGTTGGTACTATCTGGGTAATATAATTATGAGTTGTACCATATTGCAATGTTATGTTTATATACAGGGTGTTTCAGGACTAGTGTAACAAACTTTAACAGCTTATTCCTGAGGTCATTTTGAGCCAAAAATGTCATATGAACATAGGTCCTATTCCTTCTAGTTACCAAAATACAAGAGGTTGAAGTTCTATAAATAACACGAAATTTTCAAATTTTTACAATCAAGATACTTTCAGAAAACAAGAGTTTTATTGAAAAGTCATACCCTATTTGACTTAATTAATTGTATTTATTAATATTAACGAATACGATTTAGAGAACAAAACATAAAATGACACAATTAAATAGATACAGAACAACATAACCAAACATAAAATATGTTAACACAATATGAAATAAGATAACAAATTTTAAAAAAATTACACCAAGTGTTCAAAATGAGCGCCTTGAACTCGTATGCATGTTAATATTAATAAATAAATAAGTAAAGTTTTATGAATTATTTAAAAAGTAGGGTTAAGTGGGAATGGCAGATGCCTGAAGCTAAAGTCACCCCGTGATTAATATTTCAAGCCGTGACTAAAACATTCGAAGTCATGGAAACCGCTACGTTAAATGACAGTTTAATAATGAAAGTAGAAATAGTTATTTGTGTATTAAGAGCGTAAAGTGAATTTTTGTTACTCGAGCACGAGTCATATACTATACTTTTTTACGATCGTAAATTAAGAAAACAAAAGAATGTAAAGCTTTATGAATTATGTAAAAAGTAAGGGTATGTTAGATGGGACAGATGCCTGAAGCTAACTTCACCCCGTGCTTAATGTCACAGGCCGTGACTAAAACGTTCGAAGCCACAGCTTGTCAACATGTGATTAAGATGTTATTTAGCGTCATGGAAACGATTGACAGATAAAACGTCCAACGTTGTCGTTTTGACAGATAAAACGCCAAGCATTTATTGATTTTTTGTTCAATTCCATGGCTGTCTGTATTTTCAACACAACTTTCGACATTTTAATATTTATTTTCTGTCGTTACAAAGCATGTAATAGAAATTATGTTTATTGATTTAGATGCTTTTATTTGAAGCTTTTCTGCATAAAATAATTAGGGAAACCAATAATTGAACATTTGAAAAATAGCATTGAAAACGCTATGGTGCGCAATTCGATTCACCACCCTGTATATATATATATATATATATATATATATATATATATATATATATATATATATATATATAATTCTATTATGACTGCAGTATTAAAGAGATTGCGGTTTCAGGAAAAGTACTAAATATTAAACAAATTAAAACAAAGTTTACATTTATAAAATAATACCAGAAGTTTAAAAGTTAGTCTGTATTTCCGAGTCATTCATCCCTAAAAATTTATCGAAAGCAATTAGGCTGTTCCACATTCAAGTTCACAAACCACTGACTGCAGCACCCCAGCACCACTGCTGCCTGATAAAGTTACCATCCCCAAAGAGTTGAGTTGAGCGCTTGGAGTTCGAGTTCCGCAGTTCACCGCCCCGCCCCGCCCGTCTAACTTGTTATTACACGAGTTGTTCTGTTACTGTTCAGTGTTCAGTGTTCGCTGTTTGCAAAGTTCCGTGTGTTGTTGTGTGTTCTCAAATTATTCCACTTATTGAATCGTTCGCACTGAACCGGAATTAATTCAGACGGCAAACATGCACGAAACCCACTATGTAACAGAACTATATACAAGCGACACTGATTTACTAGGTTTTATTTGTAAAATACATATACAGGGTGTTTCTGTAACTCTACACGAAACTTTAAAAAACATATATTATTTGATATATTAATTATAGACCAAAAATATATTTTTTCTGCAACCATTAAAAAAAGTAGGCGTTTTTGAACTTATTTTTATTATGAAAGTAGCAGATTTTTGCACTAGTGCAAAAATGTGAATTGTGCAGAAAAGTAATTTAAAAAACAAATCATTTTCTTTTTCATATCTTTTTCTCGATTTATTTGGGAGCAAATTTAATGTTGCAGCATTTGCTTCTTCTATAATGTCTATAGAATCTAATACGTGTTCGCCACTCGATTCAAACATTTTATAAATTGAAAGCACGGAGACATTTTTCCTAATTATCAACAAAATAATTGAGTTTATTTGTCTGTCAGTTGTCATGGATACATTAAACCAGGTATCTTTCTAAAGTTTTTAAATTAATACAAAATTTCAGAGATGTTACAATTACTGAAAGTTTTATTATTTTTATCAAAATTTGGTTTATGGTTGTAGAAAAAATAGTGTACGCAACTCGTGCAGAAAGAGGTTTTTTTGACCTCACGGTCTTGCAGCATTCGCTTCGCTCATGCAGCAACGGACCACTCATTAAAAAAACCCATCTTTCTGCACTTGATACGTAAATAACTATTTTGAAATTCGCAAAAATTAAGGTATTTCATTCCTAGCGAATATTTTTAGTGTCACTGGTTTAATAGTACATTTAATTATTTATAATTATGTTACTAATGAAATAAAAGTATAAACACTGCCTACAAATAATCATTTATGAATTAGTTATTATGTAGGTACCTGGTGTAATGCCATATTTTTATTTGAGTACCTAGTCTGATTTCGTATACGGTATTGAAAGGGTAAATTTGAGAAAAATGTATAGCAACAGTGAATTAGTGGATATGCAGTTAGTGTATGGAGAAAATCCGAATTAAACCAGTGACACTAAAAATTAAATACCCTAATTTTTGCGAATTTCAAACAAATTCTTTTTGTTTTATAATCAGTATATCAAATTATATACGTCATTAAAGTGGCTCCTCCTCCACTAATATCTTTGGAGGCCGTGATTTGGCGGCTGGTAACCGCACTTCACGCGAAAAAATATATCACTTACCGAAATCTGCTTAGGCAGAGTGCCACACCCAGTGATGGGTAAAAGGCGTGATGATATATTTATTTATTTATTTAATTAAAGTTTCTTGCAGAGGTATAGAAACATCCTGTATATATCATTACGCCTTTTACCCATTACTGGATATAGCATTCTCCCGTAGCAAATCTCGGTAAGTGATATATTTATTCGCGTGAAATGCGATCACCAGTCGTCAAATCACGGTCCCTAAATATGTTAGCGGAGGGAAAGCCACAGGGGTAGATTTAACTTGGTGAAAATTGTTTATCGCCTGTGGGAATCGAACCCGAGTTCTCAAATCCACAGGCCGACTCGATACCACTGAGCAACTTATCCCATATAAACTACTGTTATTATTTTGTTTTATAAAAATTATATATACTATAATTTTTGTTATAAATTTAAAAACGTAAAAGTTATAATCAAAAATTATTTTATTCAAACGAATTAATAAAAATAAAAACTATCTCGCCCTACATTACATAAAAAAATAAAGTTTAATTTAAAACATTTTTTTTAATATGTTAAAATATTTTATAAACAATAGATCAAATACAGAATACGCCCTGTTCTTCCATCGTTATCTATTCCACTCTGTTTATGAATTTTAATAACATTTAATCTAAAACCAATATTCCTATTTTATAAACAAACATTGTTACACCATTTTACTTTAATTTCAATTTCCCCCATAATGAAAACAACAGAACAGCGCACCCATTTTCACAAAACGCTCAAAATACTTTAATCAAAACACCAACACAAAACGCATTCATAACATAAACATACACCACCAGTAGCGGCAGCGCTGTATATCTCTGTCATTAATTCCTGTGTCCTTCCTGTCTACACCCCCCGCACGACGCACCCCGCGGGTGACAAAGCAGCCAGTTATGCAAATACGAAGGATATTACGTGGGGTGCTCGACATTCCACCCCTGCTACGTCGAGCCGACTCTCAGCTATAAATATTTCACTTGCAAACAAATGTGACAACAAAAATGGATTTTGTAATGTGTTGGAGAATATTCCGGTGGGAGGATATCATATAGTTATGAGTTAATTGGTTATCTAATAATATTAAAATCTGATAAATACCATGGTCTATAAGTCTGTACGGAATTATGGACATATTATATAGATAGATAAAATTTTATGGACCGTTACATACAGATATGTTTATCAAAGTTACTTTTCTGTCAGGATAATTAGAACATGTTCTATTTTCTAGACACAATTTGAAACAATGTATTAATTAATTAAATAAACTTTTACTCACAGTATTGTAAAATGAACGTCTTCAATTTCACGAGAAAGTTTGTTGAAAATGTAAACGACTTACCTGAAAACAAAAACAAATATTAGAATTAAGTATTAGAAAATTAGTTTATAATAAAAAAATAAAATAAATATATCATCACGCCTTTTACTCATTACTGGGTGTGGCACTCTGCCGTAACAGATTTCGATACGTTATATATTTCTTCGCGTAAAGTGCGGTTATAAGTCGTCAAATCATTGGCCCCAAAGATATTAGTGGAGGAGGATCCACAAGGGTAATTTTAATGTGGTGAAAATTGTATATCGGCTGTGGGAATCGAACCCGGGTTGTCTAATTCACAGACTGACTTGATAAAAATATTTCCATATCAACTTAGTTTCAAAATTGTCTAAAATTTAATATCATAAGGGTATGAAATAAACAGAAACCCATGGTGATTACCCAAATAAATCTGTATATAAATAAATAAATATATCATCACGCCTTTTACCCATTACTGAGTGTGGCATTCTGCCATAAGCAAATCTCGGTAAGTGATATATTTATACGCATGAAGTGCGGTTACCAGCCGTCAAATCGTGCCCCCCAAAGTTGTTGGTGGAGAGGGAGCCACAGGAGTTGATATTAACGTGGTGAAAGCTAGTTTGTCAGTTGCGGGAATCGAACTCGGGTCCTCAAGAATCGCAAGCCAAATATATACCCACTAAACCACCAACCCTGTATATAAGATTATCTTAAAATCTAACTGTGAATACTGCCCAAAAATTAGGTAATATTATTTTTCTACTTCCGTTAGGAAATAGACGTTTTATTTCACTTATTTGAGTTATTTAATGAAGTGCATTATTTAACTAGTGAAATAATGAGGTAATATAGCAACAGATATCTTGGTAGACGAATTCATTTATTTTTTGAATTTATAACTGTCATTAATATGGCAAAATTTCATAATTTCAAAAACGATCTTTCGTATTTATTAGAACGGAAGTAGGAAAAATATTGTATGAAACTCGTAAGGAAATGAACCTTACTTATGTATTTACATAACTCGGCTACGCCTCGTTCTGCAAATTCCACATGCGTAAGGTAATAACCTTCATTTCCTTACTAGTTTCATAAATAGCTATTGTAACAACAAAGACAAAATTAATTATCATCCAACATTTGGTGAAACAAGGTTTAATAAAAATATAATATTTTTTAATAGCTATTGTGATATTTGATTCTGCAGACTGAGGATATTCGCCAGATCGAAGTCGGCAGTGAAACTTTTATCCAGAGATTGCGGTATATTTACGGTTACGTACGTTGATGGCAATATGTCTGTCTCGCTCGCACTAATGTGCTTTGAAACTGTGCCAATTTGCCTTGCACTAGATAATTCAACGTTTCAATATTGAACAGGTTGACTTGTCATCACGATATTCTGTAATTTGTTTTCATCGTTACATGGAGTCGGACACGGAGACTAAATATAAGTTTTGTTTATTCTACTCCTGTAAATAAATCACATGTATAAGTGGTATTAATTTTGATGTTTTCTCATAACTCATTTTCATACTTAAATTATTCAGTTGTTACACATATCACGGAATATATTGACATAGTAATTTTAAAATTATTTCATTTATTTATTTATGTTACGCTGTACAACAGGAACTTAATCCCAATTACAGTACAGGGTCCGCATTCACCGAGCCGCAGTGTGATAGTTTATATAATTTTTAGCTTGAGTGAGATTCGAACTAGAGATCTCCGGATTCGAATTCCGTATCGCTATCCACACCACCGTACTGACTTCCTTATTTCCTTATTAAAATAAATGTTGTAGAGCATAAAATTCCACATTAAAATTAATTTTGCATGCTTTATAACGGTACAAATTAAATTAAAAATATAAAAAATTAGCTTCAAAATAGAAATAGCGTTGACAAAACAAAATTAAACAAATGATTCAAGTTTTATCTGTCAGCAGAAAAATATTCCTTGTTTCATGAATTTATTAGCAATAGTTATATATTAGTCTTTAATTTAAGTGAATTATAAGATAAAATGGCGGATAATTACTGAATTAATGAAATAAATGAATTTCCCCAAATGAATTTTGTTTTTATGGAAGCATTTAAAATATAATATATACAATTATATATAAATAAATATACAAATTGGAATCTCTTTTTTTTTAACCCCATATAGTCTGTCAAAAAAATGTTCATTTTTTCACTAATATTAATACGCAAAGTACGTGATTTTTTCATCATTTACATTACTATGACAACGCGTATTTTGAGCACTGTTTTGCGCCCTAGAGTGCAAAATGAGTATCTCGCGCACGCTCCCAAATTATTTGTTGTCAGGTTCCATTAGTTACAACACAACAATAGTATCAAATTCATATTATTGTTAATTGTTTTTCTTAAATTTACTTAAATAAATCAATAATTATTGTATTGTTATATATTTCCAGTTGTAGAAAAAATGGTGTTTGTATTTCGTGGGCAAAATTCTTGTTTTTTGGCGCGTTCGAATGACTTTTTAAAAGTAACATTCTCACGCGCAACAAAAAATATACATTTTGCGCAATTAATACAAAAATAACTATTTTAAAATTCACAAAATTAATTGCATTTTACATAAAGTAAACTAAACAACTTTAGTGCCACGCCCACTAATAGGTAAAAGCCGCAATGATATATTTATTTATTTACTGATTTCGGTTCAGTACGTTATTTAAACCGGTTTAAATTTACGGTTTTTAAACGGTAATAATATTTATTTGATTAAGTTTTCGATTACAGATCGATGGCTCAGTGGTATCTAGTCGAACTGTGGATCTTGAGAACCCTGGTTCGATCCCCACAGCCGACAAACAATTATCACCAATTTAAAAAATCTACCCCTGTGGCTCCTCCACCACTAATATCTTTGGAGGCCGTGATTTGACGGCTGGTAACCGCACTTCACGCGAAAAAATATATCACTTACCGAGATCTGCTTAGGCAGAGTGTCACACCCAGTGATGGGTAAAAGGCGTGATGATATATTTATTTATTTTATTTTATTTCGATTACAGAATCAATTAAATTTTCTGTTTAGTTTTCTGTATTTGGATATAGTTTCATAAAAGGGCGAATATTGGTGCGATTTTTGATTACGGTTTCGTTACGGTTCGGGTTCCTGCATGAGATATGAAAATGTGTTTATTTCCATAGCAACAATGTGCATTGAAAAAGTATTTTTTTGTCGTGCGTATAAACGTAGCATAAAACAGAATCCAAGAAGGTTGTTTCAAAATTAGTTAGCACCACGTGGCATAAACCTATCAAATATCCAATTATCAGCCCCTGAAAAGCAAATAAATTAAGTCGTTTAAAGTTCCCGTCAGGGGGTGAAAATAAAAAAGAAAAACAGAGCTATAAAATTTCATTATTCACTCGTATCCGTCTCCACGAACACATTATTGATTTCTGTGCCGTCAAACGTTCCCAGCGCTCGCGGCAATTTCCCGCGTGCCGTCGAAGGGTCCCAGGATGCCAGGGACGACACGGGGGCGGTTTGAAGGTCTGCCGCTATTTTTAGAAAGTAGAGTAGGGAACGGTGTTTGTCCGCATGAAAGATGGATTGCGTCACGACATAACCTGAGCAGAATACGACCTAGGGAAATCGAGGAAAGTTTTTTAGGTTAGGATCATGTTTCCAATGAAGATGTATCTTCTGTCAAACTTCGGCTAGGGTTCATTTGTTCTACTTGTATCTGATTTTTTTATTCAATTAAGTTGAGTTTACTAACATGGAATGGTTTGTTATACTGCATAACAGAAAATTAATCTTTTGCTGTACTATACAACAGGAAATTAATCTTAATACAAGGACGCTAAAGCTTGTACGCTTTAAACAGCAAACATGGCGGAAGGTTACTTTTATTTTCACCTTATAAATGACATTTTCCAGGCATTTATGATAACTTTAAGTAAATGAATAATTAAAGCACGTAGCCCTGTGAAAATTTACAGGCTCATAGAAGAGAATGAGGTAGGTATACTATGTTCAAAGATACTCCGTTATGGCCCTCTCAGCGGGTCTATTGTTAGGGATTTAAGCTTGATTTATAGGGGTGCAAGGACAGGTATGTATTCAGTATTTCCCAATTTAATTTTATTTTTATATATACAGGGTGTTTCAGGACTAGTGTAACAAACTTTAACAGCTTATTCCTGAGGTCATTTTGAGCCAAAAATGTCATATGAACATAGGTCCTATTATAATAATGAAACAGAGAATTATGTACAAATTTCCGAATTTAAATATTTTGCAATCCTACCCTGAGCGCCAACAGGTAGAATCTCTTACTGTGTGCGGTTCAACACAGGCTTAGTAAGTTAAAGCCATAACGGAATATCTTTGAACATACTATAGGTGGTATCGAATCGGCCTGTGGATCTTGAGAACCCTGGTTTGATCCCCACAGTTGACAAACATTTTTTACCAATTTAAATCTATCCCTGTGGCTCCCCCTCTACTAATATCTTTGGGAACCGTGATTTGACGGCTGGTAACCGCACTTCACGCATACATCACTTACCGAGTTCTGTTTCGATAGAGTGTCACACCCAGTAATGGGTACATGGCGTGATGATATATTTATTTATTTTATTTATAGAAGAGACTTGTAAAATTTTACAAGGCTCATAAAAAACAACTAAGATGAAGTTATTACTTGCAGTCGAAGTATCGGGCAGTAAATCCATTATATACTATAATTAACGAAACTGTTGACATTGACAATTGTTGTTTTTTTCATCACAACAAAATAAATAAATAAACTCAATGATAAAATCACCAGTGTTATATTTAGTTTAGTTTTAAGTTACTAGTTAGTTAGCTACGAAAAAATGTTCATAATACATTTATGAAGTTATTAAAGGCGACAAGACGAAGTGATGATGATTAAATGAACAAAAAAAAATCTTTTTTCGCTAACCAACGATTAATGTCCTGCTATTATGTAAAACAAAAACCAACTTCCGTTGTAAAAAAATACGCAGACTTATCTCTTCATTCATTTCTTTTTTAATATACCATAATAAAAACATCAGACGATCAAATTCTGTGAGTAAAAGTGTAACGTCATGCAACATATTCACTCACACAGAAACTCGCGCACGCAAAACAAAATAAAAACGAAACATCGTCGAGCGAGTGATTAATGACTATGCACTTTCAACTGTTTCATTATAGGCAGAGGCGCCACGCAGGGCCATGCAGCCAATCAGAGCACAGAACGTGTCGAGGATTTTTCACAATGCTGCCAACACAATTGCCCCTAAATAGACCCACTGTAACTACAAACTTACAATTTGAATTGGTGCTGTGATAAAACAAAACCGTTTTAAGACTATTAAATTTATATTTATTTTAGATAAATTTTAAATTTGAGACATGCCACGCCTTTAACCCAAGTTTTGAGTGAAGCAGATCTCGGTGTTAGTGGAGCAATTTAATTCATGGACGATGGGATTTGAACCGTTATTTCAAAAGCTATCACTTTACCAGCTCTCATACAATTTAAATTATAGTCTATAGATTGTGGACCACCATCTTGAAACAAAATGGCAGCCAACACCTTGGTTACTTTATACAAATTTCATAAAACCCAAAGACATAATTCATTCTTTCATATTTCATTATACAGGGAGTTTTTCTTATCAGTAAACATAGGGATATATCATTACCATAGTTACAGTTAAAAAGTTTGACAGCAATGCATTAGAGCGTTTATTTTAAAAGTAAACATAGGGAAAATAATATTTTCAGCAATGCATTGAAGTGTAATAGTCTATAGTCTAAAAGAAACATTTTAAGTTAAAACAATTTAAATGAATTTGAATTACTTTAAATTACATTAACTAAACGTTAGGTATAAATTTAGAACCTCAAAACAATCCAATAGTTCTTTTGTGTAGAGGTTTGTTCGCAAATTCTTCGTTTAAGAGCTCGTACATACAAATGAGAATTTTGGGTTGAACCAGTTCAAAAATCGAATATTATTAAAATGTGGTTCTATATAATTCAGACCACGAGAAATCGAATGGCGCAAGGCGCATCTTCATATCTTTTTTAGTTTAGTTAAAAGAGATATTGAAATGCGGTTTGAACGAGTGTATTTCTCGTGCGCTACTTACCTTGTACAGGTATTTTGAAAATTTTTCAATTTTTCAATTTCTTTCAAAATTTTTCTTCCTCAATATTTCAAAAACTTGAAAAGATAATGAAAATTTGAAAACACCAGTGAATTTCTCTCGTAAAAATACATAAGTATGCAAATTTTTACAACAAAATTCGCACGGATAAAATTTTTATTACAAAAAAACGAAAAATGGCCAAAATTCAAAAAAACACCAAGGGGTACCTACCCCTTAAGAAATCTTCAAAAAACGGCCATTTTCGATTTTTTGTAATAAAAAATGTATCCGTTCGAATTTTCTTTAGAAAATTTGCATACCTATGTATTTTCACGCGAGGAATTCACTGGTGTTTTCATATTTACATTATCTCTTCAACTTTTTGAAATATCGACAAAAGAAAATTTCGAAAAAAATTTAAAATTTTTCAAAATACATGTACAAGTTAAGTAGCGCACGAGAAATACACTCGTTCAAACCGCATTTCAATATTTTTTTTAGTTTTAGAGTTATGGGCTCTCAAAGTTGAGCTTTACAAAAAGTTAAAAATCGCTGTAACTCAAAATCTAAAAGAGATATTGCAATGCGGTTTGAACAAGTGTATTTATCGTGCTCTGACCTATATAGAACCATATAATAAAAATTTTAACTCTTTGAACTGGTTCAACCAGAAATTCACATCTGCATGTTTATATGTCAAAATTCTGGTCATTCTTGGCCATGGCAGTTCTGCAATAGCAGATCCTAATAAACTACACATTTTAAGCCGTTAAGTACAGTAACCAGTTGTCAAATCACAACTACCAAAAAAGAAAATTTTATTTAGTTTAAATAGGAATTTTAATTCAATAACTGTTCAAATTTACCCCCATTTACTTGTAAACAATAGCCTAAACGATTATAAAATGAATTCATAGCATTATTTATTTGCTCTGGAGGAATCTCATGCGATGCAACACTAATTCTACGTTTTAATTGTTCTACACTCATTCTACCACCATTATAAAATTTATTTTTTAAGTGGCCCCAAAGAAAAAAATCGTTTGGCGCAAGATCTGGTGACCTTCCAGGCCACTCCACTTCTGCACCTCGTCCTAGCCATCGTCCTCAGACCTTTGTACTATAATTGAGATTGAAGTCCTAAATCAGGATTAAATAATTGAAGTATTAAAATGACTTTTAATTTAGCATGTTAAATTAGTGTCTATGTATTTGGGGTGCATAATTAAATTTTGATAAAACTGTGCGAATTTCGTTCTTATCTCGCGGTTATTCTTTTCATTTTTCTGCCTCAGTTTACCTTCCGAAAATTAAAAAGAAAAGCAAAGAAAAGAAAGTTCACAAATTGCTTCCAATATCGATTAATCTCTCAAGATTACACTCGATAGAGTTTGATCGATCTTCGCTCGCATCTGCAGTGATTCCTGCAGTATCTTCTACCTCCTTATCCTCTTCCTGCATTGAGGAAGAGAGAGAGGGAGGTTGCTCGAAGATACGTTGTTCATTTTGCGATCAAATTCCTGATAATAAGAATCGGTGAACGGAAAAGGTTTCAACGAATTTTATATTATTTTTATTGAAGGTACTTTAAAGATTTCATTTTTAAATGTAAATATCTTGTTTGGTTTCAAGTATTATATTTGATTAAAAAGTCTGTGGGGTTTTTAATTATCGGCAGGAGAAGTATTATGCATCTTTATAAAACATACATCATTTTGAAACAGAATAAGATATTAATAAATAAAAAACTTGGTGTTTTGTTTTACAAATTTGACAATAATTTTTAATGCACATTTTCGGCAGTTACGCCATCGACAGAAGGTAGAAATGGTTTACAAATACTTAAATACAAATACAAACTAATTGTTAATGAAGAGAGAGCTTTGGGAATTTTTTTGATAACGATTTTTAAACAAGCGCAGGAGATGCTGCTTTCATTTCTTTATAGATTCGTTGTTAGAGAAGTGGGCGTAAGTGAAGATTTACGAAACAGGTGTACAGGAGCGAATGGATGAATGTTTGTTGCGTGATGATGGATTTTGGTTGTGAGGAAGGAAAGAGTTCGTATGGAGGAAGTGTTAATATGGTTGAAATGGGGTAGGTGGCTCAGTGGATCTTGAGAATCTTGGTTCGATCCCCACAGCCGACAACCAGCCGACACCAATTTACTTGTGACTCCCCCATCACTAACATCTTGATTTGACGGCTAGTAACCGCACTTCACGTGAAGAAATATATCACTTACCGAGATCTGCTTAGGCAGAGTGTCACTCCCAGTAATGGGTAAAAGGCGTGATGATATATATTATTAAGAGTATAGTGTCTCAGGATGAAAATGTTGACGGGAACTGGATTGTTTTTTTATGAATCTTTTAGTGGATGTTCTGTGAATGATTCAGGGGTTCGTGCTACCCCATTTAATAGAATATAGCGTGATGTTATGTATGTATGTACAATGTCTATGAAAGGTGAGTTTATAACTTCTAAATATTCATTCATAAGTTTCTGGTCGACCCTAACGGCTATTTTGATTTCAATTGAATTTAAGAAATAAATATATCATCACGCCTTTTACCTATTACTGGGTGTGGCACTCTTCCAAAGCAGATCTCGGTAATATATTTCTTCGCGTAAAGTGCGGTTACCAGCCGTCAAATCACGGCCATCAAAGATGTTGGTGGTGGTGGAGCCACAGGGGATATTTAAATTGGTGAAAACTGTTTGTCTACTGTGGGGATCGAACCAGGGTTCTCAAGATCCACAGGCCCACTGAACCACCGACCCCATTAAGTATAATGTACATAATTTTGAAGTAAATAATGTTTCGTGTTAACAAACATAGATTTGATATTGATCATTACTTTTAGATTAATGGACTTATTTATGACAGAATTTGAAAACAATATTTCAACATTCCAATATCTGTGAATCTATTCGTGCCCTTACAATCCACATTTAACACCCTGTTTGGGTTCGGTCGCACCCTAAAGGTCTTTAACTCCGCGTCGCCCTCGAAACTTGGAATCCAATCATCGGTAATTGCTGAAAAAGTTATTCTCCATCAGTGCTTCTAGCCTCCTGGTCCTAGTTAGACCGCCCTATGTGTGTACGTGCCTGTAGCATGAACGTGAATGTGTGAGCGTGAATGAAGCGTGAGTTCGTGACCCGGGAATGGATTGAGAGCGTGACACGTGGTCTAATAACGGACTGATTGGGAGCGGTAATGGTGAGTTTGGTCTTTGTTGTGATTTGATGAGATGGAAATTGAAACGAGTTGTTTTAATTAATTTTGATTGCTTTAATAGGGATGTCACAAGTTTAACTGTGGTTTTACTTCATTTTCTTGCTACAATTTCATTCAAGCGCAGGTGATACTTCCTTCATTTCTTTATAGATTCGTTCTTAGAGAACCAGGTATACAGGAGCGAATGAATGGATGTGTTTGAGGGTTTGTTGCGTGATGATGAATTTCAGGTGTGAGGAATGTAATTGAAAGACTTATGGTGTAATGTTTATGTCCATAAGTCTTATAGTTTTTAAGATAATGGTCAAAAACTGTACGAGGAAAAAAAATTGGTGAAAATTTTTCAAAAAAATAAAAATCGCTCAACACTTGCCTAGAGGACAATTGAAACACGGTGAATTCAACCTTTCAGACCGCATCGCAATATCTTGCTTAGTTTTTGAGTTATAGCCTCGGGAAAGTTGAAAATCTGATTATGAAAATTGTTTGAAAACAGCAAATCTTCTAGGAGCTATAACTCAAAAACTAAGCAAGGTATTGATATGCGGTCTGAACGAGGGAATTCCCCGTGTCCTAATTGACTTGTATACAAATTTTTAGCTCATTTAAAAGAAATTAACTTTTTTCAAATTTTTTAATTTTTTTCCAAGGGGTACCCCTTGGGATTTTTATGATTTTGAAACAAATTGCTCTAAAACTATTTCTCGTACGAATAATGTAACGAAATTTTACATACATATGTAGTTCGACGTGCTAAATCCAATGGTGTAATGTTTATGTCTATAAGTCTTATAGTTTTTGAGATAATTGTCAAAAACTGTATGAGGAAAAAAAATTGGTGAAAATTTTTCAAAAAAATAAAAATCGCTCAACACTTGCCTAGAGGACAATTGAAACACGAGGAATTCAACCTTTCAGACCGCATCTCAATATCTTGCTTAGTTTTCGAGTTTATAGCCTCGGGAAAGTAAAAAATCTGATTTTGAAAATTGTTTGAAAACAGCAAATCTTCTAGGAGCTATGACTCAAAAATTAAGCAAGATATTTTAATTCGGTCTGAATGAGTGAATTCCCCGTGTCCTAATTGACTTGTATACAAATTTTTAGCTCATTTAAAGCAAATTAACTTTTTTGAAATTTTTTAATTGTTTTCCAAGGGATTTTTATGATTTTCAAACAAATTGCTCTAAACCTATTTCTCGTACGAATAATGTAACGAAATTTTACATACATATGTATTTCGACGTGCTGAATCCAATGGTGTAATGTTTATATCGATAAGTCTTATAGTTTTTGAGATAATGGTCAAAAACTGTACGAGGAAAAAAATTGGCGAATGGATGGATGTGATTAAGAATTTGTTGCGTTATGATGAATTTCAGGTGAGAGGAACGAAAGAGCTTGTATCAAGGAAGCGTTAGTATTGTGTATTTGAGTGCTAGATGATATATTTGTATTTATTAATTTTTTATAAACAAAAAAAAAATATTATAAAAATTAGGTTAACAAATTCAAACATTTTGTTAATTTGCGTATCGAAAGAGCGTTCATTACGGTACGCAACATTTTGTTTTATACGGTTGGTAGTAGTGGATGACATACTGAATCTATCAAGCTGAGAACATCAACATTTCAATATAACTTCAAAATCTAAATGTCAATAACAGTTACCAACCACAATATTTCATCTACAAATTGCTCTAATTGACTCTGTTTAAAATATCGCACATTTTTTTTATATTTTAATTTATAAAAGATACAAAACATATCCTTTAATATACTATTGCTTTGTGAATTTGTTTTGCGTTTCGACCAATTAGAGAGCAGAAACCTAACTCTATGATTCAATCGTAACTAGAATAAACTATAGTCTTGCTGTTTGTCATAAGTAAAGCCCGGATTTTTAGGCAATTGCCTAGAATCAAATTTTAATATACTTCAGGCAATTTAGTTTTTCTATACATAGGTAATATGTTTACGTGCAATGGAAGATTTTTTTTTCGTGCCTTAGGGCCTATTGTTTCTATATTTTGGTTATTGTGCCTATTTTACCTTATACAGCCTATTTTGCCTATTTTTGTAGCCTATTTTAACTTTTATTGACTAATTCAGCACTCGACATAGTGTTTCAACCTAACCTATAATATTTAAAGTACTTACTTAAATCAAGTTTTTGTGTGTGAATTTAAAATGCCGAAAGAAAAAACGTGTTTTAGTCAAAATTTTAAGTAGCAATTCAATTGTGTCTTTGCCATTAATCAATGGAGCTGAGGTACATAACTTTAGACGATATGGCTAAATATAAGAACGCTGCTGTCACATTTTGTGATGCCGAACGAAGTTTTCAGCTTACAAGCAAGTTCTGACAGATCGAAGACAGTCCCTTTCCGAAAATTTCATAAGCAATAGCTCGTAATATTATGTGAATCAAAGTATACTACATAATTTCAATTTGTATAATAGTTAATAAAATGAGAACCCTACATTATTATTTTAAAATATTTTTCAGATTGCGTTAATTTTTGTTTAAAATGATGATTTTTTTCTAATGAAGAGTAGATACGAGTACCAATATTAGAAAAAGGATTCGTTTTTTTTTAAACAAATTATTTATATTTAGGCTGCCTAAAATCCCGCCTATTTTAGAGTAATTAACGGCCTATATGCCTGCTTATTTGGGGGTTTTTAAGTGCCTAAATATCCGGGTTTTACTCATAAGCAGCTTCCCATGACTCTTTCATACACTGAAAAATTTGATACAACACTGTTATTTCATTAAGTATTTAATTTAAATAAATAACAATTAAATATTCTTACATCCTTTTAATCTAATTTGATTTCATAATAATGAAAATATCTGTTTTGCATTCACGGCAATTGAAATCTATCTGTGGTAAAATATATGCAGCTCAAGACCAAAACCCGAATGAACTAAGTAACAAGGTACAAACATTTGATCCGGTGATTCGCATGCTTTCTAATTCGTAACTTTCATAGTCAGTCGCATGAATGGACTATTTTTACAACATAATCGCGATATGGTGCAACTGTGGCGTGAAGATTAAAATAGAAAGGTATGTGATAAATGATCTTTTAATGCTAATGGCATCGATAAACTTTTGTGTCGTGACTCACACGATCAAAAATTGTTGATGGCAGAAATTCATTGTCTATCTATCGATTATCGACTGGTTTTAATTCAATGCTAACCTAGTTATTGCGATTGTTATCGAAGTATTGAAAACACAAAAGTACTTTAGGCGTTTGTTTTGTAGAGATTAATAAACTGTTGTTTGATTTTTATCTTTAGAGGTGAATTGGAAAAGTGATGAATTGTTTCATAACTGGCAAAGATGAAATGCATATTTATAGAATTTATTAAAGAACTTGACAGTAGCTTCATTTACAGGTTAACTAACTAGGAAGTAAATCCTCGAGAAGTTAGTTTTATACAAGAGTTTTTAGTGCAATTTAAAAAAAGTTTGAACAAAAATATAATTTTTCTACAACTGTTAAAAAATGTTCATTTTATTCATTAAGTACGTGATTTTTTCATCATTTACATTACCATGACAACGCGTAGTTTGCGCATTATTTTGCACCCTAGTGCGCAAAATGGGTATATCGCGCACGCTCCCAAATTATTTTTTGTAACACGTGCACAAGAAACACGTTCTTATTCCCTAATTTAAGACAGAGAAACACTGTTTTTCTCCCCTTATTTTTCTTTCCCTGGGTAGGATGTTTCTCTCCCTTGTGAGAATGTTTCTCTCCCTAGAGACTAAGATTATTAGCTGTTTGCGGCGTTTCCTAGGTAACTAGTTACGCAACCCATATTTGACATTTGTCCCGATAAGACGGTAATTTTTGTGCACTTGTTATGAAAAGTATAATATGCTTCACGGGAAGGCGCGATTATCCCTTGTGTGAAGTTGGCTGGTAACAGCACTTCACGCGAAAAAATATATCACTTACCGAGATCTGCTTACGGCAGTGTGTCACACCCAGAGTAATGGGCAAAAAGCATGATAGTATATTTATTTATATTCCCATGTTCCGCAAGATATTGACCAAGTTACAAAATACATAAATTCCTGTTATGCAGAATACAAAATTAAATTGTATCATTTTGTTTTCTAATACTTTGTAAATATAATTTAAATAATATAAATAAGATGTGTAATTCCAGTTTCAATGTCACAACTCTTGCAACATGCGAGGTCAGAGTTCAACCGGCAGCCTTGTACGAGTTAAGCTCATATGAATGTGACTGCATTTCATAGGTCAATCAGTTCATTTAGGAAACCATCACATCACATTTACATTTGTAGTGTTGGCAGCAGTGGCACTCAACACTCGACACTCGCGATGACGCAATCGAGAAAGTTGTGTTTGTCGGTTCCGCATTTAGTAAAAAGTGATATTTCCAGTTCATATATCAGTCTGAGACGCGCAGCGCAATAAATGACAAATCCTATTTTAGATGTTCTCGAGATAACATAAATTACTGGCACATAAATCTAGCTGCGCTGAAAATTCCAAGAATTATGAGTTTTGTTGCAGCTCACGCGATACGCGATTACTGCAAGAGAAATATCTTTTTCTAGTTTTATTTAGCTGATATAGACTCTCCATTATCTGGATTGGTTTTTATAACAATTCTTATTGTTTCATATTTTAATTGTAATATAATAATACGAAGGGTTAGTGTTGACAACCTTGAGATATGTTTTTGTTTTATATATTTTAATATAGTATGTTATGCTTCAAGGGAGGGAAAAAGCGATTATTCCCGCGTGTGAAGTTGGCAAACCGAGACGTAAGCGAGGACCGAAGGCTCGAGGAAGAATGTTTCTCTCCCTAGGGGAGTATTTCTCTCTTTAAAATTAAGGAATAAGAACGTGTTTCTTGTGCATGTGTTACGAAAATATTATTTATGTTCGACTGCATCATATTACCTTGTTTTATGACACTGTTTACTGTCCATAATCAGGTACTTTATTGGACTAGTACGATAAAAATGCAAAATTGGACTGCTGTCAATGTCACATTAAAACAAAATTCAAAATTAAATGTATTATATGTGTCTTCATACAATTGTTAGATATTCTCTTGCATTACATGCAAGATCTTTTATTTCTTTTGGAACGTTTTCAATGTCTTCATCCATCTCAACACTTTTTTCACTTTGACAATTTGATAAATAAAGCAACAAATGCATAACAACGAAGCACACTTTGAGATGCAATTAAATGTTTTAAATATAGGTATTGACATAATCACATTTTAAAAGAAAATATTCTTCATGCAGTCGAACATAAAACGTTGTATGCAACTCGTACATAATCGGACTTTATAGACTCGCCTTATTTATTAGCCTCGCTCGCTGCGCTTGCTGTGCCATCAAATTCGGCTCGTCCAATAAAGACCCAAATTATGTACTTGTTACATAAACTACTATTTCAGACTTGTTGTTGAGAAGTGGACGTAACTGAAGATTAAGGAAACAGGTGCATACGAGCGGATGAATGAATGGATGTGATGGCAGGATTATTGCGTGAGGAATAAATGAGCTAGTATGGAGGAAACTATGAATGTGGTTGAATCCCCACAGCCGACAAACTATTTTCACCAATTTAAATCTACCCCTGTGGCTCCCACTCCACTAATATCTTTGAGGGCCGTAATTTGACGACTAGTAACCGCACGTGAAGAAATATATTACTTACCAAAATCTGCTTAGGCAGAGTGCCACACCCAGTAATGGGTAAAAGGCGTGATGATATATTTATTTATTTATTTAAATTTAAAAACTATATAAAATTTGTAAAACTTGTTTTTTCTTAAATTTTCAATTTAAATTGTACTTATTTTTTACTATGAAAGACCATGTCTAAATCCGACCCTGACCAGATTTTTAGTTAGAAAAGTTATCTTGATTTGAACCCATGCGTTGTAAAAAATATATGGTAAATGTTAAAGGTTAAAAGGCAATCCACTCATTTAACGTTTTAATAAATAGCTACTTTTGAAAATTAATAACCGTAGCAAGTTTTGTTTTAACAGAATAAGAAGTTCAAGTAATAACTGGGTTCTTGATTCTTTTGTTTCTGGTATAACAAAACATGGTTGCTGTAACTACTGGTAGGTAATCAGTAATGTGGTAGGGTATATCGCGGTATCAGAGAAGCATTGACCTACCGTTGTTTGACCGCGGTGACCTCGTCTGACCTACCGCTAATGATATAGAAATATAGATTCTGCTACCTCGCCTTTTGCGAAGTTGATTTTATTTGAATATCTTTCGACATTATATCATTTAAAATAAAATAATTACGGTAGTATTTTACAAATACTATATAAATAAATATATTTATTAACGATCTGCCTTTAAATATTAGTAATAATAAACTTCTCTATGCTGATGATTTAAAAATTTTTAGATCAATTTCTGATCCTAACGATTGCCTTTCACTTCAAGAAGATTTAGATAGACTTTCATGTTGGTGCATTCTCAATGAACTTGACTTAAACATTAACAAATGTAAAATAATCTCGTTTTCCAGGAAACTAGTAACAATCGAATTTGCGTATAATATCTCTGCAGTACCTCTTACTCGTTGCTATGAATATAAAGCTCTTGGTGTTATTTTTGATGCAAGACTATCTTTTAATAATCACATAAAGAATATAGTATCTCAAGCGCATCGAATGCTTGGATTTATAATCCGTCATTCGCGCAGTTTCACAACAATTGAGCCTATAATTACACTTTATTTTGCCTTTGTTCGATCCAAATTAAATTATTGCTCTGTAGTGTGGAATCCTTCATATAATAATCATATTGTGCTGCTTGAATCAATTCAAAAGAAATTTCTTCGTTTTTTTGTATTTTAGGAAATATCTCATATATCCTTCTTATGATATTAGTTACGAATTTTTACTGCAGTATTTTAAATTTGATAAATTATCAGTATGTAGAAATAATTTACAGCTTATACATTTATATAAAATCATCCATAATTTATTTGATGACCCATTAACACCTGATAAATTTCTGTGTTCCATCATTCCATTCTAGGAATCCTCACACTTTCCGTCCGACTGCTGCTCGTACTAATATTTTGCAACATTCTCCCGTTCATCTTATGTACTCTCTGTATAATCGTATTGAGTCACAAATTGATATTTTTAGTATTTCGTTGTCACTTTATAGGAAGTTTCTCTTTGCTAACACTGAATGATAAATTTCTATTTTGCTTAGTTTTATTTAGTGTTTATTTACTCTTTGTTTCATACTATATATGTGCTTACTTTTATATTTTTGTATTTTTTTTGTTCCTGTCCAATTAATTGGGTTCTCCTGTCTGGACAGTGTATTGTAATAATAATAATAATAATATCATCACGCCTTTTACCTATTACTGGGTGTGGCACTCTGCCTAAACAGATCTCGCTAAATTTCTTCGCGTGAAGTGTGGTTAGCAGCCGTCAAATCACGGCCCCCAAAGATGTTAGTGGAGGAAGAGCTACAGGGGTAGATTTAAATTGGTGAAAATTGTTTGTCGACTGTGGGGATGTAACCAGGGTTCTCAAGATCCACAAGCCTACTCGATACCAGTGAGCCACCTACCCCTTAAATACTATATAAATTATGATGAATAAATTATCTGTTAGATTAATGACAAATATCGTTTAAATAATATTTGCACAATAGAATTTTTACATAAAAAATACAAAAAAATCTGGAAAAACTCAAATATAAGTGAAAATTGTACGAAACTAATTAACAGCCAATAAAAACAATGTATTAGCCATGGTTACCATGATTGGCCGTCAGTACGGTGGTGTGGAAAGCGATACGGAATTCGAATCTGGAGATCCCGAGTTCGAATTGCACTCAAGCTAAACATTATATAAATTACTACACTGCGGCTCGGTGAGTGCGGACCCTGTACTGTAATTGAGATTAAGTTCCTGTTGTACAGCCTAACATAAATAAATAATATAAAATACTCTTGGAAATATTTCATTACTTGACGGAATTAAGTAAAATAAATAAGTGGAAATTTTTTCGTGTCAAATATGTCAGTTTTGATATTTAAATAGTTATTTACATAAAAAATCAGGAAAGTGTTCAATTACAGAATTAACAAATTATATAAATAAAATATCTGATGTGGACACCACAAGACTTCCTTGTACACGTATTAAACTATAGATATTTTTTTAATTACACATATTTGACATTAAATCTTTTATTTTTTGTTCTAATCCATAGCAAACTTAATTTACAAAAAAATCAAAAAATATATAATATTTAAATTTAGATATCTCGTTTATGCAAAAAGCTAATTTAAAAATTCTTAATGTGCTAGACGCAGAATTTAATTCACTAAAACTTTTATTTGCAGCATTCATTTCTAAAATTAAAATAATACCATTTTTTTCAAGGAAAACTGTTAGCAGCTTCATGTAATGTGCCACTTCCGGTTAGTCTATTTTAACCAATATCTATTATGTTATTTCCATTGATATAGTAGTCTTAAATACCAAATTTGGAAAGTTTTAAATTATATTTGAATATAGTTTTTCATGAAAATCTATTATAGGCTTCAAGTAAAGTACCACTTCCGGTAGTTGTATAATGACCAAAAAGGGAGGTGCACAACTAGATGTTATAACAGTCCTAAATATAAAGTTTAAATTTTCTACGGTTTACCGTTTTTGAGTTATGCGAGATACGTACATACGTACGTACAGACGGCATGACGAAATTAGTCAAAATGGACTCAGGGAGGGCCAAAACATCTATTTCCGTTGAAATCTGAGAACCGAAAATTTTCGCGATTACAATACTTCCTTTACTTCGTACAAGGAAGTAAAAATGTATTATAAAAATTAAATATTTGGTTAATTGGAGGTTGCTTTGTAAACTTGGTTTGCGTTTCGACCAATCAGGAAATAGATAATAATGGCCCTATCTAACTCAATGTTACAATCTTAACTGGAATAGAATATAGATACACAAATTATTTAAAAACTAGAACGAAAATAAAATATAACCATGCGTTATCGTTGCACGAGTACAAACAAAATGAGTCCGAGCCTGTGCCAGGTCCTCCTCTCATCTCTTCTGGAGATGATTGATAATTTCCTGAGCCTCCCCCTGCTGGCAAGCAAGCACTTTGTGCCCAAATGACCGCGCAGTGACCTTGTAACCTCGGCGGTCCCTGCAGTGAGTTCACTCATGCGTCCTATAACCTCTCTTCTTCTTTTTACTCTCATCTTTCTCTTTTTACTCCTTTAACCTCTTTGTACTTCAACTACAAACGAATATTATTATCCCCCTCTCTCTCTCACTCACTCTCTTTCTACTTTCAACTTTAAAGCACGGACTTCAAACTTTGAAAATCAATTAAAGCGAAAATATTTGTGAAATTTATTACTACATCGGGTTTTTGTTACAGGCAAGGTTGTGTAAGCAATTAAAATTATCAACAACTATTTCAAACTTGTTTGTTACGTCAAAACTATATTTTTAGCTTGGACAATAAACTTTTTTATGTTTATGATTCACTTGTTGAAATTAAATAACCTTTGTTAGTTTTGATCAAGTGCTAGCCTTCAGACGATGCATTTTAAAGTTCGTAGATCATCTTGATTATTAAAGCCCGGATTTTTAGGCAATTGCCTAGAATCAAATTTTAATATACTTCAGGCAATTTAGTTTTTCTATACATAGGTAATATGTTTACGTGTAATGGAAGATTTTTTTTTTCGTGCCTTAGGGCCCATTTTTTCTATATTTTGGTTATTGTGCCTATTTTACCTTATACAGCCTATTTTGCCTATTTTTGTTGCCTATTTTAACTTTTATTGACTAATTCAGCACTCGACATAGTGTTTCAACCTAACATATAATATTTAAAGTACTTACTTAAATCAAGTTTTTGTGTGTGGATTTAAAATGCCGAAAGAAAAAACGTGTTTTAGTCAAAATTTTACGTGGCAATTCAATTGTGTCTTTGCCATTAATCAATGGAGCTGAGGTAACTTTAGACGATATGGCTAAATATAAGAATGCTCCTGTCACATTTTGTGATGTCTAACGAAGTTTTCAGCTTACAAGCAAGTTCTGACTGACCGAAGACAGTCCCTTTCCGAAAATTCCATTCAGCAGTTGCTCGTAATATTATGTGAATCAAAGTATACTACATAATTTGAATTTGTATAATAGTTAATAAAATGAGAACCCTACATTATTATTTTATTAATATTTTTCAGATTGCGTTAATTTTTGTTTAAAATGATGAGTAGATACGAGTACCAATATTAGAAAAAGGATTCTTTTTTTTTTAAACAAATTATTTACATTTAGGCTGCCTACAATCCCGCCTATTTTAGAGTAATTAACGGCCTATATGCCTGCTTATTTGGGTATTTTTAAGAGCCTAAATATCCAGGCTTTATTGATTATGAAAGAACATGCAACGAAGTTTTATTCCGACATTATAATGAAATAAATGCATACATATTGATGGGATAGGTGGCTCAGAGGTATCTTGAGAACCCTGATTCGATCCCCACAGCCGTCAAATAATTTTCATCAAATTAAATCTACTCCTGTGGCTTCCCCACCACTAACATCTTTAGGGGCCGTGATTTGACGGCTGGTAACCGCACTTCACGCGCTTTGGTAGAGTGCCACACCCAGTAATGGGTAAAAGACGTGATGATTTATTTTTATATTTTCGTCCAAAGATATTAAGATAAGTGTTTTTAAATATTCTCGATAATAAACAATATGTAAATAGATAATATAATGGCAGTTACATGCATATAGTTATTTGTGTATTAAGGGCGTAAAGAGATTCTTTGTTACTCGAACACGGTAAAAGAGCTGCAATAGTGACACTTTACGCTCGTGATACACACATAATTTGTTCTACGATTGCATCTTAAAATTATTAAAAAACGTATGCGTACTGAAAATAAAGTCGTTCTGTCAACTGTCAATATGACAAGTTTCTGTTTTGTTTGTATCCTTGGTAACTATTAAAATAAGCGTGCATTTTATATCTTTTTCGCGCGTTGCCATTGGAAACGTACGACAAAGTTATATTTTGATTGTTCCACGGAAAATGTCAACTTTACGATAACAAATGAGAACGAAATTTTCAACTTTTCATAACAAACGTAGAAACATAAATAAATATCTATAACTGTGGTGACTGTTACTATAAAATCAACCATAAATAAGACAGAAAAATATTAAGAATAAAGAACGTAGACACTTGATGTAGTTTCACAAAATTATTTGTTAACGTTCTGAAGATGGCCTAATAAGCCGAAATCGATCAACTTGTTAATAAATAATTTTGTGAAACTACATCAAGTGTCTACGTTCTTTATTCTTATTCATAATGTTTCACCAAGTGCCAACGGCTCATACTTTTGATATTATCAGAAAAATATTCCTCTGTAGGTGTAACCTATTTCCGATTATATGAGGGAAGAAAAGTCTACTTTTGGTGAAGATCGTAGAAAAAATTTAAATTTATACAACTTATACAATAAGATTTTAATAAATGTAAAAAAATTCGAAAAAAACTAAATCTCCTTGAATATATAAAAATATAATCACATAATTTAAATGTAAAACGTTATTGTTTTGTTGACTTAAAAAAAACTATTGAAATGATAAATGAATAGTAAAATAAACTCGTAATCGGAGTGCAAACATCTTTATCGTCATGTTATCAGCAATATTCCAGAAATACTTTTATCGATTCAAATTATTGTGAATATTTTCTAAGTGATAAATTATTTATCAAAAGATAAATAAATATATAATGATTACAGTTTACGTTTACTATATTCATTTGTTTACTAAAGTAACTTTGTTTTATCTCTGACCTTGAATGACCTATGAGTGCTTCTATGTTAACCTGTTTCATAGCTAATAAAAAATTAATTTGTATTGGTTATATCATTATTGTTGGAATTTCAAAGATTTTATACGAGTTCTAATAATAACTTCTATGGAATTTAAACGACAATAGTTATTGGTGACATTTGAACTTTACTTTAATTATTGACACACGTCGTGTGTCCCATACTTATTACTTATTATGAACTATTTACAACTAGAGCATGCAATATCTGTCAAAAATTTCAATATCGGTATCACGGTATTTTCGTTTTGAGAATCGGGATACCGGTATTAATACCGGTATTGATAAATTTTTCAAAATTGAACCTATTTAACATTTATTTACAGTAGGGTGTGGGGTGTGCGTGTGGTATATAGATTAAGGGAATGTCAAATTTAATCAAAAATAATCACTTTATTTTAATATTTATAAAGTATAAATAAAATTGAACAACATCAAAAAATAAAGATAGGTATGCAAAATAAGCAACATAATAGTTATTTATGGTACAAGTGTGTTATATTACAAATAAGTCACGCGAGAAAAGTATTAGTCCACGAGGCCGCAGGCCGAGGGAATAATTTTCTGAAGTGACTTATTTGTAATAATACACGAGTGGCATACGAAATTTTATCCAACAACTACAATTAAGACATTAAAATATAAATTTTGACTCAATTGTCTACATTTCAAATAATATTCTAGTTAGATGGCTCAGTGGTATCGAGTCGGCCTGTGGATCTTGAGAACCCTGGTTCGATCCCCACAGCCGACAAACAATTTTCACCAATTTAAAAATCTACCCCTGTGGCTCCCTCTCCACTAATATCTTTGAGGGCCGTGATTTGACGACTGGTAACCGCACTTCACGCGACAAAATATATCACTTACCGAGATCTGCTTAGGCAGAGTGCCACACTCAGTAATGGGTAAAAGGCGTGATGATATATTTATTTATTTATTTATATTCTAGTTAGCCATACTTTCTTGTTTTGTTGTCTAGGTTACTCAAATTTTTTAAATAATCAAAGTTGAAAAAAGGTTGCAGCTGTAGTATTCGAAATGGAAGACGAGAATTTCATTCCCGAATTAATCATTAAGGAAGCGGAAGAAGCGGTTGTTGATATTTTACCAAAAAAGTCTAGAAGTTCCTATGAAAAAAAATTGCATATGTTTGAAGACTGGATGACAACTAGAAACGTCAAAGGTATGAATGAAAGTGTTTTTCATAGGAAGTTCTAGACTTTTTTGGTAAAACATCAACAGCCGTTTCCCTAATGATTATTTCGGAAATAAAATTCTCGTCTTCCATTTCAAATACTACAGCGGCAACCTTTTTTTCAACTTTGTTATATTTAAACTCAACAGTGAGTTACAAGTCATAATTTATGCGTGACTTATGAATTATAACTCACGTGCGACTTATAAATCACTTTACTAATCTAAAATGACAACAATAATGACTTTATAAGTAGTGGGTGTTGGATAAACTTTATTTTTTTTGCTTCAATAGAATTAAAATAAGATTTTAGTAAATAAATATGATTGAGTGTGTCGTCATTTAATCTAGATCTTATTCTTGTGCATATTTGAGATGCGACTGAAAATGCCGTTTCTGATTTCACACTTGTTGATGGTACTGTTTGTAAATAATCGTATGTTAATTGTAAATTTACGCCCTTAATACCTTCCTCTTCAAAAAATGTCATATCCTTCCTGATTAGTTCCCCCTCCACTAATATCTTTGTGGGCCGTGATTTTACGGCTAGTAACCGCACTTTACGCGAAGAAATATATCACTTACCGAGATCTGCTTAGGCAGAGTGCCACACCCAGTAATGGGTAAAAGGCGTGATGATATATTTATTTATTTATTTATATATTTTGATGAATTTGTTAGTGAATGTTTTGTAAATGTTTCAGGGGTTCGTGCTAGATATGTATGTATAAAATACCTTAATTACGAGGGTCGTTCAATAAGTCCTTAGAAAAAAGTAGAAAAAACACTTTTTTTGGGTAGTTTTTTTTTTATTTTTCTACATAATCTCCTTTTAGCTCTATACACTTCTCTAATCGTTTTCCCAAATTTTTTAAGCCGTCCAAAAAGTAGGATTTCGGAAGCTCCTCAAAATAGGCTTCCGTTTGGGCGATGACCTCCTCATTGGACGTAAACCGTCGTCCGCCAAGCCATTTCTTTAAGTTTGGAAATAAGAAAAAGTCACTGGGGGCCAAATCTGGTGAATACGGTGGATGTTGCAATAATTGGAACTTTAATTCCATAATTTTGGCCATCGCAACTGCGCAGGTGTGCACACGTGCATTGTCTTGATGAAAAAGGACCTTTTTGCGTTTCAAATGAGGACGTTTTTCTTTTATTTCTTCGCTCAGCCGGTCCAATAACGACGCATAATACGCTCCTGTTATCGTTTTTCCCTTTTCCAAATAGTCGATGAAGATGATTCCGCGTGCATCCCAAAAGACCGTTGCCATAACCTTGCTAGCCAATTTCTCCGTCTTCGCCTTCTTCGGAGCCCGTTCGCCTTAAAAAATCCACTGTTTTGACTGTTCTTTTGTCTCTGGAGTGTAGTAATGTATCCAAGTCTCATCCACAGTTATGTATCGACGCAGAAAATCTTCAGGATTACGACGGAAAAGCGCCAAAACAGCCTCAGAGTTCACCACACGATTGCGTTTATTCTCCACTGTGAGCAACCGCGGCACCCATCTTGCCGAGATTTTTTTCACACCTAATTTTTCGTGCAAAATTAAAGCGACTGTGCCTTGTGATATGCCTGTAGCCTCAACTATTTCGCGCACTTTGATTCGTCGGTCACTTAAAACCATATCGTGGATTTGGTCAATCATTTCGGGGGTAGACACTTCTACAGGGCGTCCGGAACGATGTTCATCTTTTGTGGATGTACGGCCACGTTTAAACTCATTCACCCAATTGTAAACAGTTGCAAACACAGGAGCAGATGTGCCATGAACTTCATCCAACTCAGCTTTAATTTCTTTCGGCGTTAAGCCTTTTAAATACAGATGTTTAATCATCGCTCGAAACTCACTTTTATCCATTATTATAAACAATCAAAAGTTTTTTACTACAATTGACAACAACAATGAAACTACGTGACGGCTAAAGCTAAAACTCTAACAGTTGACTAGTTAGGAGTGCTGCTTACTGGAAAAAATTCATTTTCGATACTACGAGCACCATTTCTTGGATTTTCTAAGGACTTATTGAACGACCCTCGTACACAAATAATTATAATATTTCCCGAGTCATTAAATCTGTAAACATAAGTTAAACACAGTTCTAAATATGCTTAGTTTAGTTTCACATGCTTTGATCGCGAACTCCTCACCGTATACAACATAATCATAATGTTAGTTTAGTAAGATCGACATTTCATCAGGTTGGTAGTTGTTTTATTCGCGTTTTGATTGGTAGCACTGGAGTTGAATGTTGCTGGTATTTAGTGTGACGTGAAGCGAGTGTTGTGTGTACAGAGAACATAGTCGCATAATAGTTCCAGCAGACTATTCACAAACTCGGAAAGTTTGAACGAGGAGTTAGCAAAGTTGGAAGTTGACGTCAATTTAGATAGGTATTACACTAAATACACTGCTACACCTTATCAATTCGCAATTCATCCTGGAAGTTTACTTTACTTTAGTTTAGTTAGTGGAATGTTTATATTCAATTTAGTTTCGAATTACTTCACTGACCCATTCGTATTTATCTTATTCATTAGGGATAATTGTACCAAGTCGGGTACGATTTTTTATTGCGGGATAAATATGATGAATAAGGACAAGCGTATTTATTTATTTATTTATTTATGTTACGCTGTACAACAGGAATTTAATCCCAATTACAGTACAGGGTCCGCACTCACCGAGCCGCAGTGTAGTAGTTTATATAATTTTTAGCTTGTGTGTGATTCGAACTCGGGATCTTCGGATTCGAATTCCGTATCGCTATCCACACCACCGTACTGACTCATTCATTGGTTAGATTTTTCGATTGTTTACCTGCAATTGTGTAGAGCTCATCTTTAAAAACAAGCGCAGAAGATGCTCTCTCATTTTCAGTTTTTAGTATACAGTGTCTAACTGCAATGTATTTTTAAACAAGCGCAGGCGATGCTGTCTTCATTTCTTGATCGACTCGTTGTTAGAGAAGTGGGCGTAAGTGAAGATTTATGAAACAGGTGTACAGGAGCGAATGGATGGATGTTTGTTGCGTGATGATGGATTTTGGCTGTGAGGAAGGAAAGAGTTCGTATGGAGGAAGTGTTAATGTGGTCGAATCGAGTATCGTGTGTCAGGATGAGAATGTTGACGAGTTCGTGCTACCCCATTTAATGGGATATAGCGTGATGTTATGTATGTATGTATGTAAGAGGGTGGTTGTAGATATTTTCGAGACATGAGAAAAAAACTCAAATCACGGCGGGGGAACAATCTTACTTAATCCT
Source organism: Pterostichus niger (assembly GCA_947425015.1). Taxonomy (NCBI): domain Eukaryota; kingdom Metazoa; phylum Arthropoda; class Insecta; order Coleoptera; family Carabidae; genus Pterostichus; species Pterostichus niger. The sequence goes on from OX380343.1 coordinate 1,631,723, forward strand.
AAGACTTTTCTACCCTCTCGGGTGTAAGGATATTCTACTGTCTTTCTTTTCCATATTTCCTTCCATTCTTCTCTAGTGTAGTGGCTATGCATTAGGCTTGCGGTTCTTGAGGACTTGAGTTCGATTTCAGCAACCGACAAACTGTCTTTCACCAATTTAATATCAACTCCTGTGACTCCCCCTCCACTTACAACTTTGAGGGCCGTGATTTGACGACTTCACGCGTAAAAATATATCTCTTGCCGAGATCTGCTACGGCAGAGTGCCACGACCAGTAATAGCTAAAAGGCGTGATGATATATTTATTTTTATTTATATTCTTCTCTTCTCTTGCTTAGAGATCTTGCTTTCTCCCACTAAACTTTCCTCTCCCCTCTTTCTAAGGCTTTCTTCACTTCTTCAGTCCAAATTTTTCTACGTCTTCCTCTTTTCTTCTTCTTCGTTGTCCTTGCTTAGTAAACTTTTCTTGTTATTCTTTGGATGTGACCCCACCATCATAATTGTCCTTCTTCTATTATACCGTCTATTCGTTGTATTCGAAGCGTTTTTCTAATGTCTTTGTTTCTTACTGTTTTTCCTGCAATTCTTCTGAAAAGCCTCATTTCTGTACTGTTCAGTGTGCTTCGGACTCTTTCTGTGGTCGTCCATGTTTCAGATCCATAAGTCAGAATGGGTGTGTCAATTTTGTATTTTAGTTTCTTTCGGTATCTTTTTTTTTGTTAGCACCACATTCTTAATACTATTGAATAATCTTCCTATCATGACTATTCTTTCGTTAATCTCTTTGTCTAGTCTTTCATTACTCGTTATTACCGTTGTACGCGCGGTGGCCGAGCGTGTTAAGGCACATCTCTTAGTATACTGTGACGTCACCCGAACCAAGGTTCGTCAGTTCGAATCCGCCTGTCGACAATGTGTGATTTGTCGTTAAATATAAAAAAAATACAGTTACATGTATTTATCACACTCGGGAGCTATAAGTTAGTCACTTATACGCCTTAAATAATTTGACTTAAGAAACCGGCAGTACGGCAGTATAAAAAAACTGCGGCTCGGTGTGTCCGGCCCCTATGTTCCGAAACGGAATGATGGGACTCATTACCGTTCCTAAATATTTAAATTTCTTTATTTGTTCTAATATTTTCCCGTCCAATCTGGTTGTATGTTTTTCTTCCTTTATACTTATTGACTTATTAATCAAGGTTTATTTTCATATTTCTGAGTAATTTTAATGTGGTGAAAATCGTTTATCGATTGCGGGAATCTAAGTCAAGTTCTCAAATAAATATTTGATAACAAGGATTATGCTGAATTGCAATGCGTCAAGTGGAACTGACTTGCCTTGAAGCAACTTTCTTCTAAATGTAATATTTCTTTTTGAAAAGCATTTGCTTTTCAATTGACATACGTCACACGACAAAATAACTCCTCTATTTTCGTCTGTTATTTACCCATCATGTTTAACAAGTCCACGTGCGCGAATCGATTTACGCCCCGTTGTGCGGAAGTGGGCCCCTCCCTCGCGCGCCCCTGTCCCTGATAGGCGTCAAGGCCATGTCACCCCCCGTGTCGACGTTCCCTTTCCCACCGAGCAGCAGAAAGCACAAAGGAACAAAAGTTTACGATGAACGTTGATCACGCTTTGATATCCACGGAATTGGAAATAAAGAGTCAAAGAAATATCAAAGGTTGCTTTGCTTTGCAACTGCTGAGCAGGTAATGAGTTTGCAGAGGGAATTGGTCATTGACTGCTACTCGGATTTTTTATTTATTTTTTGGAAGAATGTTCTCTAATGAAATTTAGGATCGATTTTACAAACTCATAATAAAGTTACCTTGTATGATTGTTACACATCACCCGCTGGAGGAATCATACATTTTTCTCCCCCGTTATACAAATAGCTATTATATACTGGGTGTCACGAAAAAATGCCCATAGGCGTTTAACCGTTTTTTCGTGTACACTGGTTCCTAAATTATTTTAGTTATTTACATAGTAAATTAATTTTTACAGGCAAGCTTAAAAGTTTAGGAGCGAGTCTTAATAATCCAGAGAGCCCGGTAAAAGTTTTAGTTCCACCTTCACAGTGTTTATTAGTTTTATAAAAAGATACATTACATTTTGTAATGAAGGGTTGTTGGCGGTAGAACAATTTATAGCTAGACGTTGTCATGGTGATGTGATCGATCAACTTCTGTCAGTGTCAACAGTTTCGTGAATTTTAGAAATAATAGCTATTTATGAAACTAGTAAGGAAATGAAGGTTATTACCTTACGCATGTAAAATTTGCAGAACGAAGCGTAGCCGAGTTATGTAAACACATAAGTAAGGTAATAACCGAGTTTTCTTACTAGTTTCATACAATATTTTTATCTACTTCTGTTCTAATAAATACGAAAGAGCGTTTTTAAAATGATTAAATTTTGACATATTAATGACAGTTATAAATTCAAAAAATAAAAGAATAACACATCAGAATTCGTCTACCAAGATATCTGTTGCTATGTTACCTCATTATTTCACTAGTTAAATAATGCAGTTCATTACCTAACTCAAATAAGTGAAATAAAACGTCTATTTCCTAACGGAAGTAGAAAAATACATTTAAAATAATGAATTTAATTGAGGACGAAGACTTTAAAGGCGATTTTCTAACAGTTCAAGAAAATATACAAAATATTGCAAATGCTGGAAGTAACAACTTTCAATTAGTTTATATTTTTTTATGAACCTTGTAAAATTTTACAGGGCTACACGCTGTAATTACTCATTTACTCGGTTACCATAAATGCCTATAATAGTTATTTACGTAAAAAGTGTTCAATTACAGGATGAGTAGATACGAATCCTGTACGATGCTTTACTGACGTGTTACGTATAACATTTTACCTGAATCTTATAAACAAATAATACATATTTTAAATTAATTTAAATTAAAATAAATATTTGACTTACATATTCAGTCAGTATTTGATGTTGCTAAGTAACTAGACACTCACGTTAGTTTAATTACCTGCCTAGGCAGGCAATATGTTATTTTACTGACTAGCCATGAAAAGTAAAGCTTTCCTGAGTCTTAAAGCTCAGGAAAATGTTTATTTTCCTGTCAGTTACAGGTAAAGTCATTTAAATAGAAAGTGGAAATAAATTTAATTACCTATATTTTGTAATATAATTTGTTTGTTATTTTGTTTTAATTTCCAGGGACTAACACTATTAATTTATAATTTTTGCAGTTACAAAACTTAGAAATTGCAATTAGTTTATTGTTTTTGATGCAGAATTTTAAACATTGAAGCATTTTTGTCTAAAATAATTTGGAATGAAATGCGCTTTTCGTGTGACACCCGGTATATCTTCTAATGCTGCGTCCTTAGCTCAGACAGAATATGATACAAGAACCGCGTTCCAAAATTATTAAAAATTTCTGTGTCATAAAAGACAATCTCAATTTTGTTGTTAAACCACTTCCATCCATCACATCACTCTCAACCGTTCGTAAACACCCCCCCCCCCCCTTCAACCTTGTCAAGGTCACCGCCACCCAACAGCATCCAGCTACCACCAGAGCATCAGACATCCAGCAACAGATCAATAATAAACAAGCTATCCACTTGTCTCTTTCCATCACTGCTCCTCAAGAGAGAACAAGAAGGGGAGATCGATTTCCCGTCGCCACGTGTTGCTTGTTTTCCTGGGGAACCTGACACCCCCGTTCCCCCACCCCCACCCCCGCACAGGGAGATTAAACATCGGTGTTGTGTTACGAGAGTTTGCATCACTGGAAGTATTGATTCAAATTTCATTTCTGTTTGAATTGGAAATTGAAAGATGATGAGGGTGTTTGGTGAGTTTTGTTTTGCGTATTTTTTAGGGGTTTTGTTGAAGATTTGTTTGGAACTTCAATTAAATGGAATTGGAGGGTTGATGGCTTTATCTTTACAGTAAATTAAACATTCTTTTCGACAAGTGTATCTCGATTTTCTGTGTTGAATTCCTATGTCCAGTTCATTTATATTATAATATAAATAAATAAATATATCATCACGCCTTTTACCCATCACTGGGTGTGGCACTATGCCTAAGCAGATCTCGGTAAGTGATATATTTTTTCGTGTAAAGTGCGGTTACCAGCCGTCAAATCACGGCCTCTAAAGATATTAGTGGAGGAGGAGCCACAGGGGTAGATTTTTTAAATTGGTGAAAATTGTTTGTCGGCTGTGGGGATCGAACCAGGGTTTATTTATTTATATTACACCCGATATATTCCATTTTGTCACACATATACTGAAATGATTAATTTTAATGCGTGTTTTTGGAACGAAAATAGACTAGGACACCGACGCATTTTCAAATTAAGTTTGTATTCGCTCTATTTTTAAATAATACGTGCTTCTTATGAATGTAAATAGTTATTTTTGATTCTAGATTGCGAAATGTTACTTTTGCATTTAAAAATGCAAAAGCATTCCGCAATCGAGTATCAAACAACGTTTTTTCGAAATCTATGTCCTAAAATTAGTTAATAATGTAATGAGAAAATTGTGACATTTAGGATTAATTAATGTGATATCTAATGTCTCCATGACAACAATGTATGTAATATAATTGCTATCAAATCTGGTATTCTCTCACCAGCAATTGACAGCTGGTTGGCAATAGAAACCAAAAAAACATTCTAATATTTTTCTGTGATTTATTGGGATTCGCATTGCATTTCTCAAGAAACTATTCCAGTACACCAGTTAGCTTCCTCAAGCGGGATAAATATGAATATGCGCTCAATTGGAACATTAAATATAAATTTTGTTAAAGAATAGAAGTATTGTTTCTAAGCAAAAAAATAAAGTGACAAATTTTATTAAATTGTGAACCTTTCTTCTATTAAAAAATTGCAGGATGTAAAAAACTTTTGCATCCTGCATGCAAAAGTCTTTTGCGTTCTGTAGACAAAAAACACTTATTTCGCGTGTTGATAGTTGTCATGTAAATTTTAACTTTATATGACAGTTTTCGAAAAATAATATAATGTGCCCTACGGGCATTTAACGGAATATTACATTCTTCAGCTTTTGCTACCTTCACTCCCTTCACTCACTCGTCCATCAGAAAACTTCAAATAGTTATTTGTGTATTAAGAGCGTAAAGTGATTCTTTGTTACTCGAGCACGGTAATTGCAGCGCGAGCCGAAGGCGAGAGCTGCAATAGTGTAAGAGGAACAAAGACACTTTACGCTCGTGATACACACATAATTTTTTCTACGATTGCATTTTAAAATGATTGAAAAACGTATGCATACTGAAAATAAATTCGTCCTGTCCACTGTCAATATGACAAGTTTCTGTTTTGTTTGTATCCCTGGTAACTATTGAAATAAGCGCACATTTAATATCTTTTTCGCGCGTTGCCATTGGAAACGCGCGCATTTCACGTCTTTTTCGCGCGTTGCCATTGGAGACGCGCAAAAGATATTTTACGATTGTTCCACAGAAAACGTCAACTTTACGATGACAAATGAGAGCGTAATTGTCAACTTTTCATAGCAATCCTAGAAAAATGTAATATACCTATTGAAAATACTTTAATAATTGCAGTTCCGTAAATTTAGATAGCTAATTTATTTTCTGTTCTAACTTGATTACATGTAGTTCTCTATCAAATTTTCGGTAATATGTAATATATTAGAATCAGCTAGATAAGTAATTAGAAATTAGCTTCAAATTTCCTGAAAAAGAAATCTTATTTAATCTTTTAACCTTTTTATTATTAAGGAAACTTATTTTGTATTCTGACTGCAATGATTAATAATTATTAAACTCTGTATTTTCGCAAATTTTTTCTGTTTATTTACTTGTCATATATCTTTTGTTTTTGTTTTTATATATATATAAATACCGAATACTTGATTTACAAATAATAGTAATAAATAATAAATTTTGATTTAAATTACTGATTTGTATAAATATTTTATCTAGCCCTTATGACACAATATGTTATACCTGGATGGCACAGTCATCCAGGTATTGTAAACAAATTCAAGGTTCTTGCAGAAGGAAATCCAGGCCGATATCCAGCATAACTAAATACGGAATGTAATTGAAATGTTTCTTACCTTTGCCGCTGTCTGTGGCGCTGTCCTGCGACGCCGGCGGAGTGCTGGTCCTGGTGTTGAGGGCAGGCGGTGGCGAGGGTGTGGGCGACGCCTGGCCAGCGGCGCGCGTGACAGGTGGCGCGCGGGGCTTGCGGTGCGCGACGGACGCCGCTGGACTGGCGCTGTATTGGCCGCGGGCCCCAGCGCTGTGTGCCGTCACACAAGCGCCACGAGATAGACGTGACTGCAACAGAAACACACACAAATCTTACTAGTGGAGATAACACAGATATTTATTACAAATATAGTCTTATTGACTTTTATACAAAATATACGATTGTGTCTGTGTGGTTCGGATTTCATAATAAGCTACTGTAATAGGGATTCAGTTCCTGTTGTACAGAGAAACAAATATACAGGGTGTATCTGTACTTCTGGAAAAAAATATAGTATGTTCAAAGATACTCCGTTATGGCCCTCTCAGCGGGTCTATTGTTAGGGATTTAAGCTTGATTTATAGGGGTGCAAGGACAGGTATGTTTTCAGTATTTCCCAATTTAATTTAATTTTTATATATATTATAATAATGAAACAGAGAATTTTGTACAAATATTATTATTGATAATGAAGCAAAAAAAAAAATGTTACAATTCGTCATTTAGTTAAATAATGAGATTAGAGATTTCCGAATTTAAATATTTTGCAATCCTACCCTGAGCGCCAACAGGTAGAATTATAAAGGGTATACTATTTTCATTTTAAACTGGAGGGATCGGCATAAAACGATTAAATACACCGCAATTTCGTTTACAAAGGAACTTAAAATATGACCCGTTATAACTGGATTCACAAGGTTCGCACAGGGTTGTACAGCCCCATTCGCCGGTATTTTTAAATGGTCAATCATAGGAAAAAATAAGAATAATTTTAGGCTGAATACGACCCTTAAAAATTACCTGTTGTGACCATCGTTAAGCGATTTGTGGTAGCCGCACTAATAAATTTCATTGTAGTTAGATGGGACAGGGACGTTTAATCGTTTTATGCCGATCCCTCCGGTTTAAAATGAAAATAGTATACATATATACTATAAGATGTACTAATCATGGAACAAATAGATATTTGTTTAAATTCGCTAAATGAAGGATGGTTTACTTGAAATAAACATTTTTAGGACCACTGGATTAGCGTACTTTGATTGACCTGCTGCATTTAACTAAATTAAATTATTAATTACACAACATCATATATTTGGTGTTGTGTAAACAATTACTTGTAACAAGATTTAAATAAAATTATTAAAAATAGCTATCAACCAGTGTCTAACAAAATGTTGCCTTATATACGATGCAAAATTTTGTGCGAATTTAAAAAAAATAATTCTTAATTAATTAATACGTTACTTATATAAAATGGTTGTTAATTATTTTTGTTCTATAATCAGTATATCAAATTATATATATCATTAAAGATTCGTGCAGAGTTATAGAAACACCCTGTATACAGATCTGATAACTATATTTTATATATATTATTTCTTAATTAATTAATACATTACAGCTTAATAAATATAAATTTCGACTTTCTAGAACTGTACATTGTTTTCAATTTAGTTTTATAAAAAAAAATTAAAAACATTGTGAAGGATTCCATTATATGTTTTGTTTTCCATGACTGAATTTTAACATTTGATAGTTTGTTGACTGACAGCTGATATATTATACATTTGTTTATTTTGAATTGTTTTTATTGTATTTTAAATTATGTACTATTCCTATAAATAACATAAATAAATATATCATCACGCCTTTTACCCATTACTCTGAGTGTAGCACTCTACCTAAGCAGATCTCGGTAAGTGATATACGTGCGGTTACCAGCCGTCAAATCATGGCCCCCAAATATATTATTATTCCTATCTAGCGGACAATTTTTACACTCGACTAGAATGTAACTTTTCTGGCGGGTAGTCCCACATTCAAGTTATGTTGTCATGGAAACCATCATCTCTTGTTATTTTATCAGCCACGCACAATGATAACAATGAATTAGTTGTCTGGTACAGTTATCGCATTGCAATTCTATTGTGCGTGTGAGAACCTTCCTGCATCGGAATGTTGACCTTGCCAAGGTCATTCATATACATGTTTTATTCCTACCGTAACATACATACATACATGCTACATGTGTTTGTCTTTTTACACGCCATTATTGTCTTTTAATCACTGGTTTTTTACTTTTACTAAACAGGTTTCGAATTCCTGCTTTGAGTATCAAGCTGATTTGAATATCGTAAAGATGCGGATTTTTACTGCCTGGTTTGGACTGAATATTAATTAGATATTAATTTATTTATAACAGCACCTGCAGGAAACTTGTTCGGAAATTTTATCGATATAAATAATTCGGTTTTTTATTGAATGAGTTAATAATGCTGGAAGTTGAAAACATGGTATTATGTCAAAGTGTTTATTAATTGCTTCAGTATAGGAAAAAATTGTTTGTTAGGATTAAGTTTATGGTAATTCAATGTTTTATGTTTTTTTTAACGAATCAAATAATAAACAATATTTATTATTTTTATAATTTGGTAGTACGGTAGTGTGGACAGCGTTTCGGGTTTTGAATTTGCAAATCTCGAGTTCGAATCGCATTCAAGCTAAAATATATATTTTTAAAGTTAAATTTTTATGACAGAAAAATTCGGATGACGCCTGGATTCGGACCAGGAACCCTCCGCTTGCCGGGCAGAGATGCTAACCGCTACACCACGTCACCTGTGTCCGACGTATGGCATCAACCGAATTCTTCTGTCATAGTGTCTAACGTAGCATCGATCCCAAAGACTCCTATATCTATGATAGGCATTGACAACGGGTTTCGTCTACAGCGACACAGTTCTGATTTATAGGAAATCATTCCACGAACTAATTTTTAACATATGACTTTGACTGAACGTACAGTAAAGTTAAATTTTTATGACAGAAAAATTCGGATGACGCCTGGATTCGAACCAGGGACTCTCCGCTTGCCGGGCAGAGATGCTAACCGCTACACCACGTCACCTGTGTCCGGCGTCATCCGAATTTTTCTATCATAAAAATTTAACTTCAAAATTATCTTCATTACTGTACGTTCAGTCGAAGTCATATGTTAAAATATATATTTTTGGTTTATTGTATAAAAATTTTTTAGATATATATTTATTGAAATTATTTGTTTCATTAAAGTTCTTGATATGGAGTAGGTAGCTCAGTGGTATCGAGTCGGCCTGTGAATCTTGAGAAGCCTGGTTCGATCCCCACAGCCGACAAACAATTTTCACCAATTTAAATCTATCCTTGTGACTCTCCCTCCACTAACATCTTTGAGGCCGTGATTTGACGGCTGGTAACCGCACTTTACAGGAAAAAAATATCACTTACCGAGATCTGCTTAGGCAGAGTGCCACACCCAGTAATGGCTAAAAGGCGTGATGATATATTTATTTATTTATTTAAGTTTATGATAATTCAATCTTTTATGTTTTTTTAACGAACCAAATAATAAACAATATTTATTATTTTTATAATATGGCAGTACGGTAGTGTTAACAGCGTTTCGGGTTTCGAATCTGCAAATCCTAAATTCGAATCGCATTCAAGCTAAAAATATATATTTTTGGTTTGTTATATAAAAAAAATATTAGATATATATTTGTTGTAATTATTTGTTTCATTAAAATTCTTGATTATGTTTACCACGATTAGTAGGTTTTTTTATAACACCTGAAGCAATATGTTTATAGTTGAACAAACAAAAATAATAAAATACACAAAAAAGTTACATTTATTTCTACAAAAACTTTGACAAAAACCAGAATTGTAATTCCTTTACAGGTAATAATAAAAATAACGTCTTTTTTTACTTTGTTATCTCATAAAAAAATGAAAACAACAAAAATCATGTCGAGTAAATAAAATCAAAAACAAAAAAGAAACTTCAATCATCAATAAAACTCGTTTCCAACTTCACAAAACCAAACAAGTGAAAATACAAAAACACCAATCATCCCGCTCCTCATTGGCACATGTAAATTTTCATTTCATTACATCTTACCACACCTGCAGCGACAAGTTCCCCCCACCACTCGCACGATGTAACATGAATGCCGCCGGAAGCTAGGCTACTTTTCACTTCCAGCACACACGCTCGTGCACGTCTGGCAACACATGCGCCTGCGCGTGGACTAAACCAGTCTGCCGGTCGACCCGACGTGAATTGGTTATTTTTTGTTTTATTTTGTTTGTGTTGTGTACAAAGTTCCTGTTGTATAAAATGTGACAATGTGTTTTGAATGAGCCAACTTCGTGCTGGTTTCGGAGTTTTATTGTCTTTGAATTTGATTTTCTATTGAATTGGAACTTTGAGGTTAGGTTGTTTGGAAATTTCCATTTCTGCTTTCACTCAAACTTTTGCTATTCACGAACTTTTTAAATTAAATAAATATGTTTTATTTACTACGCTACACAGCCGGATATTAATACCGCTGTTTGTAAGAAAAAGGGAAACGGAAATCTACAATTCATTGTAAATTCTGAACCGTTTGCAGTTGTTTGTTAATGAACTATAACTTTTTTATTTATTTATTTATGTTACTCTGTACAACAGGAACTAAATCCCAATTACAGTACAGAGTCCGGACTCACTGAACCGCAGTGTGGTAGTTCATATAATTCTTAGCTTGAGTGAGATTCGAACTCGGGATCTCCGGATTCGAATTCCGTAACGTTACCTACACCATCGTACTGTCGGACAACTTAGAAAGTTTTTCTTTATTTGTTTGACTGAAGATAGCTTCCAATCTTCAGTCAAACTTGTGACTTGTATATTTTTTATTGCTTTTTTTATTTAGCAAGCATCTTAAATAAAAATATCATTTTTTACCATTTTTTTAGATTCCATCATTTGGCTGTCATCTTGAATCAAAATAAGGCCCGTTTCTTAATTTAACAGCTTAATCTAGGATATTGAGTCGGCCTGTGGATTTGAGAACCCGGGTTCGATTCCTACAGCCGACAAACAATTTTCACCATATTAAAACTACCTGTGTGGCTCTGCCTCCACTAATATCTTTGGAGGTCGTGATTTGACGGCCGGTAACCGCACTTCACACGAAGAAATATATCACCGAGATCTGCTTAGCCAGAGTGCCACATCCAGTAATGGGTAAAAGGCGTGATGATATATTTATTTATAAAACTACCCATGTGGCTCCCTCTGAACTAACATCTTTGACAACTGGTAATCGCACTTCATGTGTATAAATATATCAGTTACCGATATCTGCTACAACAGAATGCCACACATCCAGTAATGGGTTAAAGGCGTTATGATATATTTATTTTATTTTTAATCTGGTGGCCATGTTGAACCAAAATGGCGTCAGTGCTCTAACTTTGACAGTTGATCTGAGATGAGATCTGCCTTTGCAAAGATTTTAGTTTTGTATCTCTATTTATGATACAGTTTTTTAGAAGATTATCTTAAAACAAAATGGCGCTGTTTAAATCAGCTAATACAGGGTGTTTCTGTAATTATAAATCAAACTTTAAGGGTATATATAACACGATGTACTGATAACGGAACAAAAATAATTTTTCAAAAATTCGTAAAATTAAGGGTAGTTTACTTCAAGGAAACATGTTGAGTGCCACTGGTTTCATTACTGGTTCACCCTGTATAAATATATTTTTTAGTTTCTTGATTAAGGCCTCATTTATCTGTCGGCTAGTAAATTAATAAGAAACACAGCAGTCGAATAAAAATTTGGGCATAATACAATTTAATTTATTTTTTCCAACATTACTTGTACACAACAATAAAATAAATTATTCATTATGAATAACATTTAGTTAGTATGAAAAACCAGCAACTAACTTTATCATAATAATATTATACTAACTCTCAGTATAATATCAAAACTTCCTTTTGAAACTAAACCTCCGAAACAAATCCAAACACAAATGAACAACAAAGTTAACAGAGCAAATATATCAACAGTGATTTTAAACTCAAACTAAACTCGTAAGAAAACAAAAATCCCTAGAAGCTAAAAATCCCTAAGCTAACATCAGATCGTGCCTTCAAGGTCAGTTGAAAGTCATTGCGCCGAAACATTCCGCGAGCTACGTAATCATGTAATCATTAGATGCGGATTGGTGACGTTAAACTCACTGCAAAAAAGTGAAAACGCCCTACAAACTCATGCAATTAAAACGTGCGAAAGATACCATTAAAAAGCGAAGAGAAAGACAGAACAATTACACGCATATTAAACGGATAGAGATGGCGTTATGAAACGTGTAATTTGGCATTCTATGTAATGATATGTTGGATAGATTATGTTGTTGCCACTTTCGAATGCCGACAATTTTTTGTTTTAAAGAAAAATCATTATTACGCTTTTTATATCAATTTCTGGATACATTATCTGACAATTTTTTCAAGACATGAATGCTTGTAAACTTTTCTTACCAGTTATTTACATAGATGCACATAAACGATTTTAAGCACAAAAACTAACAACGAAAAATACAAAAAACATATAAATGTAATATTAAGTCAACAATTAAAATTGAATCAGTTGGTTCTCAAATTTATTTATTTATTTATGTTACACTGTACAACAGGTACTTAATTTCAATTACAGTACAGGGTCCGCACCCATCGAGCCGCAGTGTAGTAGTTCATATAATTTTTAGCTTGAGTGAGATTCAAACTCGGGATCTTCAGATTCGAATTCCATATCGCTATCCACACCACCGAATCTCACTCAAATTGAAAATAATATAAACTACTACACTGCGGCTCGGTGAGTGCGGACCCTGTACTGTAATTGGGATTAAATTCCTGTTGTACAGCGTAACATAAATAAATAAATAAACAAAGTATGTATTTAAATAAAAATAAGTAAATAAATATATCATCACTCCTTTTACTCATTACTGGGTGTGGCACTCTGCCTAAACAGATCTCGGTAAGTGATATATTTCCTCGCGTGAAGTTCGGTTACTAGCCGTCAAATCACGGCTCCCAAAGATATTAGTGGAGGAGGAGCTACAGGGGTAGATTTTAAATTGGTGAAAATTGCCGACAAACAAGTATGAATTTCAGGTAAATAAATAAATATATAATCACGCCTTTTACCCATTACTGGGTGTGGCACTCTACCGTAACAGATATCGATAAGTGATATATTTCTTCGTGTGAAGTGCGGTTACCAGCCGTCAAATCACGACCCTTAAAGATGTTAGTGAAGGGGGCGCCATAGAGGTAGTTTTAATTTAGTGAAAATTGTTTGTCGGTTGTGAGGATCGAACCAGGGTTCTCAAGATTTACCACTGAGCCACCTACCCCATAATTTCAGGTAAAGTGTGAAATAATGCACAATATCAAACGTTCAAAACGATTTGAAAATACGGTCAGAACAAAGATCAAATCCCAGTTCATTCATTTGTACTCGGCAATAATTCGATGCCAAACCTAAACAACCCAAGTCACGTCGTGCCGAAAACGCAAGAAAATCCTTCGCCTCGAAATTCCTCGCTCAACCTTACCGGGACGATCATGAATGCACCGCACCGCACCGCACCGCGCCGCACCGCGTTCCTCGCAGATAACTCAGTTTAAAACTGAATGATTTCATTACGGCAAAGGTTAGACAAACGCAGCCCGGAGTCCGGGCCCGGAGCGCGAAGCAAGAACCATTTATTAACGTCGGAGAAACTAATTACCATACCAGTGTATAATGGCTCCGGTTGTGTCTGGCGCAGGCGCGTGTACACCAGGCGAGACATGCGCACGAGCACCAACGACCGTTCTCCTTTTAAGGTCAGTGGAATTGTTCGTAGACCGGCAAAATTCACATAAATGGCAAATATCAACAGACAGCGAAGCGATCTGGGTACGGACAAATGCTAGACAAGGAACGCAATATACCGGAAGCGCTACGCTAATGATGGACGAAGGAATGTCACCTGAATAATGAACACGTTGGTGATTATTAAATAATGTCTAGCGGTTGTAGCAGTTTAGTTCTACTGTCACTTTTAAAGCGAGAGTCAATTATTTTGATTATTGAATGCCGAAATTTAGGTAATTATAAAAAGAAGAGTTTCATAAATTGATTCTCACTTGTGGGAATCGAACCCAGGTTTTCAATTCCACAGGCCGACTCGATACCACTGAGCCATCTACTTTGTTCTGTACCAGAAATTTAATAGGTTTCATAAATAAATAAATATATTATGTGTGGCACTCTGCCGCAACAGATCTTGATAAGCGATATATTTATGCTCGTGAAATGCAGTTGCCAGCCGTCAAATCACGACCTACAAAGATATTAGTGGAGGAAGGATCATAAGGGTAGTTTTAATGAGGTACAAATTGATTCTCACTTGTGGAAATCGAACCCGGGTTTTTAATTCCACATGCCGACTCGATACCACAGAAATTTAATTCAATGAATACAATCACACTGATACAGGGTGGAGATTCAAGTAACATTAATAAATTCCCTGACTTTTCCCTGATTAAGTAAAAAAATTCCCTGACTTCTAGAATATTGACTTATTTATGAATTTATGAGGTAGATGGCTCAGTGGTATCGAGTCGGCCTGTGGATCTTGAGAACTCTGGTTCGATCTCCACAGCCGACAAACAATTTTCACCAATTTAAAAATTTACCCCTGTGGCTCCCTCTCCACTAATATCTTTGAGGGCCGTGATTTGACGGCTGGTAACCGCATTTCACGCGACAAAATATATCACTTACCGAGATCTGCTTAGGCAATGTGCCACACCCAGTAATGGGTAAAAGGCGTGATGATATATTTATTTATTTTATGGTTACATTTCATATATTATATCATATATTGTAATATAATTGTTTTTTGTTATTAAATTTATAGTAAAAGCAAAATCAATTTGTGTTTCTAAACAGGCAAAGACACAAGCTTAAATATTGCATACAGAAAAAACATAGCGCGGTAGAAACGTTAGACAAAACAAAACAGTTTTCAATTAGTAAACATCCTTCGGTTATATTTTCATAGATGGCGGTTCTCACTCTTAAGAAGCAATAAAGGGTATTTGTTGCCAATAAAGGTATACTATCTATCTAATAAAGGGTATTCTGCCAATAAAATCTAAAAATAACTAAATACATTTGAAATAAAAGTTTGTAGTTATTTTTCTAAAATTAAATTAAAAAATTTAAAGAACAAAAAACTTTTTTCCCTGACTTTTACAGAAATATAAAATTCCTTGACTTTTCCCGGTTTTCCAGGTTAGTCGCCACCCTGTGATATAAATAAAATGATGTAGTTAGTAACTATAACTTTTTCTGTTCGATAGTTTATCGCCTTTTAGATAATCTGTTTCGTTCATAATCACATATATTTAACTTTTCCACAGAAACGGAGAAATTGTAGAAAAGAAAGTAAAATGCTATTAAGTGAAACCTCGTTAATGTACAGTAAAAAAAAACATTAAAATACGATTACGTTCATATCTTTGTGTTGACTATAAATTACAACCTTTAATAATAAAGTTTTAACCAAGAACAAACATACAGGGAGGTATAAAGAAATATTTACCCAAATTAGGAGAAAAATTAATTTAATTTAATTTAACTCGTAGCTCGTTTAAATCAAATTAAATGAGGTAGGTGGCTTATGGCCGTTTGCACCGGTTAGACATAAAAGTTCCACTTACTAAAGGGGTACTTAATATTTAAGTTCACTTATACTTAGCCTGTTTGCACGAGTAGTACTTAGTTCATATTTAGTAAAGGACACCTTATTAAAAACAAGAAGAGATTTAGTGACTTTTCATTTTAGTACTGGTGGATTTAGTTATTTTACTGTCAACGAAAGAAAGATAACCTCTTTGATTTTTACATTTAAAAATTATTATACAGCAATTACAAAATATAATTGTACAGCAATATTGAGAGGTATTATATTTTAATTGTTTCTTACTAAATATAAATTGCATAATGCTTTTATAAATAAAATGAAAATTTTAGGATCATGACAAGCGCAAGAGAAAAGAGGGCCAAACATAGCACTGAAGAAAAAATGGTGCTATTTAATATAATTGATGAGTACAAACACATAATTGAATGTGCATTCCTCCAAAATCCCCAATACTTAACAAATGATTCCCAGTCGCATAATATCTTAGAGATATAAGTAATTGGTTTATTGGTGAGATGCAATTGTTCCTGGATAATACATTAAAAAATATTCTCATTCTAAAATGTAAATTGTAACCAAAATAAAAATATTTACAAATCATATGGAAACTCCAATTCGTGTTCAATTTTGGCAATCAAATATATTACACTATTTTTTGTCAAACGAAACCGTTTAAAAAAGCTTAATTCATCTAACGAATGAAAATAATTAGCACGCTCGTATATTTGACGGGGAATTCCAAAATTTATTAGATCTACTACTTCTAAATCATCATCTACAATATCTAATTCAAATCCAAATCCATTAATATCAAAATAAAAACTTATAAACTTAACCTGCAACTCATAAATATTTTATTTTCAAATGTCAGTTTACTCTGACGCATGCGTAAATACAACACTTATTTTAAGGTTACCGTTAAGCGTCACCCAGAGTACAACTTAAATTTAAGGGCAGATGGAACGATTTAAGGGAACTTTAAAGATTGGCGCAACGCACTTATTTTATCAAGGGGTACTTAAAAACAAAGTGTAACCGGTGCAAACGGCCATTAGTGGTATTGAGTCGGCGAGTGGATCTTGAGAACCCTGGTTCGATCCCCACAATCGACAAACAATTTTCACCAAATTAAATCTACCTCTGTGGCTCCCTATCCACTAACATCTTTGAGGACTGTTATATGTCGACTGGTAACCGCACTTCACGCGAAGAAATATATCACACCCAGTAATGATATATTTATTTCTCGTTTAATAATAAAGTCATTTCAAGGTAGCTTGCAATCTCCAAGTTAGAAACAAAACAAAAAAACAAAAGAACTAATGAAAATTTGTGCCACTGATGGCTACATCTGGTCGTAATTATCTCGCCAATAAACAAAGACAAAGAACGACTACACTCTCTAAGAGAAGTTAATTTAAAAGAAGCATGCTGCTGTGACCAAACAAAGAAAAATATCCGTGAGAAGAAATAAAAGATTTGTTGATATGTAAGGAAACATTTTCTGTATTTTATTATTTTCGACTTATTTATATCGTCCGTAGTTAACAGCGATGATGAGTTCATAACATTGATATTTAATGATCTATTGTTTTTCAAAGTTCATCGTAAATTTATTTTCTGACATCAACTAATATTGTTCTATTGTCAGTGTTTTATTAATAGGCGATATTGATGGATTGATCATATGTCAGCTTACAAATCGGTATCAACACTAATTCTACGTTTTAATAGTTCTACACTCATTCTACCAACATTATAAAATTTACTTTTTAAGTGGCCCCAAAGAAAAAAATTGTTTGGCGCAAGATCTGGTGACCTTGCAGGCCACTCCACTTCTGCACCTCGTCCTAGCCATCGTTGGGGGAATATCCGGTGCAGATAATTTCGTACATTTTGTTGGAACCACACTTCCTCAATATTTACTCAATATTACTCTCTCTTGTAACAACTCTAAAATAATTTTCCCCATTTAAATTTCCATTTATATAAAAACGCCCCAATATTTGATTCCCTATTAACCCGGTCTGATTTTGAAGGAGGACAGTTTTATTACTTTGACAACTATAGATGACAGCAATGTTATTTTCCCTATGTTTACTTTTAAAATAAACTCTCTAATGCATTGCTGTCAAACTTTGTAACTGTAACTATGGTAATGGCATATCCCTATGTTTACTGATAAAAAAAAACTTCCAGTATATTTTTCTGAAATTTACCCTTTCAGTACCGTATACGAAATCAGACTAGCTACTCAAATAAAAATAAAAATAAGGCATTACACCAGGTACCTACATAATAACTAATTAATAAATGATTATTTGTAGGCAGTGTTTATACTTTTATTTCATTAGTAACATAATTATAAATAATTAAATGTACTATTAAACTAGTGATATTAAAATGAAAAACCCAAATTTTTGCGAATTTAAGATTTTTACGATTTTTGGCCATTTTTAGTTTTTTTGTAATAAAAAATATATCCGTGCGAATTTTATTGTAAAAACTTACATACCTATGTATTTTTACGAGAGAAATTCACTGGTGTTTTCAGATTTTCATTATCTTTTCAAGTTTTTGAAATATTGAGGAAGAAAAATTTTCAAAATACCTGTACAAGTTAAGTAGCGCACGAGAAATACACTCGTTCAAACCGCATTTCAATATCTCTATTAGTTTTTGAGTTATGGGCTTTCAAAGTTGAGCTTAAAAAAAGTCAAAAATCGCTGTAACTCAAAAACTAAGTGCCACACTCACTAATGGGTAAAAGGCGTGATGATATATTTATTTTATTTTATTTTAAATTTACTAATTTATAAGTATAGTGCAGGACGCCATTTATTTATCAAACCCAGAAAGAAAAACTCTGTAGATTGATTCCATCTTAAAGCAATAACCCGATCTGACTAACTCCAGCTCAATAGCCAGTCGCAATGACAAAACAAACATGAAACCATTTTAACTTTGTAATTAATTACGCTCCCAGGATAACGGTAAGTTTGTTTGGTGCGCATGCGCGGCCTGTTACATTAAAACTTCGCCGCACCAAATTGGAAAACTTTACGAACGCGATTAATGTTTGAGAGATGTAATCGTCTCTGCACAACCGACGCTGGTCGCCGGCGTCGCCACCACCACCGCCATTCAGGAGAGTTCGTCGTCGCGCACAACACAAAACAAACCGACAAAAACTAAACAGAAATCTGTCAACGCAGGAAGAGGAAGAGACGCGCAGAGATAAGAGGAATATGAGGGGATTAGAGCGAGAGAGATGAGATACTTTTGACGGCAGTTCTTCATGAGTTATTATTAAGGCAATTCAAGACGAAACAACAAAAATTAATCCTTAATTACTGTCGCTTGTAATACAATCCTATCTATTTAAGATACATTCTTATTTTAAAACAGGGTTCGTAAATATCATGATATTTATAATAAATATCAAAATATCTGATATATAGGATATATATCAGATAAATATCACTTTTTGGATATTTATTTTTTAATTTTAGTTTTTGTACACATTTAGAAAAACTGAAAAATTCGAAAAATTTCACTTTTCCGGAGGCTATATCTCAAAAACTAAACAAGATATGGAAATGCGCTCAACGGCGTTGAATTCCCCGTGTCCGAATTGACTTGTAAGCAAATTTTCATACAATTTTATGCAATTTAATATTTTTAATTATTTCCTAAGGGGTACCCCTTTGGTTTTTTCAGATTTTAATTCAATTTTACCAAAAATCCTTAATCGTAGGATTATTAAAACGAAAATTTACATACATATGTATTTTGACCCACTGAATCCAGTGGTGCAATCTTCAAATGCATATGACTTCTGGTTTTCGAGAAAATGTTAAAAAACCGCTTTTTGCGATTTTTTTGGCGGAAAATTGAAAAAAAATAAAAATCGCTAAAACTATGTTTATAAGTTAACTGAAGCACGAGAAAATTAATGCCGTTGAGCGCGTTTTCATATCACATTTAGTTTTTGAGATATAGCCTCGGAAAAGTAGAAAAACTGAAAAATTCGAAAAATTTCACTTCTCCGGAGGCTATATCTCAAAAACTATTTCATATTTTTATATAATGGATATATATCATTGCAAAAATATGACGATATATATCAAAATAAATATCATGATATATATCGATCGATATATATCTTCGAACCCTGTTTTAAAATGAATGTTAGAACTAACGAGATTTAAACAAGTTATTTATTTATTTATGTTACGCTGTACAACAAGAACTTAATCCCAATTACATTACAGGGCCCGCACTCACCGAACCGCAGTGTGCTAGTTCATATAATTTTTAGCTTGAGTGCGATTCAAATCCGGGATCTTCGAATTGAAATACCGTAACATTAACAACACTACCGTATTGTCCAATGAATTAAATAGTCGTTTTCACAAATATGGCGGTTTGTCGAAGTTAATAAAATAATTTTATTTTTTACCCATTAAAAGTTTGTAAAATAAATAAATAAATATATCATCACGCCTTTTACCCATTACTGGATGTGGAAATCTGCCGTAAGCAGATCTCGGTAAGTTATATATTTCTTCGCGTGAAGTACGGTTACCAGCAGTCAAATCACGGCCCCAAAGATATTAGTGGAGGAGGAGCCACAGGGGTAGATTTTAAATTGGTGAAAATTATTTGTCGGCTGTGAGGATCGAACCAGGGTTCTGAAGATCCACCAAGGGAGAAAAATGCATCTTTTATTCATGTATTCTCACGTGGTTTATGATACAATTTTTTCCGCAACTGCAGTAGTTGAAACGTATATTTATTCTTATAATTAATAATTTAAATAAATTGTTTGTCGGTTGTGAGAACCCTGGTTCGATCCCCACAGCCGACAAACAAATTTAACCAAATTAAATCTACCCCTGTGGCTCCAACTCCACTAAAATCTTTGTGGGCCATGATTTGACGGCTGGTAACCACACTTCACGCGAAGAAATCTATCACTTACCGAGATCTGCTACGGCAGAGTGCCACATCCATTAATGGGTAAAAGGCGTAATGATATATTTATTTATTTAAATAAATGAAAGGATGGAATTTGTTTAATTTTTTTCCTTGAGCAACGGGAGTAATAGCTACTTATATAACATGGGAGAAAAGTGTATTATTTCCTACCATAGGTGACGTTTAATAGCTGAGGGCAGAAATCCTACAAATAGTGTTCATTAGTTATCAAAATAACATTTTCCTCACCTAATTTAATTGTGATAGCAACCGTTTCCCTCACTAGTGATGAAAGTAAATAACTTTCCTTACTAGTGAGGGAAACGGTTACTGCCTAAATTGAGTGAGGGAAATATAATTTGACATGGTAACCAAGGAAACGTGATGTGCATTTGTAAATACAACTCCTTTGATTTATACAAAATTATTATTTAATTATTATGCTGTATTGTTTACAGTAAACAATACTTAAAATCACGAATGGCGCCAAAATTTGAATTATTTATTGAATACATGTAAAATAGGTCGTCTCTAAATCATAATCTACTTGATTCTTAACTAATGTGAAGACTGTCACATATAAACATAACCTAGTTGATTTTACATTTAATATGCACTTCAAAATTTAAATTATAATTATAATTATGTTGTAAACATGAATCAGAATTTAATTGCATTCACTCAATCGCCCAAAACAGCACAAGTCAAATCAAAATGTTTGATAGAATAACAAACGTCTCTATTTAGAATATTTAACCAAATTATTTGAAGTGACGTCACATATCAGGGTTTGACATAAAAACGTTGATTGAGTGACACCGGCACAAGAATAAAAAATATTAATTATTGCATAAGCATGTTCCACTCATTTATTAGGTTAATAAAGCAATTATTAAAATGTATTCCGGTGATCATCTATTAATCTTGCAATTATTGAAGTTAATTAGATATTAGAATAATTCTATTTACATATAAAAATAAAATAAAAACAAAATACGAACGGAGAAGTAATGAAATTTGTCGGTGACTCAAGAACAGCCAATATAATTTACTTACTTCCGTAAACAAAATTGAGTAAAACAAATATGGAGAAAATGCAGAAGAAAAGAAGAAAAATAAATGAAAATAATACCAGTTTTCCTTCTATTTTCCACGGCAACTCAGCAAATTTCATTTGTTTACTAAAAGACAAATCACTTTAGTAAAAGCAAACACAAATTGTTTGAAAGGAAATGAAAAAAAAATTGAGGACAATCAAATTTAATAATTGAACATAACTGGTCGAAAACAAACAGAAGGGTGGGGGTAGAATGTAACAGTGGTAGTAGGGGTACATTGCTTACGTCACGTCACCAGGAAAATATTGATATACTGATACATACAGCGACAATCATTCAAGTTTGAATTCCTCGAGTTTCACATTCCTCTAAGTTTTGGAAGACTACTTAGGGGTGGGGGGGGGGGATTGAGTGACAGATAACTCGTTTATCTGTCAGATAAGTGACAAAATATTGCATCGAAATAACTACAGACATTACTACATATTAATGCATTTCTATTAATTTTCTGTAATTGTATCCTTATAACAATATCTAACATCTTTGCGGGTCGTGATTTGACGGATGGTAACTACACTTCACGCGAAGAAATATATCAATTATAGGAGAGTTACTACGGCAGAGTGCCATACCCAGTAATTATACTTATTTATTTTATGGATCTTCTACATAATGAGAGATAATATAAGAAACTAATAAACAGATAAAAGAAATCACTTTTCTCCTTAATTTTCTTTCGAAAACAATTGGTGATATCGAGTTTATTTTGGCCTTAATTGATTTCTTGGATTAAATTATATACAAAACAAAAAATTTAGGCAGAAACGAGATGTCCTAGAGCCACTTGGCTACAATTACGTTTTGTACTAACCTTGAAGGCAAGTTTTAACGAACTCTCGCATTTAAAGCGACAGGGCAACAACAATGCTACAACAACTAAACATTAGTAAATGATTTAGCTTCGCAAATTCAAGCTATATCTTTTAGTTACTAGACTACAATTATCCATTGATTGTATTAACCTTGAAGACGAGTTTAAAATGTGTGAACTCTTGCATTTAAAGCGACAGGGCAACCACACTGCTACAACATTTAAACATTAATTAATAAACATAAACGTAGTTGAGTAAATACGATGATCGACTGTTTAAATAATGAAGAAACTTAAATTAATTTCATTTTTTTGTTCTCATTCTGTGACTACATTTAAAACTGTGATAATAATTTTTGTAATGTTCTTTTTAATGTGTTTTATAGTTAATTGTTAAGAGTTGTTTTTGACTATTTATTCTTTTAATTTGTGACTAATTTTGTTAAGTTTTTTTAAACATACATACATACATAACATCACGCTATATCCCATTAAATGGGGTAGCACGAACCCGTCAACATTCTCATCCTGACACACGATACTCGATTCGACCACATTAACACTTTCTCCATACAAACTCTTTCTTTTCTCACAACCAAAATCCATCAACACACAACAAACATTCATCCATTCGCTCCTGTACACTGCGCTTGTTTTTTAAACAATTTGTTTATGTCAATTATTAGACGTTACATATCCCTGAAGAAGACGATGGTTATCACCGAAACGTAGGAATTGTAACATTTTTAAAATAAATAAATTATCTAAGTTTCTTCATAAACGTAGTTGTCTGTGGTTGCACCAAAAATACAAACTAACAGGTACCTACACCCAATAGGAGAGGAAGGTAAATGAAAAGAGGTGGGAGGTACTTACATGAAGTTCCTCACTACCTCACACCACTAACACTTTTCACTACACAACACTAAATCCTAGAAGTGTATCCTGTGTCCTGGTGCTTGTGTTCGAGGCAGACGGATCGTTGAACGAACAGGCGCGTGCAGCGTTCAGCGTGCAGCGCTCAGCGCTCTGGTCGCGTAGGGTGGAGTGTCTAGCGCGGAGTGCTAGCTGCGCGTGTGCCGAGCCCCGGACAGAAGGTAGCGCCCCCGCAGGCAGCGCGCACCCCGCGAGAGACTCACGGGGAGTTTACAGTGTGCTCGTATTGAGATATTGTTTTAATTGTTGAGTAGGTTTTATATGAGCTGATTGAGTGCTTTATTTTATGCTGATTTTAGTTAGGGGATGTTGCGATATTAACTACAATTTTGATATTTATTTGGAGTAGGTGGTTCAGTGGTATCGAGTCGGCTTGTGGATCTTGAAAACCCCCACAGTCGACAAACAATTTTCACTAATTTAAATGTACCCCTGTGGTTTCCCCTCTACTAATATATTTGGGAGCCGTGATTTGATGGCTGGTAATCGCACTTCACGCGAAAAAATATATCACTTACCGAGATCTGCTTAAGAAGAGTGCCACACCTAGTAATGGGTAAAAGGTGTGATAATATATTTATTTAGATTTAAATAAAATAAATATAAATATATCATCACGCCTTTTACCCATTACTGAGTGTGGCACTCTGCCGAAGCAAATTTCGGTAAGTGATATTTTTCTTAGTGTGAAGTGTGATAACCAGTCGTCAAATAAAGCCCCGCAAATATGTTGGTGGAGGGGGAGTCACATGGGTAGTTATAATGTGGTGAAAATTGTTTGCCGGCTGTAGGAATCGAACCATAGACTGACTCGATACTATTGAACCACCTACTCAATATTTATCAAAATGCAAAATCTCCAAATTCATATAGAATAGTTATTTTTGTACGAAGTGCGCGAAATTAGTGGTTTTTTGTTGCGCGTGAGAATGTGACAGTCGAGACAAAAAGTAATTCTACTGCGCCAAAAAACAAGAATTTCGACCGCGAAAACTATAGTTATTTGTGTATTAAGAGCGTAAAGTGATTCTTTGTTACTCGAGCACGGTAATTGCAGCGCGAGCCGAAGGCGAGAGCTGCAATAGTGCAAGAGGAACAAAGACACTTTACGCTCGTGATACACACATAATTTTTTCTATGATTGCATCTTAAAGTTATTAAAAAACGTAGGTATACGTCTAAAACTAAATTCGTTTTGTTAACTGTCAATATGACAAGTTTCTGTTTTGTTTGTATCCCTGGTAACTATTTAAATAATCTTTTTCGCGCGTTGCCATTGGAAACGCGCGAATTTAACGTCTTTTTCGCGCGTTGCCATTGGAGACGCGCAAAAAAGATATTTTTCGATTGTTCCACAGAAAACGTCAACTTTACGATGACAAATGAGAGCGTAATTGTCATCTTTTCATAGCAATCGTAGAAAAACAATTTTTTTAAACAACTGTCAAAAAAAATACTATAATTATTGATTTATTCAAGTAAATTGAGAAAAAAAATCAAAAATAATAAGAATTTGATACTATTGATGTGTTGTAACCAATAGAACAAAAAATAATAATTTAGAAGCGTGCGCGAAATATTTATTTTCCGCACTAGGGTGCAAAACAGTGCACAAAATACGCGTTGTCATGGCAATGTAAATGCTGAAAAAGCACGTAGTTCCTGTACAGATTTTAGTAAAAAAAGTGAACTGTTTTGAAAGTTATGGAAAATATAAATAATTAAATAAATATATCATTACGCCTTTTACCCATTGCTAGATGTGGCACTATACCGTAGCATATCTCGTTAAGTGAGATAATTCTTCGCGAGAAGTGCTGTTACCAGCCGTCAAATCACGACCCTCAAATATTTTAGTGGTGGGGGGGGGCGACAGGGGTAGATTTAAATTGTTGAAAATTGTGGAGATCGAACCAGGGTTCTCAAGATCCACAAGCCGTCTCAATACCACTGAGCCACCTACCCCATAATTCATAACATCTTTAAAGCACTTAGCCGTTAAGATTAAATCCAATTGATAAGTTTGATACTTTCCCAACTTCTTCATAAATAACTGCTTTCATCTATCGATTTCCACATTTCCACCAGTGTACAACAACCGCATTCACCTAACATGTTCCACGTGAAAGACCTGGTAACATTGCGCCCCACGCAACCACGAGCGCCGCCAGCGGCAGCAGGGCCGAGACACAGGGGTTGATTCACAACTCACAGTTCGTAGGCTTACAAAGGAATGCGCTGCACGCTGAATTCAATGATGAATAGCACTACATCGTAGCGAGCGGCGGAGAGAGAGAGGGATGACACGGCAGACAAGTGCCGCTCGGGGGCCAGGGGAGGACTTAGGACAAGTCTAGGGGCTCTTCAAACCTGACAGATTATACACTTTTAACATCTAACCTAATTTCGCAATGAACAGACAGAGGCTGTGTGAGGCTGTGTGAATTATGGATGGATGGAGAAATGTTTACTAACTGCTTGCTAACTGACAAGTTTAGTTTGTTCTTTTTCTTTCCGGAGTTCCTGAATTCGAATCCCACTCAAGCTACAAAACAAATGAACTATTACACTCAGTCAGGACCCTCTACTGTAATTAGGATTTACTTCCTGTTGTACAGAGTAATATAAATAAATAAATATATCATCACGCCTTTTACCCATTACCGGGTGTGGCACTCTGCCGTAACAGATCTCGGTAAGTGATATATTTCTTCGCGTGAAGTGCGGTTACCGGTCCCCAAAGATGTTACTGAAGGGGGAGCCACAGGGGTAGATTTAAATTGGTGAAAATTGTTTGTCGGCTGTGGAGATCGAACCAGGGTTCTAAAGATCCACAGGACGAGTCGATACCACTGAGCCACCTACCCCATAAAATAAATAATATATACCTCAATGTATGTTAAGCTGTCAGGATAAAAGTTATTTATGTAAAAAGTCAGGAAAGTGTTCAATTACAGGATGAGTAGATCCTGTACGACGCTTTACTGACGTGTTACGTATAACATTTTACCTGAAACTTATACACAAATAATACATATTTTAAATTAATTTAAATTAAAAGAAATATTTAATTTACATATTCAGCCAGTATTTTATGTTGTTAAGTAACTAGACAATCACGTTTCTTTCATTACCTGCCTAGGCAGGCAATGTATTATTTTCCTTGAAACAGCCTACGAATCCTGTACGACACTTTACATTTCCTTGGATTGAAATAAAAACCACTAGATGGTATATGTTATTTATAGACTCGCCTTATTTATTAGTCTCGCACTACCATAAACTTCGTCTCGTCAAATAAAGTCCTACATTATGTACTCGTTATATAAATAGCTATTATTTGCTTTAAAATGGACAAAATATTGCGCCGAAACGTCGCTAAATATTAATAAAAAAAATGAAAATTTAAATTATGGGTTAGGTGGCATGTGAATCTTGAAGACCCTGGTTTGATCCCCACAGTCTACCCCTACGGCTCCCTCTTCACTAACATCTTTGGGGGCCGTGATTTGACGGCTGGTAACCGCACTTAATGCGAATAAATATATCACTTACCGAGATCTGTTACGACATAGTGCCACACCCAGTAATGGAAAAAAAGCGTGATATATTTATTTATTTTATTTAAAATTAAAATTATTTTTCGTTAGAGCCTTAAAAAGATTTTAAAAAATTACTAAAAATGAACTATTACACCACGACACGATGAGCCCAAACCCTGTACTATAATTAGGATTAAGTTCTTGTTGTACAGAGTATTATAAATAAATAAACAAAATCCTAAATATCATTTTAGTTTATTTCGAACCCTACAACCTCACACATTGGCATATAACGACGCGACGGTTGGTAAAGAAGAAAGCATCTGGAGCAAGTAAATAAACATCCTCACTCAAACCTCCTCGTACCTCCTCCTCATTACTAGCTAGCTCGTTGACTAGCACAAAATCCTCGCGAATTTGTTATTCATGCCTCGCCCGAGGTCGGCTGGCTGCCGGTTTGTGTATTCACAGAGTGTCCGACGTCAAATATTGAAACCTAAACGCAGAGGTTGATGATCTGAGCAAAAACTGGAACTCTGCTTCAGCGGGGAACTGGCCTCGTTGCATGTGATTCTGCAGACGAGATGAACAAATCTTTTTGATCTTTTCTGGCGGTTTGTAAATATACTGATAGAAGATCAATCAATGATGAACTCATCTTTCATTATCATTTATATTATCAAAGATAAACATGTCTTTTTTAATTGACAATTTGTAAACAATTAAAACGTGATCTTTACAAGTAGTAGAATAAAATGTACTGCCTGATTAAACAAAATTATAAATAAATAAAATAAATATATATCATCACGCCTTTTACCCATTACTGGGTGTGGCACTCTGTCTAAGCAGATCTCGGTAAGTTATATATTTTTTCGCGCGAAGTGCGGTTATCAGCCGTCAAATCACGGCCCCCAAAAATATTAGTGGAGGAGGAGCCACAAGGGTAGATTTAAATTGGTGAAAATTGTTTGTCGGCTGTGGGGATCGAACCAGGGTTCTCAAGATCCACAGGCCGACTCGATACTACTGAACCACCTACCCCATAAAATTATGTATATTTACAAATTTTGTTTTTATTTTTTTAATGTATATTTACAAATTTAGTTAAATGATATATAGATGCAATTCTTTTCCTAGATGTATAATATATTATTATAAATAAAATAAGTAAATATATCATCACGCCTTTTACCCATTACTGGGTGCGGCACTCTGTCTAAGCAGATCTTGGTAAGTTATATATTTTTTCGTGTGAAGTGCTGTTAGCAGCCGTCAAATCACGTCCCCCAAAAATATTAGTGGAGGGGGAGCCACAGGGGTAGTTTTAAATTGATGAAAATTGTTTATCGACTGTCGGGATCAAATCAGGGTTTTTAAGATCCACAGGCCGACTCGATACCACTGAGCCATCTACCCCATTATACTATTATACGACTACCTATTTAAAAATGCTTATATAGTTATTATTCTATGATTGCTATGAAAAGGTAAACTGTGAAGTTGACGTTTTCTGTGGAACAATCGAAAAATAACTTTGTCGCGCGAAAAAATAATAAATGCGCGCTTACTTCAATAGTTACCAAGAATACAAACAAAACAGAAACTTGTCATATTGACAGTTGACAGAACGAATTTATTTTCAGTACGTATATGTTTTTGAATAATTTTAAAATGCAATTGTAGAAAAAATTATGTGTGTATCACGAGCGTAAAGTGTATATTGCAGCTCTTGACTTCGACTCACGCTGCAATTACCTTGCGCGAGTAACAAAGAATCACTTTACGCTCTTATTACACAAATAACTATTATGTCACTCAATTTAATTGTGATAGTAACAGTTTCCCTCACTAGTGATGAAAGTAAATAACTTTCTTCACTAGTGAGGAAAATTGTTATTATCACAACTAAATTGCGTGAAAGAAATGTAATTTAACATGGTGACCAAGGAAACGTGATGTGCATTTGCAAATACAACATTTTGCTTATACACAAATAACTATTTTGTATTAAGTTCGGGAAATGAATATTTTTCAAATACAAATCATACATTGTCGGTGGGCGGATTCGAACTAACAAACCTTGATTCAAATGTCGTCACATTATGTTTAGATTTGATAAAAAAATTTATCTATTTTGACGAAATTTGCTAGGTGTTGATATAAGACTTATTACACATCACTATTACTTTCTTAAAGATAAAACATATAATAAAATATCAAAATAAACACTTGTCTAAGTCTCACAAAATTCAGCCTCCAAGTCACCTTATGAGGGCATCGTCAGAGGCTGGACAGCACAGTTGGTAACCATAGACGCGTTTCGCTCTTATTAGAGCTCATCAGTATGGTATAACCTACTTCTTCACCTAGAACAAAGTTCACGTGAAGAAGCTGGTGACGAAGGACTGTGCCAGCAGAGAATAAGATCTCTAAAGAACGGTAAGATGACATGAGAAGTTCTATCGGACCAGTAATGCCATCTACCGAAAAAAGCAAAAGCTACGAAATAGCAATTTAAATAAAAAACAACAAAGACAAAATTAATTGTCTTTAAATGCTCACTTGGTGAAACTAGGTTTAATAATAAAATATCATTCTCTGCTGGCACAGTCCTTCGTCACCAGCTTCTTCACGTGAACTTTGTTCTAGGTGAAGAAGTAGGTTATACCATACTGATGAGCTCTAATAAGAGCGAAACGCGTCTATGGTTGCCAACTGTGCTGGTCAGCCTCTGACGATGCCCTCATAAGGTGACTTGGAGGCTGAATTTTGTGAGACTTAGACAAGTGTTTATTTTGATATTTTATTATTAAACCTAGTTTCACCAAGTGAGCATTTAAAGACAATTAATTTTGTCTTTGTTGTTTTTTAGATAAAACATATCCATAAGTAATATCCCTACTAGCATCTTCGCCCCAATCTTAATCCACTTAATTACCATCATCCCATTACTACAACCTTGACAAAATCTAACTTCAGCTGCATGAATCACCAGCTGCAAAATCCCCAAGTTGCACCTGCCTCCCTGTCCGCGAGATCCGCAAGAGAGAGAGAGAGAGACCCCCAACATAGCGCAGAGTATCAGCCAGCTTGCAAGCTGTACCAGTAACACCGGTCGTCCTCCGTGGATCGTGTTCATAGCTCGAAAGTTGCGCGATTAATGTTTACGTAACCGCGGTAACCGGCGGCGGCGGCGAAATGAGAGACCTGATGTGTTGTTGCATAATTCATGTGAGATGTTGCAGCGAGGAGCGGACAAGGAGCGTGGAATGGAGACGTGGGATGGTGCAAAGAGTGAGAAAGTAGGAAGGATGATGATGCTTGCATTTAGAAGAGAGAGTTTGGAATGGTTTAGAAATTAGAAGAACCAAGTTTGTATAAATAAATATATCATCACGCCTTTTACCCATCACTGGGTGTGGCACTCTGCCTAAGCAGATCTCGGTAAATGATATATTTTTTCGCGTGAAGTGCGGTTACCAACCGTCAAATCACGGCCTCCAAAGATATTAGTGGAGGAGGAGCCACAGGGGTAGATTTTTACTTCCTTGTACAAAGTAAAAGTAAAGAAAATTTTCGGTTCTCAGATTTCAACGGAAATAGGTAATTTGGCCCTCCCTGAATCCATTTTGACTAATTTCGTCGTGCCGTCTGTACGTACGTATGTACGTACGTACGTATCTCGCATAACTCGAAAACGGTAAGTCGTAGAAAATTGAAACTTTATATTTAGGACTGTTTTAACATCTAGTTGTGCACCTCCCTTTTTGGTCATTATACAACTACTGGAAGTGGTACTTTACTTGAAGCCTATAATAGATTTTCATAAAAAACTATATTCAAATATAATTTAAAACTTTCCAAATTTGGTACATAAGACTACTATATCAATGGAAATAACATAATAGATTTTGGATAAAATAGACTAACCGGAAGTGACACATTACATGAAGCTGCTAACAGTTTTCCATGAAAAAAATGGTATTATTTTAATTTTAGATATAAATGCTGCAAATAAGTTTTAGAGAATTAAATTCTGCGTCTAGTGTATTAAGAATTTTTAAATTAGCTTTTTGCATAAACGAGATATCTAAATTTAAATATTATATATTTTTTGATTTTTTTAAAAATTTAGTTTCCTATGGATTAGAACAAAAAATAAAAGATTTAATGTTAAATATGTGCAATTAAAAAAATATCTATAGTTAATACGCGTACAAGGAAGTCATGTGGTGGCCACATCAGATTTTTTTTAAATTGGTGAAAATTGTTTGTCGCCTGTGGAGAACCAGAGTTCTCAAGATCCACAGGCCGACTCGATACCACTGAGCCACCTACCCCATAACCAAGTTTGTAATACATAACATTTGGAAGTTAATATGTTGTTTACATCAAAGCCGAATCAGAAATAGTAGAAGGGGGAGGGGGTGATTACCCTATTTCGATAAACAAGACAAATAGTTTGACATTTAGATTTTTAGGTTCAGGATATACAGTTCGAATCCGCCTGTCGACAATATGTGATTTGTCGTAAAATATAAAATACAGTTACATGTATTTATCACACTCGGGCGCTATAAGCTAGTCACTTATACGCCTTAAAATAATGTAGCATTCGACTACGAAAACCGGCAGTACGGCAGTGTAAAAACTGCGGCTCGGTGTGTCTGGTAGGCCCAGGCCCGATTTGGGCTGTAGCGCAACAGATGATGATGATATACAAATATTTCTAAACCGCAGTACCTTCTGTTGCTATACAATCAGAAGTAGCTGGTGCTATTCTGTAATTTTCTATAACGCTACAGATCTGTAAATCTGAACAAAAGAGCATCATATTTGATTGTCAAATGGCGTTAAATGTATTTGTTAATGAAAATCTATGCGCTTTTGTTCAAATTTACAGAACTGTAGCGTTATAGAAAATTACAGAATAGCACCATTTATCACTAAATTACAACGACTGTTTTTAACAGGCGCGGTGGCCGAGCGTGTTAAGGCACATCACTTAACGTACTGTGACGTCACCCGAACCAAGGTTCGTCAGTTCGAATCCGCCTGTCGACAATGTGTGATTTCTCGTAAAATATAAAATACAGTTACATGTATTTATCACACTCGGGCGCTATAAACTAGTCACTTATACGCCTTAAATAATGTAGCATTCGACTACGAAAACCGGCAGTACGGCAGTGTAAAAACTGCGGCTCGGTGTGTCCGGTAGGCCCAGGCCCGATTTGGGCTGTAGTGCCATCAGAAGAAGAAGAAGAAGTTTTTTGACTTAGCAAATATATCTAATATGACTTCAGGATTTAATGAAATGTCTTGATATCTAATTCGAATTAAACAAATGAAACTTATACAAAAAGCTCAACTAAAAAAACTAACCCAAGAGGAAACCAGAGTCTCTATGCTCCCTCCCTTATGGATCCACCCTTGGCTTATATTTTACCCATTACTAGGTGTGACACTGTACCGAAGAAGATTTCGGTAAGTCAAGTGCGGTTCCCCTTCCACTAATGTCTTTGGAGGCTGTAATTTGACGGCTGGTAACCGCACTTTATTATTTTAAAAGACTATTATGAGCTAGATAATTTAGGTTTTCGATTTGCTTTTCTTTATTTAAACAAATAAAAAAATAAATATATCATCTTGCCTTTTACCCATTTCTGGCTGTGGTACTCTGCCGTAGCAGATCTCGGTAAGTGATATATTTTTACGCGTGAAGTACGGTTACCAGCTGAAAAATCACGACGCCCAAAGATATTAGTGGAGAAGGAGCCACAGGGGTAAATTTTTTAAATTGGTGAAAATTGTTTGTCGGCTGTGGGGATCGAACCAAGGTTTTCAAGATCCACAGGCCGACTCGATACCACTGAACCACCTACCCCATATATATATATATATATATATATATATACGCATTAGTGGGTGTGGCACTCTGCAGATCCCGACAAGTCAAATATTTCTTGGCCCTTAATAGAATCGAAATCGGCCTGTGAATTTGAGGATCTGAGTTTGAATCCTGCAACCTTTCATAACCGCATTTCACAAGTTAAACAAGATGATCTACCAAATTCTGCTTCATCAGAGTGCCACACCCAGTAAAGGGTAAAAGGCGTGATGACATATTCTAAATATTCAAACATTAATTTCATTCATTGAATAAACACACAGTTAACCAATACTACTACACCTCCATCACCATCATCATCAACGCATCCTCCACAGGAAATCAGTTCCACAACCATCGTTGGCACCGTCCCCAGCGGGGGCAGCGCGGCAGACGGCGGTAAATGCAGCTCGACTGACCGGGCAGCGGGCGAGCCGCCAACTTGTCATGTTTCCCAATGCAGAACCGGAGATTTGTGATCATTGCCCGGATCGAAGGACTAGCAGAGAAAGCGATACTATCGAGAGAGACACAGAGAGAGGGAGAGAGCGAGAGACAGACAGACAGAGAGACAGACTGCTGCGTAGCGCGCAACGCGTAACGGAATGGAAGAAGGAAGGTCATGTCGAAATGAGGAATGAGATGATGGTAAACAGATGATGAGTTCCGCATTTTTGGCGACTTGAGTGATTCGCTAAAGCGTTTGTACAACAGGAAATTAATCCTAATTACAGTACACGGCAGGGACGATTTTAAATATTTTGAAACTTGAAAATAGTCCGGCAGTATTTATTTATTTATTTATTTATTTATTTATGTTACGCTGTACAACAGGATTTTAATCCCAATTACAGTACAGGGTCCGCACTCACCGAGCCGCAGTGTGATAGTTCATTTTTAGCTTGAGTGAGATTCGAACTCGGGATCTCCGGATTCGTATTCCATATCGCTATGGTGCATTCGAATACGAAAGCTAAAAATAAATGAACTACCATACTGCGGCTCGGTAAGTCCAGGTCCTATATTGTAATTGGGATTAAGTTTCTATTGTACAGAATAATAAATAAATATTATATATGGGACTAGTATTTCTACAACTAATAAGTTATTCATTAATTCAGTTTTGAAAGTGAATGTTCACTTTCAGATGTTTTGTTCTATTCTTTTTATTTTAACTTTACTAATTGAACAATTGTAATTGAAATTTTATTATGTAAATAATTGTATTAATTCAAGACTTTGATAATGGTCCAATCTCAAGTCGAAACATTTGATTTTTTAAATATCTAGGTACTACAGACACGCTAGTTCAACAAATTAAAACTTTTTAATCGTAGAATTTAATTTAAAACAAATTATTATTCTTGTACTTTTGCTCTAAAATGTACAGGAGAGCCAATTTCCGCACATTTTTTTAATCCTATGTTAAACTCCTTTCTGTGAACACCCTGTATATATATATATATATACAGGGTGAGTCTGGGAAGACGCCCCCCCTTTTACTGCTCCCGGTAAATTCTTTTTGCCCTTCTCATGATTCCAGTCGATTCACCAATTATTAGAATCATATCTATTAATTCTTCTTTCGTAAACATTTGAAAACGTTTTTTTTATTGTTTGCAAAATAAGTTAAATAAAGTAACCAGCAAATGTATACTTTTTTGACATTAATTTAACACTGTTACATTTTGTTTATTTTCACATAGCCACCTATAATATTTGTATAAAAATTATTTCTAGTATTTCTCAATTTTCTTATTTTTCTCGAATTTTTTCAGATACATTAATAAAAACTAATACACTGTTGAAAAGAGAAAAAAATGGCGGTCTTTATTTTAGTAAAATAATTATAGGTTGCTATTTAAAAAATAAAAGTTGATAGTCGTATCTTGTAAACCTGACTTTATAAAAAATATCTACATCTGCCATCAAATAGTATATTTAAAATAATAAAACTTCCATATGAACCATTTTTTTCTATTACTCATAATAAAAAAGTTAAGGGGGGGGGGGCGTCTTCCCAGACTCACCCTGTATATATATATATATATATATATATATATATATATATATATATATAATATCATAGCTCAGTAATCCATGTTTCTTACAAAATTGAACGACGTTCAACTTTAAATTAGTAAATTAATTGTAAATAAAACATTAAAAAATAAAATTGTTCAGGTAGATGGCTAAGTGGAAGCATGTCGTCATGTACATTTTGGAATCCAAATTCAATTTCCGTGACTGCAAAACTTTCTGACATGACAGTAATTAATTTTAAAATAAATCTGTTTTTGGTGCTTGAGCCTGTTTTTTGGAACATACGGTATTTATTTTATATATATATATATATATATATATATATATATAATGTAATCCTTTGAGGCCTCTAAAATTTGATGGCAAGAAGCGGATATTTTATCTGCTTCATTTATATATATATATATAAATTGAAATCAGTAATTGATTAAATAATTTTTTCTAGTCCCGATATTAAAATGTCATTTAATGTACTGGTTTCCATGGCGCTAAATAACATGTTACTCACATGTTGACAAGCCATAACTTCGAACGTTTTAGTCACGGCTTGAGATATTAAGCACGGGATGAAGTTAGCTTCAAGCATCTGTCATTGGAACTTAACCTTACTTTTCAAATAATTCATAAAACTACATAATATTTTAATTGTTTTAATTTGCGATCGTAGAAAAAGTATAATACGTGACTCGTTTTATAAACTTTTTAGATACTCGTTTTTTTATACACTTTTTTAACCTTACTTTTTTATAACTAAAGAAATGTGTATAAAACTTGTTACATAATATACTATTTTCTACTACCGTTATTAAAATGCTATTTAACGAAATAGTTTCCATGGCGCTAAATAGCATCGTCATCACATGTTGACAAGCTGTAGCTTTGAACGTATTAGTCACGGCTTGAATATAACAACTGACATTAAATATGGGGTGAAGTTAGCTTCAAGCATCTATCATTGTAACTTAAGCTTATTTTTCAAATATTTTATAAAACTTAACCAAAGAGATGTTGATAAAACTTGTTACATAATACATTATTAAATTCTGTATAGTTTTAACTTGCAATTGTTTATTTTTCTCTCTCAGTTGTATCTCCCTGGAGATTTGAGGTCGATTTTAGGGTATTAAAGGAAAGATTGTCGATATTGACTTTTTAAAATGCGTTCTGTACTAGGTTAGACATGGTTAGGGGTGTTTTGTTTTCAGGGGTTTCATCAGTTTTGGAGCTGGTTGAACTAAAAAAGAAACACCCCTAACCATGCCTGACCTAGTACAGAACGCATTTTTATGGTGAAAAGTAATTGGAGGAGGATACGTGCTACATCAATACCAAGATTGCCACCTATCAATTTATAAATGATCTTAATTTGTTTTTGCTACGGTAATAAGAAAGGAATTCACACAAAGCCGTTCGTCTTTTGTCGAGTGTAACTTCTAAACAAAACAGTCTCATTTAGAAAAAAGCGAATCGTTGACACATCATTAATATTCCCGGGTATCGCTAACACTAGCGCAAGCGCCATTCCTGTCAAAAATGAGTGATTGAGGTTACCTGTGATTTATGTTTCAAACATAAATACGTACGTGTCGTGTGTGACTCTGACTCACGACTCACAATTCACGATTCACGATTCACTAAAGTGAGAGGTTTATTTAAGAATGTACGTAAACTACTCCTAAATTTTATGCGCATTTTTATTGTCTACTTATGACAGATTTAGAAGATTATTTCAAGAACGATCTTATACGGTTAAACATCAAAATGGAAGAGACGTTTTATGACAGAAATATATGATTGTTCAATTAAATACAAATAAATAAATATATCATCACGCCTTTTAACCATTATTGGGTGTAGCACTCTGTCGTAAGCAGATTTTAGTAAGTGATATATTTCTTCGCGTGAAGTGCAGTTACCAGCAGTCAAATCACGCCACCCAAAGATGTTAGTGAAGGGGAAGCCACAGAGGTAGATTTAAATTGGTGAAAATTGTTTGTCGGTTGTGGGGATCGAAGCAGGGTTCTCAAGATGCACAATAAAATACACTATGTATTAAGATAAACAAGGGACAAATGGAACTAAACATAGATGTTTTGGAAACAAGATAATAAGTTATTTTTGTATCTGTTTTAACCGTGTATTTTTCTGGTTTATTTTTAATGTTGAAAACGGCTGTTTCAGCACAGTGTGTTGCAGAGTACTTTTTATCCGACTACGATGGAAAGTAGATTCCTCTGCTTAATTCTAGGTACAGAAATGGTTATTTATGTTATAAGCCTAGTAAATAAACTTTTACGGTACAAGTTATATCATAAAATAATTATAATTAACTGTCAAAAGTTTATTGTTACTTAGCAAGCTTTCGATACCAGTACCGTAATATATATTTCAGTACTAGTACTGTAAAGACTTACGGACTGAAATTACTACTGTAAACATGGAAATATAATAAAGTATTATGTAGATATTTGTCGCATACTCATGTGGAAAGTACTATTTTCTGTAAACTTGCGGAAAGTTTAATAGTACATTTAATTATTTATAATTATGTAACTAAAGAAATAATAGTATATTACATAATAAGTCAGGAAAGTGATGCTTTACTTGACGAAGCGGTTGTTTGAAGTACGAGGCCGTTCGGCCGAGTATTTTAATTCGCTGAGTCAAGTAAAACACTTTCGTGACGTATTATGTATACTATTTTTTCTGAAATCGTTCATATTTATATTTTATCAATATAATTAATAATAAATATTTCAAAATGTTTAATTTTTTGATAAGAATCATATTGGCAGCAAACTACATATCCAAGGTGATAACAAAAGTTGTTGAAAACAATATCTTATGTGAAAAATCTATTGAATATATTTGTGTCAAAAGTAATATTGTTGACAGAGAAGATTTCTTTATAATGTTGGAAAATATAGATGAAAATGAGTATGAGGCGGTATTTTCAAGTACTCCTCCTGAAATCTTAAATAAAGCAACTGCGGCTGTTGAAAATTTATTACCGAGTAAGTCCAAAGACCGATATGATAAAGAGTATGAAATTTTCATGGATTGGAAAAAGCAAAATAATTTGTCAGCAAATGTGCTACTTGCTTATTTTATTTACTGAATCTCCAATAAATTTAGCTTCAAATTCGCCAGTGTCATACATAAATTTTAGTAATTTAAGCAATTGTATATTTAGTATTAATATTATTGATAAAAATAAATAAAAATCTTATTAAATTTTTTAGTTATTTAGTTTATTTATTTGAGTCAGATAAACACTTACTTTCCATACTAAAATGCGTCAGGAAAGTAGGCATTTTCTTGACGATTTCAGAAAAAAGTATAAACACTACTTGCAAATAATCATCTATGAATTAGTTATTATGTAGGTACCTGGTGTAATGCCTTATTTTTATTTTTATTTGAGTACCTAGTCTGATTTCGTATACGGTATTGAAAGGGTAAGTTTGAGAAAAATGTATAGCAACAGTGAATTAGTGTATGGAGAAACGGCGCAAAATTCCGTCCATAAGGTCGTGGGTTCGGGTCCCACTCGTGGCGGCCATACAAAGGACATATCGACATATGACCTGAGTATTTGGTCCGATATATAAATTTTAAAAAATAATAACGCGATGCTACAATTAATTATATTACATAACCTCCCACAATTTCTCAATAATTTACGACAACCAGCAGTTCCTTTTCAATACAACTCAACTAGTAAACAGCACTAACAAACACATTACACAACATCTAGTCGTCTCTGTCTACGAGCACGGCCGCTGCTGCGGCTCCAGCTTACAGCTCGGAGCAGTTAATGATCTCAGATATAATTACGTCTAGTATCGTTATGTTGTGACCTCGACTCTTGGCGGAGACCGGCATTCGAGCCACCGAACACCGAACACCGGCATCAGGCTTCAGACACGGGATAGTTGGAGAGTCGGGCCTGGGAACTAGGCAAGGAGTTGGTAAGATGGGCTTGGGATGAAGAGAAAGCGAGGAAGTTACAAGAGGAAGAGTGAAATGACTCACGAACAGTTGGACGGTGTTTTCAGATTAACAAGAATATGCCATCTCATGATTCCATTTGTCAGTACAGCGATACAGAATTCGAATCTGGAGATTCCGAGTTAAAATTATATGAACTATCACACTGCGGCTCGGTGAGTGCGGACTCTGTACTGTAATTGGGATTAAGTTCCTGTTGTACAGCGTAACATAAATAAATAAATAAATTCACTTAATACTTTCAATACAAATGTTTTTTATTATTTTGCCGAAATTTGTGTCTTGACGCATATTGGCTGGTACTACAAGCTTTGTTTTGGGTGTTTTAAGAGCACGGTTTAAACATGTTAAAGATAGCTAAAACACTGCTCTTAAAACAGGCAAAAACAGAGCTCGTGCTACCAGCCAATGGATCAAGTTTCAATATTATAATTATACATGTATTAAACTATTATTATGGGGTAGGTGGCTCAGTGGTATCGAGTCGGCCTGTGGATCTTGAGAACCCTGGTTCGATCCCCACAACCGACAAACAATTAAATCTACTCCTGTGGCTCCCTCTCCACTAACATCTTTGAGGGCCGTGATTTAACCGCTGGTAACCGCACTTCACGCGAAAAAATATATCACTTACCGAGATCTGCTTAGGCAGAGTGCCACACCCAGTAATGGGTAAATGGCGTGATGATATATTCATTTATTTATTTATGTATTAAATAATCAGTCCTCGTCAAACATTTTCAACACACTATTCTCGCTTTAACCACATCAATTGTAATTGTGTTTTTAATTGATTTAGAATAGCACGCCAAAATAGCTGATATACTAGTAGGTAATACATTTTTATTGTCACCTTCTATGTAAATGACAATTTATAGGCATTTATGATAACTAAGTAAATGAGATATTACAGCGCGTGGCCCTGTAAAATTTTACAGGCATACAGAAGAACCTTGTACAATTTTACAATGCTCAGAAAAAAACTAATACAAACTAATTAAAAGTTACTACTTGTAGCATTTAAACTGCAAGAAAATCATCTTCAAAGTCTTCATCGGGAATTAAATTCGTTATTTGAAAATTTCACCAATTTAAATCTACCCCTGTGGCTCCCCCTCCACTAATATCTTTAGGGGCCGCGATTTGACGGTTGGTAACCGCACTTCACGCGAAAAATATATCACTTATCGAGATCTGCTTAGGCAGAGTGCCACACCAAGTAATGGGTAACAGGCGTGATGATATATTTATTTATTTATTTTATATTTGAAATTATTTATTTATATTTACGAAACTGTTGACACTGACAATAGTTTTTGTTTATTACTCCCGCGTGTGAAGTTGGCAAACCGAGACGTAAGCGAGGGCCGACGGCTCGGACTGAAGTCGAGGTTTACCAACTTCACACAAGGGATAATCGCACCCTCCCGTGAAGCATATTATACCTTTTGTAACAAGTGTACAAAAATTACTGTCTTATCGGGACAAATGTCAAATATGGGTTGCGTAACTAGTTAGCTAGGAAACGCCGCAAACAGCTAATAATCGTAGACTCTAGGGAGAGAAACCTCCTACCTTATAAACATTATGTTTCTCTCCCTAGGGGAGAAAAGTAGTGTTTCTCTCTCTAAAATTAGGGAATAAGAACGTGTTTCTTGTGCATGTGTTACGAAAACATATTTTTGTAGTGTTTACGTAATTGAAAACATCCAAAGTCACCTTCAAACTTGTCAAATAATTAGACATCATTAACATAAATGAAAACAAATATAATTAATCTGCTATAGTTGTATCTGCGTGTGAGTTCTAGTTCTTGGGAATAACTCAACATAAAATTGATCGTTGTTGTCACGTAACCAGGTTACAGAATCCGGTCCAGTTCCCGCAACCGGTCATAACCGAGCCGTGGAACGTTTTTAACCGATAGTCGTTTTGCTACATATTTCTTAACCACGCCCAACGGTTAAGCACAGGCACAGCCTCCCATTAGAAACCGCTTTAATATTTATAAAATTACAACGATGAAGTTCACGAACCTCGTCGACGATCGTGCGCTGTTAAACAGTTGAACGGCGGCGGTTACGTGCACCAATCATAGCGAGAGTTGTGTGTGTCGTGACGCTCGATTGTTTTTTACTGACTTGCGGATGTTTTTTTTCTTCTGTTTTGACAACTGACAAGCGAAAGTTGGAAATTGTTATTTGGAGGTTAAGGAATTGCTGAAAGATGTTAGAAGTAATTGGCCGGGATTTTTTTTAGTAAAATGCTTTTTGTGATTACAATCTTTTCATAAGGAACAATTACTTTTTTTTGTTACTATATTTTTGGGTGTATTTAACAATATGTTAAGATAGACCAGCGCATTTAGGCGATGGCTTCAGGCAAAATAGGATCTGAATTGAAAAATACAGGCGGATTTTGTGGAACCACTTTAAATTACTAGAAAATATAGTAACCCAGGTAACTAATTATATAATAATTACAATACATGTATCTGTGCATCTAAAGCAAATTAAAACCGGAAACTAAAGAACAATTTCAGATTTTTTTATTTAATCCAAAAATATTTGGTTCAGTTTCGGTTCGGGTTTAAGTTGACAAATTTAAACGGCTAATTCGGTATAGTTTTCGGTTTACTTTACAATAGATGAATTTACTGCTGCGGATTATACAGATATTGTTTTGTTTCAGCATTTGTTGTAAAAATTTTATAATTCTCTTAAATAAATAAATACTAATTATGCCATTTACCCATTACTGGGTATGGCTCTCTGCCTTGACAGATATATTTCTCATCGAACTGATAGAATGATAAATATATTTATAGTTAAGTGGAAAAAAAATATAATAAGGAAAATGCACATTAATTATATTTACAATTATTTAAAATTAAAACATAATGTTTTTCAAGAAATTTTAGTTTATTTATTAATACCTTTGAATATATTTTATTTATGTTACGCTATACAGGGTGTTTCACAACTTAGAGCAAAAAATTAAAGGGTATATTCTGTACGACGTGCTGATCATGAAACAAAAAGAATTTTTTTTTAAATCGTAAAACTATTTTCCATGTTTCCCAGTCCAAAATTTTTCGTTACCACTGCCACTGGGTGGATGATTATGTTAAAGTTATTAATTAAATAAAATTCTATTATAAATAACTGCTAATAATTGAATTGTGTAATTATTCTTTCGTAGTTGATACCTACTTCATTGTTTGTGTTTAATCCAGTGCAGTACTACAAAAAATGTTTTAGGTTAACAACCCTTAATTTTTCGAATTTAAAAAAAATCTTTTTGTTTCATGATCAGCACGTCGTACAGAATATACTCTTTAATTTTTTGCTCTAAGTTGTGAAACACCCTGTATAACAAGAATTTAACCATAATTACAGTACAGGGTCCGTACTCTCAGAGTCGCAGTTGATAGTTCATATATTTTAGCATGAACGGGATTTGAACTCGCGATCTCTGAATTCGAATTTTGGAATGCTATTCACACCACCGTACTGACGGTTTTGCAAACAAAGCACGAACAAAAATCAATCAACGCTTTTTAAGCTTACTTCTTGTTGGTATTTTATAAATAAAATAAATATATCATCACGCCTTTTACCCATTACTAGGTGTGACACTCTACCTAAGCAGTTCTCGGTAAGTGATATATTTTTACGCGTGAAACAAAGATATTAGTGGAGGAGGACCCACACGGGTAGATTTAATTGTTTGTCGACTGTGGGGATCGAACCAGGGATCTCAAGATCCACAGGCCGACTCGATACCACTGAGCCACCTATCCTATGGTATTTTATACTATAACATGAATTAATAAACAACAAATAAATAAAAACACGCTTTTAAAACGCAGTTACAAAATTCAGTTCCATTTTAATTTGCAACAAAATGAATGTAAAGCAATTAAAACAACATAGTACATTATTTAGTTCATTATTTATCAGGCAAAGTTGCAAACCCAATTATTGCGCTCAATTGAAACTTGGTAGCTACACTGGTAGTTCTAGAACTATCCGTGTTGTATGAGAGCAGCACCAACACAACTCTGATAAATATTCATGGTTTGTTTTAGAACCGCTTGCTATGCCCATTCAACTGAAAACATGCGCTACAGAAACAAGACTTCCTAT
The DNA here is from genome assembly GCA_947425015.1 of Pterostichus niger. NCBI lineage: Eukaryota > Metazoa > Arthropoda > Insecta > Coleoptera > Carabidae > Pterostichus > Pterostichus niger. Next base: position 1,675,039 of record OX380343.1, read on the forward strand.
CCTACTATCATCCATATTTATAAACGCACTGTATTTACATTGTTAATTCACGCCAAGTTGAACTATCGTGTTATTGTTACTAGCTTATAAATACAGAAAAATTATCCACTATGTTTATGATAATAATCACTTTCAATTAACATCATATTATTATTATTATAAATAGTAATTACATATTAAATAATCTGCTGTATTATCCATTATTTTATAATTGAATCATTATCTGTATTTGCCATTAAGTACATTCAATCCTACTATTCTCACCAATTTAAATCTACCCCTATGGCTCCCCCACCACTAACATCTTTGGGGGCCGTGAATTGACGGCTGTTCACGCGCATAAATATATCACTTACCGAAATCTGCTTAGGCAGAGTGCCACAACTAGCAAATGAGTAAAAGGCGTGATGATATATTTATATTCTGTTATGGGGTACGTGGCTCAGTGGTATCGAGTCAGTCTGTGCATTAGAGAACCTGGGTTTGATTCCAGTAGCCGATAAACAATTTTCAACAAATTAAGCTTGATTTAATCGTATTGGATTAAAGAGAAAAAAAATTGAGATTTTTGTATGCTGGTCAAATGCTCTTCACGAAATTGGACGAATAAAATAAATATAAATAAATATATCATCACGCCTTTTACCCATTACTGGGTGTGGCACTCTGCCTAAGCAGATCTCGGTAAGTGATATATTTTGTCGCGTGAAGTGCGGTTACCAGCCGTCAAATCACGGCCCTCAAAGATATTAGTGGAGAGGGAGCCACAGGGGTAGATTTAAAAAAAAAAAAAAAAAAAAAAATATATCATCACGCCTTTTACCCATTACTGGGTGTGGCACTCTGCCTAAGCAGATCTCGGTAAGTGATATATTTTGTCGCGTGAAATGCGGTTACCAGCCGTCAAATCACGGCCCTCAAAGATATTAGTGAAGAGGGAGCCACAGGGGTAGATTTTTAAATTGGTGAAAATTGTTTGTCGTCTGTGGGGATCGAACCAGGGTTCTCAAGATCCACAGGCCGACTTGATACCACTGAGCCACCTACCCCATTGGACGAACCACGTGTAATAATAGTATATTGTAATACTAGTGAGGAAAGGGTTTAATTGCAAAACAACTACGAGAGCTGGAGCGATAACGAGTTTTGCAATGGCCATTTTTCACATATGTTACATACTATTTTTTTCCAAATTAAACGTGAAAAAAATCAATTTTTATAGAATTGCTATAAAAAGTTGAAAATTACGCTCTTATTTGTCATCGTAAAGTTGATATTTTCTTTGTCGAGAGTCTCCAATAGCAACGCGCGAAAATGTTATTAGATACGCAATTAAATCATTTCCTCACTAGTACTACAATATACTATTAATTAGTTTCAATGGTATCGAGTCGGCCTGTGGATCTTGAGAACCCTAGTTCGATTCCCACAGCCGACAAACAATTAAATCTACCCCTGTGGCTCTACCTCTACTAACGTTTTGGGAAGCCTTGATTTGACGGTTAGTAACCGCACTTTACGCGAATAAATATAACATTTGCCGAGATCTGCTACGGTAGAGTACCACACCCAGTAATGGGTAAAAGACGTGAAGAGAAGGTACAGCGTACAAAATCATCGGTCGTTCGAGAGGATTACACAACCATCTAAAAAGTTATAACGCCTCATATTTCTATTACCTCGTTGAAAAATAAATATGAAAACCGTAGGTAGGAGAGACAATGTCTGTTCATTATTCACGTTTTAGAATAATTTAAACTTTGTTCGTGGTTTGGTGAAGTTCACAGCGAACTTTTAATGTATTTACTTCACGAAGTTGAAGTTCCACTTGAACAAATGTCGCATGTATTTAAAAAGATCGATGTTACCGTTTCCAGTAGCGCGAAATCGAATTAAACTTCAGATGAGCACAGGGAATTTTGGTTTCTTCATTTTATTACTAAACAAGACTTATTATTTATTTATGTTTCGTTGTACAACAGGAACTTAATCCCAATTACAGTACAGGGTCCGCACTCACCGAGCCGCAGTGTGCTAGTTCATAATAAATAAATATATCATCACGCCTTTTAGCCATTATTGGGTGTGGCATTCTGTCGTAGCAGATCTCGGTAAGTGATATATTTATGCGCGTGAAGTGAGGTTACCAGCCGCCAAATCACGGCCCCCAAAGATGTTAGTGGAAAGGGAGCCACAGAGGTAGATTTAAATTGGTGAAAAAGGTTCTTAAGATCCAGAGGCCGACTCGATACCACTGAGCTATCTACCCCATATACAAATAATAATTATTATATTATGTAACTATAATATTAATGTAGTAATGGGGTAGGTGGCTCAGTGGTATCGAGTCGGCCTGTGTATCTTGAGAACCCTGGTTCGATCCCCACAGCCGACAAACAATTTTCACCAATTTAAAAAATCTACCCCTGTGGCTCCTCCACCACTAATATCTTTGGGGGCCGTGATTTGACGGCTGGTAACCGCACTTCACGCGAAAAAAATATATCACTTACCGAGATCTGCTTATGCAGAGTGCCACACCCAGTAATGGGTAAAAGGCGTGATGATATATTTATTTATTTATTGATGGAAATTACAAAAAACATTATCAAAATAACAAGTTTATAAATTATAAATATTTTCTATTTTTGCTAAACTTACAAAAACATCTAATCATTCTTTGCAAAAACAAACCACAACAACACACAAAAAAACCTCTCAAACTCACGGAAACGTTTTCTCCGAACAATTAATGACTTTTTTCTTTTCAATTAAAGCTGACATTCAGCAAGTAAACTCTATCGTGATTGGCTAGTTCTACGAAGTTCTATTATTGTGACAGTTAGCTGAGGTCGCGCATAAATCATTATCGGATAATTGCAATTAATAACAGAGCAAACAAATTGATAGTTGTTGTATACAAAACAATAAACTACTGGTCTGGTCTGGCCTGGCCTGGCCTGGCATGGCTGGTCAATGACGTGAAGGTTAGAGGTCACAGACAAGATGTACTCAGCAGAATGTTCAAGATAAATTATTGTGGAAGTTGAAAGATATGTTTGTCTTTTGTTGTTGCGTAAGACAAACAAAAAATACTTCTTAAAACTTATTTATATATATACTTTAGAAAATAAAGTTGTTTCATGGCATGCGCAGATAACTTAAATATTGAAGTGACGAAGAAACTGAGGCTGGACACTAGGCCGCATTTAATTATTAAACATTATTTTTATATTCTAACTTTTAAAGTGACATATTAAAATAATTATAATTAAATGTGAAAAACTGTTTGACATCTATGACCTTCAATGTACCGTCATATTTATTACAGTACTAGTGCTATAAAGTCTTACTTTCCGTACGCGAACAACAAAACGGATTGAGAAACAAAAAAATACGTCCAAAATATTTTTAAAAGTTCTATTGAATAACACCAAATGAGAGTTCCCCCCTCAGCCTCTGGGGGAGGGGGGGTCACATCTAAATTTTAAATGGGAACCCCCAGTTTTTATTGCAGATTCGGATTCAGTGATGTACAAAATCAAGCAAAATATTTTGTACGTATTTTTTTGTTTCTCATTCCGGTTTGTTGTTCGCGAAATCATCGGGGGGTACGGGTGGTCTGAAACACCCTGTATATGCCATTTCACGCGAAAAAAATATATAAAATTGATTCGAATTTGTTAATTAATAGCTATTTATGAAACTAGTAAGGAAATGAAGGTTATTACCTTACGCATGGGAAATTTGCAGAACGAGGCGTAGCCGAGTTATGTAAACACATAAGTAAGGTAATAAGCTATTTCCTTACTAGTTTCATACAATATTTTTTCTACTTCCGTTCTAATAAATACGAAAGAGCGTTTTTGAAATTATGAAATTTTGACATATAAATGACAGTTATAAATTAAAAAAATAAAAGAATAACACATCAGAATTCGTCTACCAAGATATCTTAATTTTTTTGTGTTGCTATGTTACCTCATTATTTCTCTAGTTAAATAATGCAGTTCATTACCTAAGTGAAATAAAACGACTATTTCCTAACGGAAGTAGAAAATAGTCTATTACATAACGAGAATTGTAACAAGCATATTACGTGCCAGTGAAAAAGTAATTTCACGAGTAATGTAATTGCGTTACAATTCGAGTTGTGTATTATACTTTATCTACGACCATAAATAATAATAACAACAATTACAGAATATTTGTTAGGTTATATCAACTGTCAAACAGCAGTGTTACCGCCTAACAAATGAAACATTTCTTGAGAACAGTTACGTAATATATATTACGTAACTAGTGCAGTAAACCCTTAGCAACCGTAAACAAGCATTTACTGTTCTTGCAAATTGTTTTTAATGGCCTACGTACATATATGATAATAGATAAAATATATTTACAATAAAGTAAATTTATTTGATCTTTTATAAAATCGGGCATTATTGTAGGTACCTATAATATTTTTTCCTGAATATATTTATAAATCAAATTAGTCTATTTTGAAGAATGTCGTGAAAAAAAGGTTGAGGAAAGCGCATTTTTCACTCTAGTTTTTATAATAATTTCTTTCTTTACTATTATTTAGTTATAATGAGCGACATTCAGCTGTTTCTGTACATTGTACAAACATAGTCATTTTAAATCGCTATTTTTTAATTATTATTAAGTTGGTAGAAAATACTAAAAACAAAAGAAATAGTAAATGTCGTGACTTACCGATGGCACCGTGTGATGATGTGTATGCAGCAAGGCAGATCGAGATCTTCTGGGTGTAATACCCACATTTTCTCCTCTCATTATCGACTCGACAACTGCAACAAATAACAAAATACCCATTAAACAATCAGATTCAAAATAGTAACACAGGTAATCTTAAATTTATAAACTTTAATAATGCTATCAAATATGATTAAATTTTACACGGAAACAGAAGAATTTGATAAAACGTACTCGTGTATCTTGCGCCGTAAATAATTGCTACATTATTGTAATATAAATAAATATATCATTACGTCTTTTACCCATTACTGGGTGTGGCACTTTGCCGTAAGCAGATGTCGGTAAGTGATATATTTCTTCACGTGAAATGCGGTTATCAGCCGTCAAATCACGGCTCGCAAAGATGTTAGTAGAGGGGGAGCCACAGGGGGAGATTTAAATTGATGAATATTACTGGGTGTGGCACTCAGCCGTAACAGATTAATAATTATATGCACTAATAAACCATTATTATTAAATGGGGTAGGTGGCTCATTGGTATCGAACAGACTTGTGGATCTTGAGAACCCTAGTTCGATCCCCACAGCCGACAAACAATTTTCACCTTCCCCTCCTCCACTAACATCTTTGGGCGATTTGACGGCTGGTAACCGCACTTCACGCGAAGAAATATATCATTTACCGAGATCTGCTTAGACAAAGTGCCAAACCCAGTAATGGGTAAAAGGCGTGATAATATATTTATTTCATTTTAAACCAGTGACATTAAAAATGAAATACCCTAATTTTTACGAATTTCAAAAAAAATTCTATAATCAGTATATCAAATTATATATGTCATTGAAGTTTCGTGTAGAGTTATAGAAACACCCTGTATACTTTTATACAATATTATATGTATGTAACAATTAATCCTAATCAATTAATTTGTAAAAGTAACAACAGCTCAAATAACACTAAAATGACCTTCCTTCCATCAATTTAACATTTTAATATAATTAACCATGCACAATTGCATTGACCCAATTACTGTTTAAACTTCTAAATAATCCATTGCACATATTCCACGTGTAGCAAATTTGGTGTACGTTTTCAGCTTCAGCATGGTTCACAATTACATTCAACAGCTTTGAAAGTACCGGTCGTGATCTTGAAATATTGGCGCGCCACCAAACGCAATACGATTTATACGTCATTTATTCCCAGCTCTATTTGTCTTGTTCCAGCTGCACGAATTATTTATGTTTAGCAGCGATTTATGTCGACAAATAAATGTTGTGTTAGGGACGTTTGCTCTTGATTGGTTGGGGTTTTGTGTACATGTTTTATTGCAATTATATTAAAATGCAATCAGACTAATTATTCATATTTGTTTGACATTTATTAATGTTAATAGTTATTTGCGTATTAAGAGCGTAAAGTGATTCTTTGTTACTCAAACACGATAATAAGGTGTAAGAGAAACAAAGACACTTTACGCTCGTGATACACAAATAATTTTTTCTCGTCTTAAAATGATTAAAAAACGTATGCGTACTGAAAATAAATTCGTTCTGTCAACTGTCAATATGACAAGTTTCTGTTTTGTTTGTATTCCTGGTAACTATTGAAATAAGCGCGTATTAAATATCTTTTTCGCGCGTTGCCATAGGAAACGCGCGTATTTAACGTCTTTTTCGCGCGTTGCCATTGGAGACGAGCAAAAAAGATATTTTTCGATTGTTCCGCAGAAAACGTCAACTTTACGATGACAAATGAGAGCGTAATTGTCAACTTTTCATAGCAATCGTAGAAAAAATTGTTTGTAGTCTAAAAAAAAATAAATAAATAAATAAATATATCATCACGCGTGTTACCCATTACTGGGTGTAGCACTCTGCCTAAACAGATCTCGGTAAGTGATATATTTTTACGCGTGAAGTGCGGTTACCAGCCATCAAATCACAACCCCCAAAGATGTTAGTGAAGGGGGAGCTGGTTTTACCGACAAAAATTACATTTTAAACTTGGTTGCAATAAATAAAAGCAAATCAAATAGTATGTTATACATCAAGGGAGGGAAACAAGCTATTATTGCTAATTTCACACAAGGGATAATCGCGCCCTCCCGTGAAGCATATTATACTTTTCGTAACAAGTGCACAAAAATTACTGTCTTATCGGGACAAATGTCAAATATGGGTTGCGTAACTAGTTACCTAGGAAACGCCGCAAACAGCTAATAATCGTAGTCTCTAGGGAGAGAAACATCCTACCTAGGAAGAGAATCATAATGTTTCTCTCCCTAGGGGAGAAAAGCAGTGTTTCTCTCTCTAAAATTAGGGAATAAAAACGTGTTTCTTGTGCATGTCAAATGGTATAATTGACATTATTGTCATACATTCAATTAGCTGTAATTTATTTAAACCAAGTTTAAAATGTAACTTTTGTTTTTAGAAATCAGCCATCAATCTACTTTTTATAGAAATGATTGAACTAATCAACTAAAAACCTTCGATAAAAAGTTAATAAACCCTCAATGAAAACATATCAAACACGACACACACAAAAAAAAACTGTTTGAATGTCTCAACACGCGAAGGAAAATTCTAGTCTTCTTTATTCAGTTATCAAATGTAAACACAAACAACATACATCCATTTATGAAACCTCCGAACTTCAAGGAATATGAAAACATCAAAAAAATCTCCACCAATATAAATTCTTGCAAAATACAACCACATATTTCAATAAAAATCCGAGCAGAATATTCCGTAAATCTGATGTAGGCGCCAAAACCGCTGCGAAGCGAAGCCACAGAGGGGGGTGGGCTGGGGAGAGTTCAGAGCGAATGTAGGTCAGCGCTGGAGTCACTCCCTCCACTTCTCTGCGTCGGCACTCGGCAGGCGCCATCGTTTGACATGGTTATTTTTAGCTTCGTTGTTATCTGGTGATTGTCGGTTGTCTGCGCATACTTGGCAGGTGTTTCGACTGTCGATTATCACTTCCGGCTGAGGTTATCTCATTATATTGTTGGTATAACTGATTACGATTGTTTGTTTAGCAATCAGTGATTATGGTGTAACTATTATCAATTATTAGATTAAAAAATAAGCTTGCTTTAATCGTATTGGATTAAAGAGAGAAAAATTGAGATTTTTGTAGCGAACCTCGTGTAATAGCTATTTATGAAACTAGTAAGGAAATGAAGGTTATTACCTTACGCATGTAAAATTTGCAGAACGAGGCGTAGCCGAGTGATGTAAACACATAAGTAAGGTAATAACCTATTTCCTTACTAGTTTCATACAATATTTTTTCTACTTCCGTTCTAATAAATACGAAAGACCGTTTTTGAAATTATAAAATTTTGACATATTAATGAAAGTTATAAATTAAAAAAATAAAAGAATAACACATCAGCATTAGTCTAACACAGTGGTTCCCAACCTTTTTTTAATCGTGACCCTTTTTAGTTTTTTAAAAATGTATAAAACAAAAAATAAAAGGTTTGACAAAATATATTTTAGAACTTAGTGATTATATTTTTCCCCTCAAAAAAGCCAAGGCGACCCCCCAAAAAAGCTAAGGCGACCCCCTTGTGGGAACCGCTGGTCTAACAAGATATCTGATGCTATGCTACCTCATTATTTCACTAGTTAAATAATGCAGTTCATTACCTAACTCAAATAAGTGAAATAAAACGTCTATTTCCTAACGGAAGTAGAAAATAGTATATTGTAATACTAGTGAGGGAATGGTTTAATTGCAAACCTAGTACGAAAGTAGAAGCACGAGCGAAAGATAGTTTTACAATGGTCATTTTCCACGTGTGTTACATACAATTTTTTTTCAACAGTAAACGTGAAAAAAAAATATTTTTCTACGATTGCTATGAACAGTTGAAAATTACGCTCTTATTTGTCATCATAAAGTTGACGTTTACTGTGGAACAATCGAAAAATAAAAGATATTAAATGCGCACTTACTTCATTAGTTACCAGGGATACAAACAAAACAGAAACTTGTCATATTGACAGTTGACAGAACGAATTTATTTTCAGTACATTTCATTTAAGATGCAATTAAGTGTGTATCACGAGCGTAAAGTGTCTTTGTTCCTCTTACACTTTTGCAACTCTCGCTTTCGGCTCGCGCTACAATTACCGTGCTCGAGTAACAAAGAATCACTTTACACTCTTAATACACAAATAACTATTTTACGTTTCCGATACAAGAAATGTAATAATTATTTTATATAAATCAGAGGAAATGTATTTGCAAAACACATTTCCCTCACTCAATTTAGTTGTAATAGTAACTGTTTCCCTCACTAGTGATGAAAGTAAATAACTTCCTCACTAGTGAGGGAAACGGTTACTATCACAACTAAATTGAGTGAGAGAAATGTCATTTGACATGGTGACCAAGGAAACGTGATGTGCATTTGCAAATACAACTCCTTTGATTTATATAAAATAATTACTAAATTTGTTGTATCGCAAACGTAAAAATGTCATCACGCCTTTTACCCATTACTGGGTGTAGCACTCTGCCGAAACAGATTTCGGTAAGTAATATATTTCTTCGCGTGAAGTGTGGTTACCAGCCGTCAAATCACGGCCCAGAAGATGTTAGTGGAATATAAAAATGATGTATCTAATAGAATATGTCTTACTTCTGTCACGAGTAATGCTACAGAAATCAGCTTTTGCACTAAGTCGTAACAATATTAAATTAATACAGTTTGAATAAAATTACATCAGAAATATCCTCATTGACCTCTTACTCTTTAACCTTTGACCTTACAGATACAAAAACACTCAGAGGAAAAGAAAACAAACAACACAAACAACTCAATCTAGAGGGAAACAAAAACATCAAATAACATTTCTCTTTCCTCTCCTCAACTTCCCTCTTATGTTTCCTCATTTATGTCTCTCTCAAGACCTCATTTCAATCGTTTATTTGTTAAGTAGTTGACAAGTTTTAATTGCAAGTACGTTTGGCAAAGTTAAATTGTGGTTTAAAGCCGAATTAAAGTAGTTTGGATTAAGTAGAACTTTTTTGAGGTAATGTAAACATAGTAGGTACTTGCATATTTGAGTAACGAGTCTTACTAATGATGTAATTACGTAGACGAGTGTGTTTATGCAATGCAAGCCAAATGAATTAATCTTAGAATGTTTATAATTAATTACTGTGTCTGACGTAACGAGGAAATGAAATAATTATATGTTTTGCATCTATTTTAAATAGTTCCGAGAAAATTAAACTAGATAAATATATCTTTACAACATTTAACTATTTATTTTTTAACGTATTTGAATATTACATTTAAATTTACAAATAATTTATTATCATTATTATTTGTACATGAATTTATAATAATAATTATTTACGTAAAAAGTCAGGAAAACGTTCAATTACAGGATGAGTAGATAGTTTACGAATCCTGTACGACGCTTTACTGACGTGTTACGTATAACATTTTACCTGAAACTTATAAACAAATAATACATATTTTAAATTAAAAGAAATATTTGTCTTACATATTCAGTCAGTATTTTATGTTGCTAAGTAACTAGACACTCACGTTTCTTTCATTACCTGCCTAGGCAGGCAATATGTTATTTTCCTGACTAGGCACTAATATTTATAATTTTATTTTATTTGGAATCGAAAAAATGAAGGAAATATTTATTATGAAATAACAAAACAATTGTACTAATTAATAGTTATTTATGTAAACAGTCAGGACAGTGTTCAATTACAGGATGAGTAGATAGTTTACGAATCCTGTACGACGCTTTACTGACGTGTTACGTATAACATTTTACCTGAAACTTATAAACAAATAATAAATATTTTAAATTAAAAGAAATATTTGACTTACATATTCAGTCAGTATTTGATGTTGCTAAGTAACTAGACACTCACGTTTTTTTTATTACCTGCCTAGGCAGGCAATAATGTTATTTTCCTGACTAGGCATGCAAAGCAAAGCTTTCGTGAGTCTTTAAGCTCAGACAAATGTTTATTTTCCTGTTAGTTTCAGGTAAATAAATAAATATATTATCACGCCGTTTACCCATAACTAAATGTGGTACTTAAAAGGTCTCGGAAGGTGATATATTTCTTCGCGTGAAGTACGGTTACCAGCCGTCAAATCATGGCCCCCAAATAGTGGAAGAGCCACAGGGGTAGTTTTAGCGTGGAGAAAATTGTTTGTCAGGCAGGCAATATGTTATTTTCCTGACTAGTTATGCAAAGCAAAGCTTTCCTAGGTCTTAAAGGTCAGGCAAATGTTTATAGCACTCTGCCGTTGCAGATCTCAGTAAGTGATATATTTCTTCGCGAGAAGTGCGGTTACCATCCGCCAAATCACGCCCTCCAAAGATGTTAATAGAGGGAGACCAAAAGAGGTAGTTTTAACTTGGTAAAAATTGTTTGTCGGCTGTAGTAATTGAACCCGGGTTCTCAATTCCACAGGCCGACTCGATACCTCTGGTTCGAATCCTAGCGTCACCCGAATTTTTCTGTCATAAATATAACTTCAAATTTATAAATTTTAATTATTAGTGGTAAAAGTTGATGGTAGAATAAAATATAATAGTGGAAAAAATTAATAGCAACTTCCTCTCGCGATTGATTGAATGTAAAGTGTGTTCGAGATATCGTGCAAATTTTGAAAATTATTAAAGTTAAACTGTGCCACCTACCCCATTGAATTCATTGTATAACTAGTATGATAATAAACTAGATTACTAATTAATTTTACAGAAAATACTTCAAATAAAAGTTGTAGAGAATAAAATTACAAACTTTTTATTCCAACCGCAAAAATTAATTAAACATTTGTATATTTGTAAAACTAAAGTGATTGTAATTTAATATCCAAGTTGAACATTCTTTAAGCTTGGTGACCTTTGGTTATATCCGTCGCGTAGGCCACATATAATTTTTAACATAACGAGCGCTAATTTTAACACAACCTACAGGCCAACAGATAAATCAATAATCATTAATTACACATAAAAACGGGAATGATTTGAAACAATCGAGTCGGACAAATGCGATCACAGCAAACAGAACAAAAACTAGTTATATCAATACTGTTATCCATTACTGGGTGTAGCACTCTACCGTAGCAGATCTCGGTAAGTGATATATTTATTCGCGTGAAGTGTGGTTACCAGCCGTCAAATCACGGCTCTCAAAGATGTTAGTGGAGGGAGAGCCACAGGGGATAATTGTTTGTCGGCTGTGGGGATCGTAGCAGATCTCGGTAAGTGATAAATTTCTTCGCGTTAAGTGCGGTTACCAACCGTCAAATCACGGCCCTCAAAGATGTTAGTGGAGGGAGAGCCACAGGGGATAATTGTTTGTCGGCTGTGGGGATCGTAGCAGATCTCGGTAAGTGATATATTTATACGCATGAAGTGCGGTTACCAGCCGTTAAATCGCGGCCCTCAAAGATGTTAGTGGAGGGAGAGCCACAGGGGATAATTGTTTGTCGGCTGTGGGGATCGTAGCAGATCTCGGTAAGTGATATATTTCTTCGCGTTAAGTGCGGTTACTAACCGTCACATCACGACCCCTAAAGATGTTAATGAAGGGGGATCCACAGAGGTAGTTTTAATTTGGTGAAAATTGTTTGTCGGCTGTGGGGATCGAACCAGGGTTCTCAAGATCCACAGGCCGACTCGATACCACTGAGCCACCTACCCCATATAACCTTATATAACTAATATGGTAATGAAGTACATTACCTAACTCAAATACTTATAAATCAATGATTTAATAAATACTTATTAAAGTTATTATTATTCTATAGCTTATTTTCGTTTCAGTGTTCGGAAATCATTTATTCCGTTACCTATTTATTATTATTTATGCTACGCTGTACAACAGGAATTTAATCTCAATTACAGTACAGGGTCCGCACTCACCGAGCCGCAGTGTAGTAGTTCATATAATTTTTAGCTTAAATGGGATTCGAACTCGCTATCCACATCACCGTATTAACGGACTAATTTAAATTTAGTTTAATGTATTTGACTCATCAGGAACTGCCAGTGTAATAATATTACTTTTCAACCACACTTTTTACGAAGCTGTCAGTGAGCTGTCATTATATATTTTTTTATAATAACAGGTTCGTATTTCGCTATAAGCTTCTGTAATTGAAATTACTTTCCTATTGTACAGTCTAAAAAAATAATACAAAAGAAAATAAATAAAAAATATGAAATCTCCATTGTTTCAATCACTTGGAAAATTGTATAAAAGTAATTTTAGTATTTATAGCTGTCGTGTAATATTTTGTTTTTCAATTATTTCATAAATGTGTTCCTGTTACAGACGTAATAAATTATTAGTAAAACATGTAAATTTTAATTTGTGTATAATTAATAAAAGCCTGTCGTTTTATCAGTAAACAAAAACAAATAATTAAAAAGCTGAATCAATACTTCGGGCGTATATTAATTACTATGCAATACCTTCAAAATGTATAAATATTATGCGTATTTTAAAATTTTTAATGATTTATATACAATTAAATACATGTCATGTTTTATGAAATTCATTATAATTTAATTGGAATTTGTTTCTATTAAGCCCATTACACGTGCACGGAAAAATTCGTTTTTGCTGACAATCATATAATTAATAATTTTAAAATCGTTATTTTATTCAACCGATTTCATATTGCTACATTATATTCTATTTATAATAAAATTATTTTTTAACATTTTCACAATGACATTTATTTATTTAATTTCTCATTATAATTCTTTAAGAGACCATTTATGTTGATCGAGGACGGATAACTTTAACAATTTTCAAAATTTGCTCTAATGCATTGCTGTCAAACTTTTTAACAGTAACTATGGTAATGGCATATCCCTATGTTTACTGATAAAAAAAACTCCAGGTATACCAAACATTTCAAGGTTATGAGAAATAATAAAAACAGTGACTAAGTTAAGAGTTGTGAATGAAAGAATGCTTTCCATCTATGCCGCTGTATTTATGTTTTGAAAATAATTTTCTATCAACTAACAATTTATTCCGATAAATAGTAAAATGACAGACATATCACCGAAAAACATGATTTTAATCTATTCAAATTCTAAATTTAATGTAAATATATGGTAATTCCTCTTAGCATGCTCCGACTTGGCTACGATCTGTGGGAACGACGATTTTCAACTTTGAACGAAGAGTTCTCTTCTTCTTGTTCGCTGTGCAGGAACTTCAACTTTCCTTCATCCTATTTCAGATCGCGTGAACACGAACTGTTAATGCTGATGATACATGCTAATCTATGCATGAAATTCGATGCTGTTTTATCTGTTTATTTCTTTTAGGATGGAAATTGATCATTATTATTGTAATTTGATTTTGAATTATGCAGAAATTAAGCTTCATTTACAATATGAAATTAGTGGTTATGGTTAGTACTTATAATTAGTAATTATAGTTAATATTTTTGTTTTAAATATTGTCAAATATAATGCAAAAAATTATTGGTATAGTTGGTTACATTAAACCAAATTCAATATTTAGTCTAGCTCCTAAGTAGCTTTTATTGTTATTATTATTTATACATCTATTATTATTATGGGGTAGGTGGCTCAGTGGTATCGAGTCGGCCTGTGGATCTTGAGAACCCTGGTTCGATCCCCACAGCCGACAAACAATTTTCACCAATTTAAAAAATCTACCCCTGTGGCTCCTCCTCCACTAATATCTTTGGAGGCCGTGATTTGACGGCTGGTAACCGCACTTCACGCGAAAAAATATATCACTTACCGAGATCTGCTTAGGCAGAGTGCCACACCCAGTGATGGGTAAAAGGCGTGATGATATATTTATTTATTTATTTATTTATATCTATTAGAATTAATAATTTTTTCGTAACACATGCACAAGAAACACGTTCTTATTCCCTAATTTTAGAGAGAGAAACACTGCTTTTCTCCCCTAGGGAGAGAAACATTATGTTTCTCTTCCTAGGTAGCATGTTTCTCTCCCTAGAGACTACGATTATTAGCTGTTTGCGGCGTTTCCTAGGTAACTAGTTACGCAACCCATATTTGACATTTGTCCCGATAAGACGGTAATTTTTGTGCACTTGTCTACGAAAAGTATAATACGCTTCACGGGAGGGCGCGATTATTCCTTGTGTGAAGTTTTTAAACCTCGACTTCAGTCCGAGCCTTCGGCCCTCGCTTACGTCTCGGTTTGCCAACTTCACACAAGGGAGTAATAAACAAAAACTACTGTCATTGTCAACAGTTTCGTAAATATAAATAAATAATTTCAAATATAAAAAAAATAAATAAATATATCATCACGCCTTTTACCCATTACTGGGTGTGGCACTCTGCCTAAGCAGATCTCGATAAGTGATATATTTTTCGCGTGAAGTGCGGTTACCAACCGTCAAATCACGGCCCCTAAAGATATTAGTGGAGGGGGAGCCACAGGGGTAGATTTAAATTGGTGAAATTTTCAAATAACGAATTTAATTCCCGATGAAGACTTTGAAGATGATTTTCTTGCAGTTTAAATGCTACAAGTAGTAACTTTTAATTAGTTTGTATTAGTTTTTTTCTGAGCATTGTAAAATTGTACAAGGTTCTTCTGTATGCCTGTAAAATTTTACAGGGCCACGCGCTGTAATATCTCATTTAGTTAGTTTATTTGTCCCGATAAGACAGTAATTTTTGTGCACTTGTTACGAAAAGTATAATATGCTTCACGGGAGGGCGCGATTATCCCTTGTGTGAATATTCGCTTGTTTCCCTCCCTTGATGCATAACATACTATAAGATCTTGGAGACTTTTTAAATCTATTTAAATTGAATTTAATATTTAACAATTTCAAATGGATTTTCTTTTGTCAAATATCAGGCAATAAAGTTGTACATATTTAAATAAAAACCTTGGTTGTGTTTATAAGTGCATTCTAACATAACTTTTACTAGCATGATTTTATTTCTCATTAATAAACGTAAACTGTAGGTAATTAAAATATTTTTGCGATGAAAGTATGAGATAATGAATGTACACAACAGTTATATTTTTCTTTTGTTGATAAAGCGTGAAGTATTTTTGCATAATTTAATATTTATTCAACCTAAAGTATAAAGTAAGATTAGCTTATCTCTTTATTTATTATATTATACATCTGAGGTGTCTCAAATCATTTTTCAACGTACAATAATAATACGACAGTAATAAACAGCCAATAGAAACATTGTATTAAGCATGGTTACCATGGTGATATCAACATTTCTTGGAAATTTTTCATTACTTGAACAACGAAGCAAAATTAATAAGTGGATTTTTTTTTGTGGCAGTTTGGCATTTAAAATAGTTTATGTCTATTAAGAGCGTAAAGTGATTCTTTGTTACTCGAACACGGTAATTGCAGTGCGAGTCGAAGACGAGAGCTGTAATATTGTAAGAGGAATAAAGACACTTTACGCTCGTGATACACATAATAATTTTGTCTACGATTACATCTTAAAATTATTAAAAAACGTATGCGTACTGAAAATAAATTCGTTCTGTCAACTGTCAATATGACAAGTTTCTGTTTTGTTTCTATCCCTGGTAACTATTGAAATACGCGCGCATTTAATCTCTCCAATGGCAATGCGCGACAAAGATATTTTTCGATTGTTCCACAAAAAAACGTCAACTTTACGATGACAAATAAGAGCGTAATTGTCAACTTTTCATAGCAATCGTAGAAAAATTGTTTTTTAACGTCAATTTTATTTACTAGATTCAAGTTGCCATTATATCATAACATGATTATTTTAAACAAAATATAAAACCTAAATTATTTTTACTTTTTGTGTTCGAGTCGTTACATATTTCTTACCGAATCTGCCCTCGAGCATTCATTCATACCCGAGATTTATTTTTCGTGAATTCCATCATTTTTGGGGACCGTGATTTGACGGCCGATAACTACACTTCACGCGCATTGATATAGTACAGATTTCAACTTAAGTCGAATATTTATTTATTTTATAAATTAAAATCGATTATTCATTGTATTAACCCGCAAAATATCCATCAGTAATTAGGAATTCAGATCCGGAGATCCCGAGTTCGAATCTCACTCAAGCTAAAAGTTATATATACTACTACACTGCGGCTTGGTGAGTGCGGACCCTGTACTGTAATTGGGATTAAGTTCCTGTTGTACAGTGTAATATAAATAAATAAATAAATAAATATATCATTTGTCCCGCGTGATGGTCGCGCGGGTTGAAGGCCTGACTCGCAACCATAAGGTCGTGGGTTCGGGTCCCGTCCGTGGCGACCATACAAAGGACATATCGGCATATTACCTTAGTAGTTGGTCCGATATATAAATTAAAAAAAAAAATATATATAAATAAATAAATAAAATTTGGGATCCAGAAGCAACTATACAGAGTGTTTCACAACTTAGAGCAAAAAATTAAAGAGTATATTCTGTACAACGTGCTGATCATGAAACAAAAAGAATTTTTTTTAAATTCGAAAAATTAAGGGTTGTTAATCTAAAACATTTTTTGTAGTACTGCACTGGATTCGCTTTCCTATTAAACACAAACAATGAAGTAGGTATCAACTACGAAAGAATAATTACACAATTCAATTATTAGCAGTTATTTAAAATTTTTATTTAATTAATAACTTTAACATAATCATCCACCCAGTGGCAGTGGCAACGAAAAAATTTTTTGTTTCATGATCAGCACGTCGTACAGAATATACCCTTTAATTTTTTGCTCTAAGTTGTGAAACACCCTGTATAATACAAGTATTTGATAAAGAAATAGTAAAAAAAAATCCTCAATTATATAAAGGTAGCTTGCATTCAGATAACAACAAAACAAACATAATTAATTAGCTCATTACCATAACAAAGCTTCATAAACCATAAAAAAACAACATTCCCCACATTGAAGGTCAACAACAACAACAAAAACCCTCACGCACTGCTCAAGATAAGCGCGAACGAGAAACAAACATGTTCTGTATTATCAAGTGAGACATGCAACACAACCGCAACAACAACGCCTGCAGTGAACTGCATTACCAACACCAACACTTGAACACACCGTGGTGTCTTGGTCTTGCATGGCCGTGGCTGAGACTGACCTACTTTCAAAGGAGTTACATACTCTCCGAGTCTCAACGGCTTGGAGTAAATGCTACTGTGCCAGCGTCAGTGGTGTTAGTGATGATTAAGTGGGCTTGTGCTGTGTCTACAATCTACGTTTAATGATGTACGGCGATGTTGAATGTGTAGATGTGCGAGTAGATGTAGGTTATGGAGAGTTTTGAATTTGAGAATAAATGAAAGTGCAATTGTTGTGCATCTCTCATTAATTTGTTGGTTTTATCATTTTGGCGCAGTCGTTAGGATATTGAGAACAAACTAGTGCAGAATTTTAATCTGACACTCTTAATTTACGTTCACAGCTGTGGAATTTATTTATTTATGTTACTCTGGACAACATGAATTTAATCCCAATTACAGTACAGGGTCCACACTCACCGAGCCGTAGTGTAGTAGTTTATACAGGATGTAACAGCGAAACCAACCACCGCCTATATTTTCTTTATTATTATAGTTACAAAAAAATATTATAAAGCAAAGTTGTAGAAGACCAAGGGGGACATCTGCTTAAAGAATAAAATAATTTTTTAAACCAGTGGTTCTCAAGTTACAACACAAAGTTATATTTTTTCAAATGGGATTGTATATATTTTTTAGGTATATTCGATAGAGTATTTTTTTCTGAATTCAACGATGTAATCATTCTACATCCTTACATAATAAAAATATTGAGAAAAATTCAATTGAAATTTAAATATTTTTTTATTTTTAATATTAATGTGCAGTAAGCTATGGATGAAAAACATGTGATAAAATAAAGTTAAAAAAATAATAATTACAAAATACTCCTTATAAATAATGTTCTATTTGATATCCATTATTTTTTAAACATAATAACAATTTACAACAATTATTATTATTTGACAGCAGCTAAATTTGGTTCTTTTGTTGCTGCGATTACAATAATTCCTTTACTTCGTATAAGGAAGTAAAAAAGGAACAGAAATCGTTCCATCACGAAATAACAAAAAAATATAACAATACAGATCTGACTTACCTCCATCGCCGATGAGTCTCATTTGTACAAGTGACGGATCTTCATTATGCTCCTCGAGCACAGTGTCGTCCGTGACAGTCAGGTCCTGGGGGCACAAAAAACAACAACCATCAACAAACAAACAACAACAAATACACACTCGTTATTTACAGACTACACGGCTGACAACCGTCAACCGTACACGCAAAAACGTTCCTAATACCGCACCATAAAAACAGATTGGTTTCTATTAACGAATTTACAGGCTATAAAAAGGATCAAGGTTACATTTTTATTTTAGGAGGTTTTATTTTCGAACATAATGAAAAATATTTGATGCTGATATCACAGTAAAAATATCGTTATTTGAATGTTATTCTGTTGCATTAATTAAGCAATCGACAAGATAAAAATAAAAATCTATACTGTTGCTTATAGTGGGATTCAAACCACTGACAGACTCATACATATTTCGATTTGTTACCGGTAGAGTATAGACTCCTGACAATGTAGTTTCTCGAGCACGGTAAGTGCGGCGCGAGTCGAAGGCGAGAAGCTGCAATAGTGTAAGAAGAACAAAGACACTTTACGCTCGTGGTACACACATAATTTTTTCTAAGACTGCATCTTAAAATTATTAAAAAGCTTATACGTACTGAAAATAAATTCGTTCTATCAACTGTCAATATGACAAGTTTCTGGTTCGTTTGTAGGTATCTCTGGTAACTATTGAAATAAGCGCGCATTTAACGTCTTTTTCGCGCGTTGCCATTGGAGACGCGCAAAAAAGATATTTTTCGATTGTTCCACAGAAAACGTCAACTTTACAATGACAAATGAGAGCGTAATTGTCAACATTTCATAGCAATCGTAGAAAAAAATTATTTACTTTCGAGTACACATGTAAGTAATAAAAATAATAGTCGACGTTCATTCTTCCAAACAAATAGAGTAACAAAAGATCCTATTTTTAGAATCTAATAAATTCTATTTTAAAACTTGGCTTGGTCGCTGCACTATGATAACAAAAGAAACGTAAAAAACAGTTTCCCTCGATAAAGAAAAATACTAGAAAGAATTTTCCTGAAAGAGCGTAAAACGAAGAAAGAAAAGACTAATACTCGCTCAGTTTTTTATGATCTATTTTCCGAGTTTAGACGCGTAACACGAGTTAGCGAGTTAAAAATTTAATAGTTCTTTTTCTTCCAACGACATCTGACGAGGGCGGCATAGTTTTTTTAGTCAAACACGAGCTGCTGTTGCAGACTGGAAGAAAAGAGAGTATTCGACCAGCGAGATAAAAGTAGCAAAACAAATAAAAACGAGCACTTTTAATCCGATAAACAAGAGGATCTCTCGATTTCAAGAAGTTTCCTCGTAAAAACTTAACTCAAGGATAAATTTCCACCAATATAAAAAGTTTCTGACGTGCCTCTGTTTTACATACGATCTGCAAAACCGGCTTCAACAAAAACTTCAACCCTACTTTAATTTTACTATGAACTATGATGCATAACATCGAATTTATAAATAAAATAAATAAATATATCAGCACGCCTATTATCCATTACTGGGTTTGGCACTCTACCTAAGCAGATCTCGGTAAGTGATATATTTTTACGCGTGAAGTGCGGTTACCAGTCGTCAAATCATGGCCCCCAAAGATATTAGTGGAGGGGGAGCCACAGGGGTAGATTTAAATTGGTGAAAATTGTTTGTCGACTGTGGGGATCGAACCAGGATTCTCCAGATCCACAGGCCGACTCGATACCACTGAGCCACCTACCCCATTATAAATAAATATATCAGCACACCTATTATCCATTACTGGGTGTGGCACTCTGCCGTAGCAAATCTCGGTAAGTGATACATTTCTTCGCGTGAAGTGCGGTAACCAGCCGTCAAATCACGGCCCCCAAACATGCTAGTGGTGGAGGAGCCATAGGGATAGATTTAAATTGGTGAAAATTGTTTGTCGGCTGTGGGATCGAACCAGGGTTCTCAAGATCCACAGACCGACTCGATACCACTGAGCCACCCACCCCATTATAAATAAATATATCAGCACATCTATTATCCATTACTGGGTGTGGCACTCTGCCGTAGCAAATCTCGGTAAGTGATACATTTCTTCGCGTGAAGTACGGTTACCTGCCGTCAAATCACGGCCCCCAAACATGCTAGTGGTGGAGGAGTCATAGGGATAGATTTAAATTGGTGAAAATTGTTTGTCGGCTGTGGGATCGAACCAGGGTTCTCAAGATCCACAGACCGACTCGATACCACTGAGCCACCCACCCCATTATAAATAAATATATCAGCACACCTATTATCCATTACTGGGTGTGGCACTCTGCCGTAGCAAATCTCGGTAAGTGATACATTTCTTCGCGTGAAGTACGGTTACCTGCCGTCAAATCACGGCCCCCAAACATGCTAGTGGTGGAGGAGTCATAGGGATAGATTTAAATTGGTGAAAATTGTTTGTCGGCTGTGGGATCGAACCAGGGTTCTCAAGATCCACAGACCGACTCGATACCACTGAGCCACCCACCCCATTATAAATAAATATATCAGCACACCTATTATCCATTACTGGGTGTGGCACTCTGCCTTAGCAGATCTCGGTGAATGATATATTTCTTCGCGTGAAGTACGGTTACCAGCCGTCAAATCACGGCCCACAAAGATGCTAGTGGTGGAGGAGCCATAGGGATAGATTTAAATTGGTGAAAATTGTTTGTCGGCTGTGGGATCGAACCAGGGTTCTCAAGATCCACAGGCCGACTTGATACCACTGAGCCACCTACCCCATTATAAATAAATATATCAGCACACCTATTATCCATTACTGGGTGTGGCACTCTGCTGTAGCAAATTTCGGTAAGTGATACATTTCTTCGCGTGAAGTGCGGTAACCAGCCGTCAAATCACGGCGCCCAAACATGCTAATGGTGGAGGAGCCATAGGGATAGATTTAAATTGGTGAAAATTGTTTGTCGGCTGTGGGGATCGAACCAGGATTCTCAAGATCCACAGGCCGACTTGATACCACTGAGCCACCTACCCCATACTTTTCAAATTTATAAAATAGTTATTTGTGTATTAAGAGCGTGAAGTGATTCTTTGCTACTCGAGCACGGTAATTGCAGCGCGAGCCGAAGGCAAGAGCTGCAATAGTTTAAGAGGAACAAAGACACTTTACGCTCGTGATACACACATAATTTCTTCTACTATTGCATCTTAAATTATTAAGAAACGTATACGTGCTGAAAATAAATTCGTTCTGTCAACTGTCAATATGACAAGTTTATTTTTCTACGATTGCTATGAAAAGTTGACAATTACGCTCTCATTTGTCATCGTAAAGTTGAAGTTTTCTGTGGAGCAATCGAAAAATATCTTTTTTGCAGGTCTCCAATGGCAACGCGCGAAAAAAACGTTAAATGCGCGCGTATCCAATGGCAACGCGCGAAAAAGTTATTAAATGCACACTTATTTCAATACTTACCAGGGATACAAACATAACAGAAACATGTCATATTGACAGTTGACAGAACGAATATATTTTCAGTACGTATACGTTTTTTAATAATTTTAAGATGCAATCGTAGAAAAAATTATGTGTGTATCACGAGCGTAAAGTGTCTTTGTTCCTCTTACACTATTGCAGCTCTCGCCTTCGGCTCGCGCTGCAATTACCGTGCTCGAGTAACAAAGAATCACTTTACTCTCTTAATACACAAATAACTATTTTGTTTGTATCCCTAGTAACTATTGAAATAAGCGCGCATCTAACGTCTTTTTCGCGCGTTACCATTGAAGATATTTTTCAATTGTTCCACAGAAAAGGTCAACTTTACGATGACAAATAAGAGCATAATTGTCAACCTTTCATAGCAATCGTAGAAAAAATATAGTATATTCCATTTGCAATTTCAACGTTAATATGAATTACTAGTAAACCGGAAATGATCTTCTTGAGTACGGAGCTGCATGAAACGAAGAGGAACCCAGTCAATGTCTGTGTAGATAGTGACATAAAAGGTTTGATTCCACACATCTGGCGAACAGTGAGCAGCAAGTTATTGTAGTTGGTCTAGTTTGTCGTTGCTATTCTGCCATCTACCACTTATAAAATGTTTTGTTAAACTTTGTGATAAAGTGGTGCACGTTCCGCTCTGCTTCTCAAAAGGTTTGTTTGCAACTTGGCAACGAAGAGGGATGGTACTGCCAACACTGGCAACGCTGTTAAGGTCGTTATGGACAAGCGATGCGAGCATACTTATCAACAAACAAATAAGCAAAATGTTGCTGGATTTGGACAAGTTTGTTTATTCTTTTGACACAGGACAAAGAATTTTGGTTGTGTTTAAGGGTAGGTTTCGTTTCACTTTCATGATTGTTATAGAACTATTTCATTTCATTTTGGGGGTAGGTGGTTCAGTGGTATCTAGTCGGTCTGTGGATTTGAGGACTAGGGTTTGATTCCCACAGCCGACCAAACAATTTTCATCACGATTAAACTATCCCTGTGGTTCCCTCTTCATGAACATCTTTGGGGCCGTGATTTGACGGATGGTAACCATACTAAATTGTGCATAAATATATCACTTATCAAAAATTTGTTTCGAAAGAGTACCACACTCAGTAATGGGTAAAAGACGTGATGATATATTTATTTGTAATTATTTTTATGACAAGTACTCATATTTTACACTTGCTAAAACAAATGTTTTTTAGTTATAATACCGAAAAATATTGTTTTTCTACGATTGCTATGAAAAGTTGACAATTACGCTCTCATATGTCATCGTAAAGTTGACGTTTTCTGTGGAACAAACGAAAAATATCTTTTTTGTGCGTCTCCAATGGCAACGCGCGAAAAAGATTATAAATGTACGCTTATTTCAATAGTTACCAGGGATACAAACAAAACAGAAACTTGTCATATTGACAGTTGACAGAACGAATACGTTTTTTAATAATTTTAAGATGCAATCGTAGAAAAAATTATGTGTGCATCACGAGCGTAAAGTGTCTTTGTTCCTCTTGCACTATTGCCGTGCTCGAGTAACAAAGAATCACTTTATGCTCTTAATACAAAAATTACTATTTCTAACAACAAAGACAAAATTAATTGTCATCTATACACTTGGTGAAACTACGTTTAATAAAAAATATTAAATAAACACTTGGCAAAGTCTCACAAAATTGAGCCTCCGAGTCACCTTATGAGGGCATCGTCAGAGGCTGGCCAGCACAGTTAGTAACCATAGACGCGTTTCGCTCTTATTAGAGCTCATCAATATGGTACAACTCACTTCTTCACCTAGAACAAAGTTCACGTGAAGAAGCTGGTGACGAAGAACTGTGCCAGCAGAGAATAAGATCTCTAACAAACGGTAAGATGACATGAGAAGTTCTGTCGAACCAGTAATGCCATCTACCGAACAAAGAAAAAGCTACGCAATAGCAATTTAAATAACAACAAAGACAAAATTAATTGTCATCTATACACTTGGTGAAACTAGGTTTAATAAAAAATATTAAATAAACACTTGGCAAAGTAAGACTTTGAGTAGGATTTGAACTTGGGATCTTCAGATTCGAATGCCGTAACGCAAACGACATCACCATACTGTCGTGTATTGATTTATATTTATATGAAATTCACCCTGTGTAAAATCAGTGTAAAAAGTGTGGTTCAAAAGTAATATTATTACATTGGCAGTTCCTTATGAGTCAAATGCATTCAACTAAATATATATTAGTCCGTCATCAATTATTTTATGGTGTAGATAGCGATACGGAATTCGAATCCAGAGATCCCGAGTTTGAATCTCACTCAAGCTAAAAATTATATAAAACTACTACACTGCGGCTCGGTGAGTGCGGACCCTGTACTGTAATTGGGATTAAGTTCCTGTTCTACAGCGTAACATAAATAATAGTTATTTATGGTACAAGTGTGTTATATTACAAATAAGTCACGCGAGAAAAGTATTAGTCCACGAGGCCGTCAGGCCGAGGGGAATAATTTTCTGAAGAGACTTATTTGTAATAACACACGAGTGGCATACGAAATTTTATCCAACAACTACAATTAAGACATTAAAATATAAATTTTGACACAATTGTCTACATTTCAAGTAATATTCTAGTTAGCCATACTTTCTTGTTTTGTTGTCTAGGTTACTCAAATTTTTTAAATAAACAAAGTTGAAAAAAGATTGCAACTGTAATATTCGAAATGGAAGACGAGAATTTTATTCCCAAAATAATAATTAAGGAAGCGGAAAAAGTGGTTGTTGATATTTTACCAAAAAAGTCTAGAAGTTCATATGAGAAAGAATTTCATATGTTTGAAGACTGGATGACAACTAGAAACGTCAAAGGTATGAATGAAAGTGTTTTTCATAGGAAGTTCTAGACTTTTTTGGTAAAATATCAACAACCGCTTCTTCCGCTTCCTTAATGATTATTTCGGGAATAAAATTCTCGTCTTCCATTTCGAATACTACAACTGCAACCTTTTTTCAACTTTGTTATATTTAAACTCAACAGTGAGTTTCAAGTCATAATTTATGCGTGACTTATGACTTATAACTCACGCGTGACTTATAAGTCACTTTACTCATCTAAAATGAAAACAATAATGACTTTATAAGTAGTGGGTGTTGGATAAATAAATATACCATACACCTAATATCAACTAAAATACATCCACAAACTCTCTTCCTCCAAACTAGGGATGCGTGATAAAATATTTATTTATACTTAATGTGATAAATTCTCAAAGTTCTTGCACGCAACCGCTAAATTTAATAAAAACTTTCAAGGCCAACCTACCACAAGCCAATAAAATCCGAAGAAAAATATCGCATAATTTTAGTTGAAAACAAAGTTATTTCCCAGGTGAACCACCCCCGCTCTCTTCCCCCTACCTTCATCCACGCCACTGATCGCTCGATCGAGTCCCGCGAACTATCTCCATTAAACTAAGTTCTGTTAGTTCGCGTCTAGCAACAACAAAGTTCCAAGAAACTTAGTAATGAATTCAGGAAGTTTAGTCATTAAAAAAGAGTAACACGCGAGTGGAGAAGTTTGCCGCGTTCTTAATGAAATAAATAGAACGAAAATGATGAATTAATTTTCAAGTTATTTAAGTTTTAAGTTCTGTTGCAACAAGTAACTAGCTAACAACTTACAAAATTTCAACTTTGCTTTTTATAAGTACTGTATTAAACTATAACTCTTACTATATATTTAATATTATTTTCTGTTTTTAATGGGTTGCTTTAATCATACATTAATGACCCTAATTAATGTACGATTTTTTTGGGTGCATACAAGACATGTAATATAGCAAATATTGGCAACTGTCACTCACCGATTTAAATGAAACTTGGCACACTAATAGAACTCAAAAAAATATTGAACACCTATTTTATTTTCTTCCAGAAGTTGCTTTTTAGGGGTACAAATCACCCCTGAAAGGTGGTAAAAACAAGAATCACTACATATTAAATTAAATATTACGCGTTCAACATTGGTAACCGAGGGGTAACCTCGAAAATAGATTCAGCAACTCCAAAAACCCCCGAGTAACTAGTTTTAAACTTAAAACTCTATTTCAGTTTAATATCGTAATTTCATCCCTCCAACCCCTTTTTAACCCCTTAAAAGTGCATATGATCAAAATGACCTCGAAAATAGATTTTGGCGATCTCAAAAACCCCTGGACACTTCCTGCACGCAAAATTCAATCTGGAACAAGTGCTTCCCGATCGACTCGACTGTAAAAATTGCAAAAAAACATTGGCCCTTTGGAACATTCTAAAATAAATCTGTCTTGATAATAATCAAATCTAATTTATAAAATACAACTTCCCTGAATTATCCTTTATTCAAAGTTTGGGAAATAAGAGTAATTTGTTAAACTCCTTTCAAGATTTGTCGGTATTAGTGCCATCTATTTGACAGCCTCTAAACTAAAGACGTCATTGATACAACTTCTTGCAGATTGTAATCAAACAACGATCGCGACTTATATTATATAAATAATAAGAAAAAAAAACATATATTGTGATATATAATGACTTAGTTTAATGGAAAAGTAAGATTATAACAACATAAAATGCTTAAATTAGTTAATCTATTTTAGGTTAGGTTTGATATTTGAACTAAAAAACAATATTTTTAGATTGGGAAGAGCCACAATTGTTACAAGTGTTATTATAAACATTTATAGTAAAATTTGGACAATTAGAAATCGAAGTTCCTGGAGCAGCTTGGTTTGCAATTGATAAAGATTGTGTATATTTTGCAGATTCTGGTGTACTCGCACAAGTTGAAATTAAAGATGTATTTTTTAAATACCACTACGTGTGTGAAGACGTCTTCCGCTCATTCGCGCTATTAAAGACACTCGCTCGTGCTTTAAAAATGCGCTCATGCGGGAAAATCTTCTTCCCGCACTTAGTTCGTAAATAACTATTTTGTACTCATACATTAAAATGTGTTGTTTCGCGTTGCCTACGCAACGACCGAAACGTCAATTTCCCGCACTCGTTCGGGAAATTTCGAAAAAAACACTCCAATTTCTAAAGCATTTATTAAAAAACTATATTTATAATAAAAAAGTATAGTATCTTAAACACCCTTTTGCGTAATAATAATAAAAGAAAATGATGGAATATTGGATGAAATTTAATTTTTAAATGATAAATTTAGTGCATTTAGTTCACAATGTTGGCAACGAAATGACAGCACCGACAGCAGTGGAAACACATAACCTACAAACGTAAGGTAAATTGTAACCACATAGATATAAAATTAAACAAGTTTATTAAATTTACTGTATACTACAAATGAAATTAGTAAATAATATAACACTCTCTATTTTCATTACATTAAATCAATTGAAATTTGACATTACTGTCAAATTAGTTATAAAATGGTTACAAAGCAGTGTTTGTGTATATGGTATATTATTGTTTATGTTAATTATTGTTTTGTAAAATGTTATTATGAATGTTTATATTTATAGTACAACTTTGGCAATTTGAAATACTAACTCCTGGCACAACTTCGTTTCTTTGAATGGATTGTAAAGCTGGCGGCTCATGAACATTTATATCAGCACCAGCAGTTTCTATTGAAGTACTTGCACATGATGATTATTATACAGTTTTACACTTTTCGTACAAAAAATATTGTACAAACCTCTTGCGTGAACTAGGTTCCCGCACTTGGTATGTAAATAACTATTAAATATTAATAACCGCTTTGTATATTTTTGTTATATCATATTTTTTAATTTACAATATTTTACATTTTTATTAACCTTAATAAATTGAACATTTTTTGCAATATTTCTATTACTTTCATAAAAACATTTTATAAAATAAAAATTCATTGAAATATAAATAAATTTCAATTCGCTTTAGAAAAAATGTAATAACAGTTTATATTTATACCACCCACATTCAAAGTAACAAAAATAAATTGGCCCACACATTCAGCAAATAAATATACCGAATACATTTCTAGGTGACAGATCAACTTAAACTCGCACTTTAAAAATAGTTCGTTATGAATTGGTCGCATTCTGAAACATGAAAGTTGGCCAAATGACATTCTCCCCCCTCCCCCAGCCTGCAACCCAAGTGTTGTCAAAACACCGGTTGACATTTGAAACACAGCAGCTGGCTCTGCCATTATTTTTAGAAGTAAAATTATGTGCGTTCCAGGAAATATCGCTTGGGCTGTGTCCAAAATGAGCTCATTATAAAAATGTTGAAATGATCAGGCAGGCTAACGGCCTTGAGAAGACAAACGATATATTGTGTTATGCAATTCAAACATAAAACTTCATTAAATGCTGGCATTTAAACACAGGTTGATGACATTTTTGTATTTAAATAAATATATCATCACGCCTTTTACCCATTATTGGGTGTGGCACTCTGCCTAAGCAGATCTCGATAAGTGATATATTTCTTCGCGTGGAGTGCGGTTACCAGCCGTCAAATCACGGCCTCCACAGATATTAGTGGTGGAGGACCCACAGGGGTAGATTGGTGAAAATTGTTTGTCGGCTGTGGGGATCGAACCAGGGTTCTCAAGATCCACAGGCCGACTCGATACCACTGAGCCACCTACCCCATTTTTTGTATTTAAATAAATATATCATCACGCCTTTTACCCATTGTTGGGTGTGGCATTCTATCTAGGCAAATTTCGGTAGATGGTGAAGTGCTGTTACCAGCCGTTAAATCACGGCCCCCAAACATGCTAGTGGAAGGCAAGCCACAGAGGTAATTTTATAAATAAATAAATATATCATCATGTCTTTTACCTATTATTGGGTGTGGCACTCTGCTATAGCAGATTTCGGTAAGTGATATATTTCATCGCGTGAAGTACGGTAACCAGCCGCAAATCACGGCTCCCAAAGATGCAAATGAAGGGGAAGGCACAGGGGTAATTTTATAAATAAATAAATATATCATCACGCCTTTTACCCATTATTGAGTGGGTCGGTTGGTGGTATATTTACGCGTGTGAAGTGCTGTTACCAGCCGTTACATCACGGCCCCCAAACATGCTGGTGGAAGGCAAGCCACAGAGGTAATTTTATAAATAAATAAATATATCATCACGTCTTTTGCCCATTATTGGGTGTGGCACTCTGCTATAGCAGATCTAGGTAAGTGATATATTTCTTCGTGTAGAGTGCGGTTACCAACCGTTAAATCACGGTCCCCAAAGATGCAAATGGAGGGGAAGGCACAGGGGTATTTTTATAAATAAATAAATATATCATCACGTCTTTTACTCATTATTGGGTGTGGCACTCTGCTATAGTAGATCTCGGTAAGTGATATATTTCTTCGCGTGAAGTGCGGTTACCAATTGTCAAATCACGGTCCCCAAAGATGCTAGAGGGGAAGGCACAGAGGTAATTTTATAAATAAATAAATATATCATCACGCCTTTTACCCATTGTTCGGTGTGGAATTTTACCAAAGCAGTTTTCGGTAGGTGATATATTTACGCGCGTGAAATGCTGTTACCATCCGTTAGATCACGACCCCCAAAGATGTTAGTGAAGGAGAAGCGACAGGAGTAATTTTATAAATAAGTAAATATATCATCACGCTTTTTACCCTTTATTGGTTTTGGCACTCTGCTGTAGCAGATCTCGGTAAGTGATATATTTCTTCGCGTAGAGTGCGGTTACCAACCGTTAAATCACGGTCCCCAAAGATGCTAGTGGAGAGGAAGTAACAGGGGTAATTTTATAAATAAATAAATATATCATCACACCTTTTACCCATTACTGGGCGTAGCACTCTGCCTAAGCAGATCTCGGTAAGTGATATATTTCTTCGCGTGAAGTGTGGTTACCAGCCGTCAAATCACGGCTCCCAAAGATGTTAGTGGAGGGAAAGCCACAGGGGTAGATTTAAATTGGTGAAAATTGTTTGTCGGCTGTGAGGATCGAACCAAGATTCTCACCACTGAGCCACCTACCCCATTTCATTTCCTATGTTACATATTTCAATATAAATACATTCAATCACTGACCATGCACCATCTGATTCAAATTTGTTAAATAGAATAAAGATTCTGAAAATATGAGTCATCTGAAATCAAAAGGTGTTCTTTCGTTTTGGCAGACGGTTTCTATTGCAAACAAGAAATTTTAAAATAGTTTTCATATGTTCTAAATTTAAAGGTTACTCGTACAGTAAATTTATCGTTCAAATGTAACTGTTTTTTTTTGTATAAAACATATTTAATCTTATAAATAAAAGGGGCTTCTGGTTTAAATTCTGTATATATTTAAAATTAAAAAAACTCGACGTTTCGGTACTTTAAACAAATACCTTCATCAGGACAGAAATACAAATAAAATAACATAAATGACACAAAAATAAACAAATGTCATATAAATAAAAATGTCATTTATGTGTTATTTTATTTTTATTTCTGTCCTGATGAAGATATTTGTTTAAAGTACCGAAACGTCGAGTTTTTGAATTTTAAATATATACAGAATTAAACCAGAAGCCCCCTTTTATTTATATATACGAATTCTGAAAGGTTTTTCCCTATATTTAATCTTATTAGATCAATTAAGTAATCAGAATAAAAAGCAGAAAAGCTTCGTTGCTACTGGTATTAAATCAACGTCATTGTCTGTCTCCTGTGTGAATCGGGCTTTAGTGATAATTAACGTTTTTAGGACGAGATGGTCATTATTCAAAAGACGTATTAAGCATGCTTCTTTCGGCGCGCGCTCAGCACACCAATTAAAAATATCATTTATTTTTTATAACGACTAGTAGCACGAGATGTTACTAAATTACTCGTAAGTTTTTTCTTTACAGATTTGGTGCCTCAAGTAATGCCATCTAGTAATTTTTAGTTCAATTAAATGAAAGTAATCACGATCTCAAGTTACAAAAACACCCTTAAAATAACCTTAAAATATTTGAAAATGAAATATATATATACATATATGTGTTTGTAGTAAACTAGAAAAAAAATTATAATAAGGAAAGTACACATTAATGATATTTACAATTATTTAAAATTAAAACATAATTGAACATAATGGCTGGTAGCACAACCTCTGTTTTTGGGTGTTCTAAGAGCACGATTTTAACATGTTAGAGATAGTTAAAACACCCAAATACACTGCTCTTAAAACAGGCTAAAACAGGCAAAAACAGAGTTTGTGCTACCTGCCATAGTTTTTACAGAAATTTTAATTAATTTAAAAGAATTGAAAAAGTTTATTTCTTTACCAGGTGTTGGTACCTACTGGTTTTGAAAACGTTTACATTTGTATCCGACTCTCACTCCATTTTGTTTCGCGTTATCGTTTGTCAATTTTGTTTTGATTTGTGTGTTATATATTTGATAAATAATGCGTAAAGAATTTAAAATGTTAGGAAATGTATTATACATTTATTCATTTAATTTTTTGTGTATCCTATAAACGTAGCCGTCTTTGACGTCATTATTCTAGTTACAAATTTTGATGACGTTTCTCTTCTGCTTATAATTTATTTGTATAGTTAAATATTTCAATTCGAAGAGATCTCGGAATTTAAATAAAATGTCATGAAGTGATGATGAAATATATTCTTTAAACAGTTTTTTATATATATAAAGTATATTTAAACTTACAGAAATAATTCTACAAATTGCAAAGTAAATATTTATGCAGCAAATTAAACAGCGCATTTACAAAAAAATCTGTCTGTAACATAAACAAACTGAAACTATTTATACTTCTTAGAAATTAACCCACAAAAGTCTGAAAAACAAACTGCCAAGAATTCAACCGAGCGATGAAAACCTGAATTACACCAAACAGAAGCAGTAAAACAGTTGCTATCATAAACATCTAATAAATCGCAGAGCGCCTTGCAAGTGAAAATAAAATGAGGACAACGGCGCATCGCGTTGCGCAGCCGCAGCAGCAGCAGCTGTCAGTGTGATGCGCAGCTGTTTGCATGGCGGTAGAAGCGTAGCAGGCCATGGAATAGATTACAGATAATTATTTTGATAGGACAGGACAGGACAGACGCAGACAGTGCATGTTAGCATGTGGAGTAGTGACCGGACTGAGGTCAACTACATTTCGCGAAGTGAGTACTATTTAAACCGTTGGGTTTCACGCGATTGTAGACCAGTGTTTGTCAAACAATGGCACTGGTAGCTCATTCATAATGTGTGCGTAATTAACACAACCATAAAAATGTTTAGGTTTCAACTAATTTTACATTTAATCGATCATTAATTTACATACGCTGTTCTTATAAGTCGAAAATAGTATATTATTGCGCAGTGAACCATCTTTACCTGACTCTAACCAATGAACCTTCCTAACCAATCATCCGACACGTCTTTCTCTATATAAACTCTTTTTTCCTTCTACTCTTCGAAGATCGCTCTTGGCCTCTAGCGTGGTTTACACGTCGGGTAACCTTGATCTTTCTTCCCTTCCTCCTGAAGAAGCTCCCTACGATGGCGAGCGAAACGTCGAGCCCTCACTCGAATTTTGACACGGTCCAAACCCGGAACTCGTTTAATTTTAATGACTCAGACCGTGGAAGTCTACGCTTTTATTTAGTATATTATTTAACAAGTTTTATGGGGTAGGTGGCTCAGTGGTATCAAGTCGGCCTGTGGATCTTGAGAACCCTGGTTCGATCCCCACAGCCGACAAACAATTTTCACCAATTTAAAAAATCTACCCCTGTGGCTCCTCCACCACTAATATCTTTGGAGGCCGTGATTTGACGGCTGGTAACCGCACTTCACGCGAAAAAATATATCACTTACCGAGATCTGCTTAGGCAGAGTGCCACACCCAGTGATGGGTAAAAGGCGTGATGATATATTTATTTATTTTTATTTACGTTTTATAAACATCTCTTTAGTTATGAGTGCATAAAAAAACGAGTATCTGGGGTAGGTGGCTCAGTGGTATCGACTCGGCCTGTAGATCTTAAAAACACTGTTCGATCCCCACAGCCGACAAACAATTAAATTTACCCCTGTGGCTCCTCCTCCACTAACATCTTTGGGGGCCTTGATTTGATGGCTGGTAATCGCATTTCACTAAAAGAAATATATCACCTACCGAGATATGCTACGGCACAATGCCACACCCAGTAATGGGTAAAAAACGTTATGATATATTTATTATATTATTTATTTATTTCACCAATTTAAAAAATCTACCCCTGTGGCTCCTCCTCCACTAACATCTTTGGGGGCCTTGATTTGACGACTGGTAACCGCATTTCACGAAAAGAAATATATCACCTACCGAGATATGCTACGCGAGAATGCCTCACCCAGTAATGGGTAAAAGGCGTTATGATATATTTATTATATTATTTATTTATTTCACCAATTTTAAAAATCTACCCCTGTGGCTCCTCCACCATTAACATCTTTGGGGGCCTTGATTTGATGGCTGGTAATCGCATTTCACTAAAAGAAATATATCACCTACCGAGATATGCTACGGCACAATGCCACACCCAGTAATGGGTAAAAGGCGTTATGATATATTTATTATATTATTTATTTATTTATTTCACCAATTTAAAAAATCTACCCCTGTGTCTCCTCCACCATTAACATCTTTGGGGGCCTTGATTTGACGACTGATAACCGCATTTCACGAAAAGAAATATATCACCTACCGAGATATGCTACGGGAAATGCAACACCCAGTAATGGGTAAAAGGTGTTATGATATATTTATTATATTATTTATTTATTTCACCAATTTAAAAAATCTACCCCTGTGGCTCCTCCACCATTAACATCTTTGGGGGCCTTGATTTGACGACTGGTAACCGCATTTCACGAAAAGAAATATATCACTTACTAAGATCTTCTACGGCGAGTGCCACACCCAGTAATGGGTAAAAGGCGTGATGATATATTTATTATATTATTTATTTATTGTATACTGAATAAAAAGACTATTGTAGTGTTTATAATTATAATTTAATTATGAATACATTTGAAAAAATCTGATGTGGACACCACATGACTTCCTTGTACGCGTATTAAACTATAGATATTTTTTTAATTGCACATATTTGACATAAAATCTTTTATTTTTTATTTTTTGTTCTAATCCATAGCAAACTTAATTTAAAAAAAAACACAAAATATATACTATTTAAATTTAGATATCTCGCTTATGCAAAAGGCTAATTTAAAAATTCTTAATGTGCTAGACGCAGAATTTAATTCTCTAAAACTTTTATTTGAAGCATTTATTTCTAAAATGAAAATAATACCATTTTTTTCAAGGAAAACTGTTAGCAGCTTCATGTAATGTGTCACTTCCGGTTAGTGTATTTTAACCAAAATCTATTATATTATTTCCATTGACATAGTAGTCTTATATACCAAATTTGGAAAGTTTTAAATTATATTTGAATATAGTTTTTCATGAAAATCTATTATAGGCTTCAAGTAAAGTACCACTTCCGGAAGTTATATAATGACCAAAAAGGGAGGTGCACAACTAGATGTTATAACAGTCCTAAATATAAAATTTCAATTTTCTACGGCTTACCGTTTTTGAGTTATGCGAGATACATACGTACGTACGTACGTACATACGTACATACATACGTACAGACGTCACGACGAAATTAGTCAAAATGGACTCAGGGAGGGCCAAAATGCGTATTTCCACTGAAATCTGAGAACCGAAAATTTTCGCGATAACAATACTTCCTTTACTTCGTACAAGGAAGTAAAAACTATCGAACCAGTGAAACTAAAAATGTTCACTTGAGGTAAACTAGTAAATTATTATACTTTCAAGCTTGCTATTTGTAAAATTTGATAAATTCTCGCTTATTAAAAACAAAATCCTCTGTCATTTTTACAAATCCTTTAATCCAGCTCTATCAGTGTTACCAACATACCTAATTTATTTTCCATGCAATTAAAAATGTCGAAGCCAAAAAAAAAATGGTTTTATTTTGATTTAGTTACAGGGCAA
Source organism: Pterostichus niger (assembly GCA_947425015.1). Lineage (NCBI taxonomy): Eukaryota > Metazoa > Arthropoda > Insecta > Coleoptera > Carabidae > Pterostichus > Pterostichus niger. The sequence goes on from OX380343.1 coordinate 1,710,478, forward strand.
AATTAAATTAATTTACATTTTAGCAATTATGGAGAAAATAACGTACACAATTACAAAACAAAATTCAAAAACAGCACAAACAAAAACAAACAACAATCACATACCCCCCGTTTATCAAAAGATCAAGTAACGAGTCAACATATGAAAAACGAAATAATAATAACAGAAAAGCACAGCGAACCGTATAATAAATCAGTCTGCGTTCAATTAAAATCGACACATAAATTTACGCCCGTTATGGTGGCAACACTGTGTGCGAGAGAGACAGAAGCTGTTTGCAACGATTTAAATACGAAAATTAAACGTCAATCATTCGAATCGAATACTGTACCACAAATGAAAACAAAACATATTTTGAAATTTAATTCGAGTGATATTTAAATCAAATGTTTTCATAATTTAATAAACACACATTTTAGGGGAGCATGAGTGAAATTTACCAACTTTTTTTCTCTTAAAATAACGAAAAAAAAAAACTGTATTTACTGCGCGGAAAAAGACCAATTATTAGGCTGTGAACGGGTTTTGGTTTTTGGATGTTCGAATTTTAAAATATACGGGTTCTTTTTAATTGTCGAAACCCGGATGTCCGTTTAATTTGATACGGTTTCTTCCGGTTTTTGGATACAACAGGAAACCGTAAGAAATTAAAATCCGAATAAAACCGGTATTAATTAGACATTGAAAGAACTGTTACACAACTTCAATTAAATAATAGTGTATTACACATCTAGAAAAAGAAGGAAAAAAGCATTCTCTCCCGATGTATAATTACTATTTCGCTCACTCAATTTAATTGTCATAATAAATAAACATATCATCACGCCTTTTACCCATTACTAGTTGTGGCACTCTGCCTAAGTAGATCTCGGTAAGTGATATATTTTTTCGCGTGAAGTGCGGTTATTAGCCGTGAAATCAAATTAAAAATAATTCATTCGCTTTTTGTTGTTGAGTATTTATTTATAAATTTATTTGCTATTTTCCATAACAGGAAATTAATCCCAATTACAGTATATTACTGTGGAACATCATTTTAGATTCGTTGTTTCGTTGTTTTGTTAGAGTGTTTTTTAAACATTACTTGTGAAAATGTAATTTTCCTCACTTAATTTAGTTGTGATAGTAACCGTTTCCCTCACTAGTGATGAAAGTAAATATCTTTCATCACTAGTGAGGAAAACGGTTATTAAATAAATATATAAAATATATCATCACGCCATTTACCCATTACTGGGTGTGGCACTCTGCCTAAGCAGATCTCGGTAAGTGATATATTTTTTCGCGTGAAGTGCGGTTACCAGCCGTCGAACCACGGCCCTCAAAGATATTAGTGGAGAGGGAGCCACAGGGGTAGATTTAAATTGGTGAAAACGGTTATTATCACAACAAAATAGAGTGAGGGAAATGTCATTTGACATGGTGACCAAGGAATGGTGATGTGCATTTGTAAATACAACTCCTTTAATTTATATAAAATAATTATTCTATTTCTTATATCCCAAACGTAAAAATTATATTTTCACGTTTAATGAAGAATAAAATAGCATGTAACACACGTGGGAAAAGGCCATTGCAAAACTCGTACTATTAGAACAATCGCTATCACTCCTGCTCCAACTTTCGAACTTGTTTTACAATAAAAATATAGATTGAGTTACGTGAAGATTAGTTATGTAGGTTTGAAAAAATAGATAGTTTTACTTTTCTTCACAATGTTTATTTTTCACAAGATGTACATTTCGATTGCGATGCAATCATCATCAGTTGTATAATACATAAATTTTGTATGTGCATGGTGTATTTATATTATAGTGGAGGTTCTATGAACAGTGGTTGATGGAGGGGATGATTTACATAACGGTATCCAGATGGATTAATTTTCTACAGTGTAGGTAAACAATTTTACAATTTATGCCTATGTCTTAATATGTTAGCTCATAAACAAGTTTACCTGTGTACAGGTAACCTTTTCGGTTTTACAAATTGGAGTAAATCATTTTCTAATGTAGTTAAATCTGTATTTAACAAAGGTTTTGAACATTTTTTCATTTCTATGGCTTCTAACATGTTTAGGTTGCTTGCATTTTTGCTTGTTTTCAAACATTTTACATTTTCTAGGCTGAAGTTATGTCCTGTATTATGTTGGTGTAATGCAATGGCGGAGTTGAAAATGTTTTTGTTTTACAATGAAACCCTTTCCTTACTAGCGTTACAATAGCTATTTATGAAACTAGTAAGGAAATGAAGGTTATTACCTTACGCATGTAAACACATAAGTAAGGTAATAACCTTATTTCCTTACTAGTTTCATACAATATTTTTTCTACTTCCGTTCTAATAAATACGAAAGAGCGTTTTTTTTAATTATGAAATTTTGACATATTAATGACAGTTATAAATTCAAAAAATAAAAGAATAACACATCAGAATTCGTCTATCAAGATCTCTGTTGCTATGATACCTCATTATTTCACTAGTTAAATAATGCAGTTCATTACCTAACTCAAATATGTGAAATAAAACGTCTATTTCCTAACGGAAGTAGAAAATATACTATTACTTTGGAAGTAAATTAATTTATCGTTTATAACACCGGCCAAAAATGTTTACTATGAGTCTAGTGGCACGAAAAATGTTTGCTTCAAGTAATGTGCAATAATAATAAAATAATATATGGTTTTAATTTTTTTTCAATCATTTTGAAACAACCTGTATATATAAGTTGAAATCAGCGAAATTTAAACACAATACCTCTTGTTTGAGACACACACTTAAATAAGTAAAATATAAATTGGGGTAGGTGGCTCAGTGGTATCGAGTCGGCCTGTGGATCTTGAGAACCCTGGTCCGATCCCCACAGCCGACAAACAATTAAATCTACCCCTGTGGCTTACCTCCACTAATATCTATGGGAGCCGTAATTTGACGGCTGGTAACCGCACTTCACGCGAAGAAATATATAACTTACCGATATCTGCTTCGGCAGTGTGCCACACCCAGTAATGGGTACAATGACGTGTTGATATATTAATTTATTTATATAAATGAAAACTATGTTTAAAAAATAATAATAAAAATAATAGGTAATTAAAAATATAAAATCATCTGTACCGTTATATCTTTTCAAAATTCAGTCTTTTGTGTCGAAGAAGTTCAACTCGGAACTAGACTAAAAAAAAAAAAATGTCCGTTAGCACGGACCACTTAAGTCTTTCTTTTAATCATCAAAACACATAATTTTCATTTTTAATGATTCACATCGCACGCTCTTCATTTCATTTGATGCAATAGCGCATATTTTTTTACGAGAAAAACTAATTTATTTCCAGCCATAATTAAATTCTTAATTAACGCCGGATTTAATATAAAAACCGTTGACCCGACTCTCTACGCAAAACTTATTTAAAATTCGATACAAAAAACGCGACAAAAACTCTGCGATTCGTTCACGAATATTTTTTGATTTCCTGGCGTTATTTTGTTTTTGAGTTGTTTAAGTTTAAGTTGGAAGGTGAAAGGAAAGTTATGTGTGTTTTGAAATGACACAGATATTTGCCAACTTGTTTGACTTGCTCTGAATTCAGCATCAAGTGTTTTATGTTTTTCATATATTTGTGTCAGATGTCAAGGTTAACTACGAAATGGAATGTTCTTTTATTATTTGTGTACTTACACTTAAACTATTAGGCTTAAATTAGCTACACTTTATAACATTCATTGAACTGCGGTAACGCTTATTTTGTCATGAATTTTTTACGGATTTGATACGTCTAGTCATACCATCGAGTGATTTTTATTTCAATTAAATGATAATGATTACAACTTTAAAAAATTTAAAAATTAAAAAAAAGTAACTGCATTTGCTTCAAACAAAACAGAAACTTGTCATATTGACAGTTGACAGAACGAATTTATTTTCAGTACGCAAACGATTTTAAATAATTTTAAGATGCAATCGTAGAAAAAATTATGTGTGTATCACGAGCGTAAAGTGTCTTTGTTCCTCTTACTTACTTACACAGAATTACTGTGTTCAAGTAACAATCACTTTACGCTGTTAATACACAAATAACTATAATATTACAAGGGAATAAAGCTCGTCATTATTTGTCCAGAACAAAATTTGAATTTATTTTCGGTAAAAATATGTAAAATTGCATTTATTCAACACGATTTTTCTCAAGGTTTTTAAAAATAAAGTATTGTTATATTTTGATATACATGTATTTATATGGGGTAGGTGGTTCAGTGGTATTAAGTCGACCTGTGAATTTTGAGAACCCTGGTTCGATCCCCACAGCCGACAAACAATTTTCACCAATTTAAATCTACCCCTGTGGCTTCCCCTCCACTAACATCTTTAAGAACCGTCATTTGACGGCTAGTAATCGCACTTCACGTGAAGAAATATATCACTTACCGAGATGTGCTATAGCAGAGTGCCACACTCAGTAATGGGTAAAAGGCGTGATGATATATTTTTTATTAAACCTTGTTTCACTAAGTGTTGGACGACAATTAATTTTGTCTTTGTTGTTATTTAAATTGCTATTGCGTAGCTTTCCTTTTTTCGATAGATGGCATGACCTGTTCCACAGAACTTCTCATGTCATCTTACCTGTTTATTAGAGATCTTATTCTCTGCTGGCACAGTTCTTCGTCACCAGCTTCTTCACGTGAACTTTGTTCTAGGTGAAGAAGTGAGTTATACCATACTGATGAGCTCTAATAAAAGCGAAACGCGTCTATGGTTACTAACTCTGCTGGCCAGTCTCTGACGATGCCCTCATAAGGTGACTTGGAGGCTGAATTTTGTGAAACATAGCCAAGTGTTTACTTTATATTTTTTATTAAACCTTGTTTCACCAACTGTTGGATGACAATTAATTTTGTCTTTGTTGTTATATATTTATTTATTTGTTTAGAGAAAAAAAATTCTTTCAAATAGGATTAAATAAATCATAGCATGCCATTTAATAAAATGTCATCACCTTTCACTGTGTCAAAATGACTGTCGATAAAATATATCTAATCCACAAAAAAAAACTTTTTAAAAATTATTTAAATTAAATGATTATTTCAGAAGAAAATATAAATATTGCTTACTTATTTTACACCCTGTATGTCAATCGCTGATATCTATTGAACAAATAACCTCTGAAACTGTTTGACTATTTTCACGTGCAGCATTTTTCAAAAACAAGCGCAGGAAGATACTCCCTTCCTTCCTCATCTTTTTTACTTAATTTTCAGTTTTTACTATGCAGTGTGTAACTGCAATTGTGTTAAATGTATTTTTAAACAAGCGCAGGCGATGCTGCCTTCATTTCTTATAGATTCGTTGTTAGAGAAGTGGGCGTAAGTGAAGATTTACGAAACAGGTGTACAGGAGCGAATGGATGGATGTTTGTTGCGTGTTGATGGATTTTGGTTGTGAGAAAAGAAAGAGTTTGTATGGAGGAAGTGTTAATGTGGTTAATGTATGTATGTATGCATTTTTCTTCTCAATAATTTGATAAGCGTGAAATAACCGACTATCATCAACATCTGTGGCGCTACAGCCCAAATCGGGCCTGGGCCTACCGGACACACCGAGCCGCAGTTTTGACCCTGCCGTACTGCCGGTTTTCGTAGTCGAATGCTACATTATTTAAGGCGTATAAGTGACTAGTTTATAGCACCCGAGTGTGATAAATACATGTAGCTGTATTTTATATTTTACGACAAATCACACATTGTCGACAGGCGGATTCGAACTGACGAACCTTGGTTCGGGTGACGTCACAGTATGTTAAGAGATGTGCCTTCACACGCTCGGCCACCGCGCCGACTATTTTAAATAATATTTATTTCACTTACCCTAGTAGCTTCGTTGTATCCGACGATGACAGCGGTGTACCACTGCGTGGTGCCTTCAGCACGATACACTTCGACGCGGTAGCCCACGAGGACGGACGGCGTCGTCAGCAGGATGCGCTGCCCGTCCTGCAGCTCTGCCCAACGACGCACTTCTCCGCGCAGCTCTGGGTAGTCGCGCGATCCCATTATCAGTGGATCCCATTCCTGAAATACAACAGCAAATGAAATAAGACCCGTACACTGCTATGCATATATTGCAAATGTTTTACGTTAAAATAAACTCACGGTATAGGTACAAATTAAGATCATGTTATCTCTTTTAAAAGTGTTTTTACTTCCTTGTACGAAGTAAAGGAAGTATTGTAATCGCGAAAATTTTCGGTTCTCAGATTTCAACGGAAATAGGTGTTTTGGCCCTCCCTGAATCCATTTTGACTAATTTCGTCATGCCGTCTGTACGTACGTATGTACGTACGTATCTCGCATAACTCAAAAACGGTAAGCCGTAGAAAATTGAAACTTTATATTTAGGACTGTTATAACATCTAGTTGTGCACCTCCCTTTTTGGTCATTATACAAGTACCGGAAGTGGTACTTTACTTGAAGCCTATAATAGATTTTCATGAAAAACTATATTCAAATATAATTTAAAACTTTCCAAATTTTGTATATAAGACTACTATATCAATGGAAATAACATAATAGATTTTAGTTAAAATAGACTAACCGGAAGTGGCACATTACATGAAGCTGCTAACAGTTTTCCTTGAAAAAAATGGTATTATTTTAATTTTAGAAATGAATGCTGCAAATAAAAGTTTTAGAGAATTAAATTCTGCGTCTAGCACATTAAGAATTTTTAAATTAGCTTTTTGCATAAACGAGATATCTAAATTTAAATATTATATATTTTTTGATTTTTTTTTAAATTCAGTTTGCTATGGATTAGAACAAAAAATAAAAGATTTAATGTCAAATATGTGCAATTAAAAAAATATCTATAGTTTAATACGTGTACAAGGAAGTCATGTGGTGTCCACTTCAGATATTTTTTTGCTATGATTAAGATATTTTTAAAACGACTGGTAGCATAAGCTCTGTTTTAGGGTGTTTTAAGAGCACGGTTTTAACATGTTAGAGATAGTACACTGCTCTTAAAACACACAAAAACAAAGCTTGTACTACCAGCCAATGTGTCACCAGTATGGTTTTTGCTTATTCCGAATGAATATAATATTCAGTAAATCACAAACCTCATTTTGTAAGCACATTTAAAGATGTCCTGATATTTAATTAGTATAAACACAGAGTATATATGTATTAAATCATATTAATTTTTATGAATGTAACACAAAAATGGCCGACTTTTATCTGTCACTTCAAGACTGTCTTTGCGCATCGCCACTGCGCATTGCAACGCAGTGGCTACAAAAATGTTTTTCGTAAGACATGCACAAGAAACACGTTCTTATTCCCTAATTTTAGAGAGAGAAACACTGCTTTTCTCAACATTATGTTTATCTTCCTAGGTAGAATGTTTTTGCTCATTCCGAATGAATATAATATTCAGTAAATCACAAACCTTATTTTGTAAGCACATTTATAGATGTCCTGATATTTAATTAGTTTAAACACAGAGTATATATGTATTAAATCATATTAATTTTTATGAATGTAACACAAAAATGGCCGACTTTTATCTGTCACTTCAAGACTGTCTTTGCGCATCGCCACTGCGCATTGCAACGCAGTGGCTACAAAAATGTTTTTCGTAATACATGCACAAGAAACACGTTCTTATTCCCTAATTTTAGAGAGAGAAACACTGCTTTTCTCAACATTATGTATATCTTCCTAGGTAGAATGTTTCTCTCCCTAGGTAGCATGTTTCTCTCCCTAGAGAGATGTTTTTCTCCCTATAAACTACGATTATTAGCTGTTTGCGACGTGGTAATTTCTAATTTGAAAGACTGTACATATTTTTTTTTTTTAAATATATATTTAAAATATAGTTTTTCTACGATTGCTATGAAAAGTTGACAATTACGCTCTAATTTGTCATCGTAAAGTTGACGTTTTCTGTGGAACAAACGAAAAAGATATTACATGCGCGCTTATTTCAATAGTTACCAGGGATACAAACAAAACAGAAACTTGTCATATTGACAGTTGGCAGAACGAATTTATTTTCAGTACGAATACGTTTTTTAAGATGCAATCGTAGAAAAAATAATGTGTGTATCACGAGCGTAAAGTGTGTTTGTTCCTCTTGTACTGTTGCAATTTCCGTTCTCGAGTAACAAAGAATCACTTTACGCTCTTAATACACAAATAACTATTTATCACACGAGCACTGAAATGACCCTTTTTAATGCGTGTTTTTAGAACAAAAATAGCGTTTTCGTAACACATGCACAAGAAACACGTTCTTATTCCCTAATTTTAGAGAGAGAAACACTGCTTTTCTCCCATAGGGAGAGAAACATTATGTTTATCTTCCTAGGTAGCATGTTTCTCTCCCTAGAGAGATGTTTTTCTCCCTAGAGACAACGATTATTAGCTGTTTGCGGCGTTTCCTAGGTAACTAGTTACGCAACCCATATTTGACATTTGTCCCGATAAGACGGTATTTTTTGTGCACTTGTTACGAAAAGTATAATATGCTTCACGGGAGTGCGCGATTATCCCTTGTGTGAAGTTGGCAAACCTAGACTTTACACGCGGGAATAATTGCTTGTTTCCCTCCCTTGATGCATAACATACTATTATGTACTCAATAGAGTTTCAACTACAATAAATTTAATTATAATTTATTTTTACGCATCTATATTATGTAATTGACAAATTATTTACCTTGTTAACAATGCCGGGTAAATATGAAAAAATATATTACGTCTTACGAGAATCTAACAGGATATACTATTTAATTTTCAGCTACAACTATTAGCATAACTATAAACTAACTTGATAAAAAATAAAGTAATATACAACTAGTTTTGGAAAGTAGTATATTTATGCGCGTAAAGTGCGGTTACTGACCGTCAAAATATTCCTCCCCAAAGATGTTAGTGAATTGGAAGCCACAGAGCTAATATTTATTTATTTATTTATTTATTTATTTATGTTACACTGTACAACAGGAATTTAATCCCAATTACAGTACAGAGTCCGCACTCACCGAGCCGCAGTGTGGTAGATTATTTAATTTTTAGCTTAAGTGCGATTCGAACTCGGGATCTCCGGATTCGAATTCCGTATCGCTATCCACACCACCGTACTGGCGGATTATTAATGTAGTAAAAATTGTTTGTCTATTACGCAAATCTAATATAAAATATAAAAACATTTGTTTATTTGCAAACTCGCAAACAAACAACAATTTTAACCTTCAAAACGAAAAACAAAACAAGTAATAAACAGAGTCTACAGCGTACTACAGCTTTGATTTATTTACCAGCACCAACTACCAATTTTAATTTACGTTAGTTTCATTTCATTTAATGTAACAGTCATAAAATCCGACATAAAATTCAGAGATTGTCCCTCGTCGTTGACTTACAAAACTACTATAAAATGTTCCTTAACGACCAGAATGATAAATGCACTACGAACGTACACTCGCAGCCAGACAAACATTATTAGTTTACTTTTAGTTTTCACATCTGTTTACAATAATAACGAACGATTAGAAGGCGCTCCTGTACCATAATAACGAATGGGGTTCTTAATTATTTATTTAATGGGGTAGGTGGCTCAATGGATCTTGAGAACTCTGGTTCGATCCCCACAACCGACAAACAATTTTCACCAATTTAAATCTACCCCTGTGACTTCCCCTCCACTAACATCTTTGAGGGCCGTGATTTGACGGCTGGTAACCGCATTTCACGCGAAGAAATATATCTGCTACGGCAGAGTACCACACCCAGTAATGGGTTAAAGGCGTGATGATATATTTATTTATTATTTTATATTATTTATTTCACAGCCGACAAACAATTTTCACCAATTTAAATCTACCCCTGTGACTTCCCCTCCACTAACATCTTTGAGGGCCGTGATTTGACGGCTGGTAACCGCATTTCACGCGAAGAAATGTATCTGCTACGGCAGAGTGCCACACCCAGTAATGGGTTAAAGGCGTGATGATATATTTATTTATTATTTTATATTATTTATTTCACAGCCGACAAACAATTTTCACCAAATTAAATCTACCTCTGTGGCTTCCCTTCCACTAACATCTTTGAGGGCCGTGATTTGACGGCAGGTAACCGCATTTCACGCGAAGAAATATATCACTTACCGACATCTGCTACGGCAGAGTGCCACATCTAGTAATGGGTAAAAGGCGTGATGATATATTTATTTATTCTATTTTATATTATTTATTTATTTTTTATGAAACTTCTACATTGAAAATAATGTACAGGTTCAGAAACTGTAAAAAACTATTTTTTAAATTTCTGTGACGTCAGACTTAAAAAAATGTGAATATCAAACAGCGGACAGCTCACATATAATTGTAGTCACATATATGATCTACTTTATCATTTAGAAAAATATATAAATGAAGTTTAAATAACTTTCGTGGCAAATGCATTGCTATCAGTTATTTCAAAAAGATAAATAAATAAACTGTAAGATTATCTTAGACAAAAGTTTGATTTTCTGATTCAGTTTGACTTTCCCTTCACTGATTTGTGTAAACCTAATCTAAGTTTTGAACTAGGCATTATTTAATAACTATTTTATCTAAGTAACGTATTAATTAATTAAGAAATAATATGTGTATTAAATATTTATTTAAAATATAGTTATCAATTTTGTATCTAACGACGTAAACACAACAATAACCTCAAAATTAACTGTCAGTTAGATGAATAGTAGATGTGCAAAAGAGATAAATAAATAAATATATCATCACGCCTTTTACCCATTACTGTGTGTGATATTCTGCTTAAGCAGATCTCGGTAAGTGATATATTTTTTCGCGTGAAGTACGGTTACTAGCCGTCAAATCTCGGCCCTCAAAGATATTAGTGGAGAGGGAGCCACAGGGATAGATTTAAATTGTTGAAAATTGTGCAAAAGAGGTCAAACTTAATGGTATTAAATAAATTAAATAAATATATCATCACGCCTTTTATCCATTACCTCCCTAAGAAGATCTCGGTAAGTGATATATTTTTTCGCGTGAAGTGCGGTTACCAGCCGTCAAATCACGGCCCTCAAAGATATTAGTGGAGTGGGAGCCACAGGGATAGATTTAAATTGGTGAAAATTATTTTATTATTAAAAAAAAATATATATATCATCACGCCTTTTACCCATCATTGGGTGTGGCACTCTGCCTAAACAGATCTCGCTAAGTGATATATTTTTTTCGCGTGAAGTGCGGTTACCAGCCGTCAAATCACGGCCTCCAAAGATATTAGTGGAGGAGGAGCCACAGGGGTAGATTTTTTTAAATTGGTGAAAATTGTTTGTCGGCTGTGGGGATCGAACCAGGGTTCTCAAGATCCACAGTCCGACTCGATACCACTGAGCCACCTACTTTTTATTCGCCAGCTGCAGATGTTTGTGAGAACTGAATACTTAATTTTGTTTACACTTTAATAAAAGTAAAAACAATTTTCAGCGAATATTGTTTACTGACACTTTTCAACAAGTGAACATCAAATAAATACGAACACAAACGACTCGTTTTTGTTCTGTTGTACTGAAGGCTTCTGTGACACAGTTCAAGAAGCATTCTTTTCTTGTTTTGTTTGAATATTCATTTTCATTTTACTCTTGTTTTGATGTAAATGGCGTCAATTGTGTATGCATTGAGTTCTTGGAAAATGGAATATTTTATTTCAAGGCCGCAGCTACTTGTGCGATACCATGAATGAAATGTGCAAGGTTTTTTTTTTTATTTGCTGATTTAAACGTTTTGCTGAGTGTTCTGTCATTATATATTTACTATAATTTGTTACACAAATATTCTATTTTTATTTTTCAAAGTAATGCCACGAAAGGTTAGTTGAGCAAAGATATCCAACTTATAAAATAGTATATATATATATATATATATATATATATATATATATATATATATATATATATATATATATATATATCCATATATACCCATTACTGGGTGTGGCACTCTGCCTCAGCAGATCTCGATAAGTGATATATTTTTTCGCGTGAAGTGCGGTTACCACGGCCCCCAAAGATGTTAGTGGAGGGGGAGCCACAGGGTTAGATTTAAATTGGTGAAAATTGTTTGTCGGCTGTGGGGATCGAACCAGGATTCTCAAGATCCACAGGTCGACTCGATACCACAGAGCCATCTACCCCATCTTTAATCTCAATATAAATTACAATTTTTTTAATTTTTTTAATATTATTTGGATTTCAGGCTTTTTCAAAATTAATAAAAAAGTTAGAATTAATGTTAGAATTTTTTTTGAAAAATCATGAGCATTCGCCGGGATTTGAACCCAGAACCTTTCATTCGCTAGGTGACTGCTCTACCACTTGAGCTACAAATACTTAACAACTAAATTATAATGCACGAAAAATCATGAATATTCGCCGAGTATTTGTAGCTCAAGTGGTAGAGCAGTCACCTAGCGAGTGAAAGGTTCTGGGTTCAAATCCCGGCGAATGCTCATGATTTTTCAAACAAAAAAAAATTCTAACATATTTACTGGACAGACAGAGATGTCGAATATATAATTCTTAAACTGTTAGAATTAATTATACATTTTTTATTAAGTAATTAATAAGGCGACGTTTCGGCCAACAATTTGGGCCATTATCAAGCAGTAGTGAAATAAAATTAAGATTTACATAATTGAAACAATAAAATCTTTTGAGGTGAACACCTCACGAGTCAAAAATTAACTAGTTAATTTTTGACTCGTGAGGTGTTCTAACTTTTTTATTAATTTTGAATAAGCCTGAAATCCAAATAATATACAAAAATTTAAAAAATCTACCATTCGGCTTATTAAAAAAGAAGTAAAATCTTTTGATTTTACAAAATTCATAAATTACCATTAGTTTGTGACTATAGCTAATACGAAATTGTTTAATCCTTAATTTGATATGATTATAGAAGGACGAATTCGGAAGGGTTTAAAAGTGCCAACACCCTTAATTAATGCAAAGTTTCCTTGTAAAAATACTTGGACAAATAGTACTCCGTCATCAAAGTGGAAGTAGAGCTTTAAATTTCCGAAGAAAATGTTGAAGGAAAACTTAGGTAATAAGATAATTTCATTGCTTCTATTCAGGTAAGTTTCTAAAAAGTTATTACGCGTAATTCCTTCGAAAGCAGCGACACCAGCACCTCAAAGGAGCAGACATTTGCCTTCAAGTATTCTTCAATACAAACACAAAAGTTTTCGCTTTTCGGCAACTAATAACTAGAAAACTTGAGACATAAAACAGTAAAACTTTTCAAATTATCATTCGAGATACTGAATTTATTTAATAAAAAAGTTAGCCGCCGGCCCTGTCACGGCGTGTATCGTCTCGCAGGGTGATTTTGACTAAGGGGTTGGTAATCCTGTTATGAATTATTCAACGGCAAACGACAAAGTGTCAGTTGAAAGTTTGCTTGCTAAATACGCTCGTCTGATAAGCGGAATAAGTGAATTTTGGAAGATGCTGGCGTTTTGCTAATTTATACTAGGTAGATAAAGACAAGAAACTTTATAAACCCTTCAATATTCACTCAAATAACTAACAGCATTCTAAACTCATTACATATATCTAAAGGAATATAATAATTAGTTGAGTATTATTCATGGGGTAGATGGCTCAGTGGTATCGAGTCGGCCTGTGGATCTTTTTATATAAATGGACATTTAAATGGGGAAAATTATTTAGAGTTGTTACAAGAGAGAGTAGTATTGAGTAAATATTGAGGAAGTGTGGTTCCAACAAAATGTACGAAATTATCTGCACCGGATATTCCCCCAACGATGGCTAGGGCGAGGTGCAGAAGTGGAGTGGCCTGCAAGGTCGCCAGATCTTGCGCCAAACGATTTTTTTCTTTGGGGCCACTTAAAAAGTAAATTTTATAATGGTGGTAGAATGAGTGTAGAACAATTAAAACGTAGAATTAGTGTTGCATCGCATGAGATTCCTCCAGAGCTAATAAATAATGCTATAAATTCATTTTATAATCGTTTAGGCTATTGTTTACAGGTAAATGGGGGTAATTTTGAACAGTTATTGAATTAAAATTCCTATTTAAACTAAATAAAATTTTCTTTTTTGGTAGCTGTGATTTGACAACCGGTTACTGTACTTAACGGCTTAAAATGTGTAGTTTATTAGGATCTGCTATTACAGAATTGCCATGGCCAAGAATAACCAGAATTTTGACATATAAACATGCAGATGTGAATTTCTGGTTGAACCAGTTCAAAAAGTTAACATTTTTATTATATGGTTCTATATAGTTCAGGGCACGAGAAATACACTCGCTCAAACCGCATGTCAATATCTCTTTTAGTTTTTGAGTATTTTGAAAATTTTTCAATTTTTCAATTTTTCATTTTTTTTCAAAATTTTCTTTTGTCGATATTTCAAAAAGTTGAAGAGATAATGTAAATATGAAAACACCAGTGAATTCCTCGCGTGAAAATACATAGGTATGCAAAGTTGCAGAAGAAAATTCGAACGAATACATTTTTTATTATAAAAAATTGAAAATGGCCGTTTTTTGAAAATTTAACTTTAAGATTTTTACGATTTTTGGCCATTTTTCTTTTTTTTGTAATAAAAAATGTATCCGTTCGAATTTTATTGTGAAAATTTGCATACCTATGTATTTTCACGCCAGAAATTCACTGGTGTTTTCAGATTTTCATTATCTTTTCAAGTTTTTGAAATATTAAGGAAGAAAAATTTTGAAAAAAATTGAAAAATTTACAAAATTTTCAAAATACTTGTACAAGTTAAGTAGCGCACGAGAAATACACTCGTTCAAACCGCATTTCAATATCTCTTTTAGTTTTTGAGTTATGGGCTTTAAAAGTTGAGCTTAAAAAAAGTCAAAAATCGCTGTAACTCAAAAACTAAAAACGATATGAAGATGCGCTTTGCGCCATTCGATTTCTCTTGGTCTGAATTATATAGAACCACATTTTAATAATTTTCTGGTTCAACCCAAAATTCTCATTATTTGTATATACGAGCTCTTAAGCGAACAATTTGCGAACAAACCTCTACACAAAAGAACTTTTGGATTGTTTTGAGGTTCTAAATTTATACCTAACGTTTAGTTAAGAAGAAGCAGAAGTGATCTTGGCAAAAATGACCAAAGGAAAATCATAGTCACGTATGGTATTCGGCTTGACAATTCCTGGAAATATTTTATTTACTCCAAAAAAATGTTACCTGCAGTATTTTTAAACTACTATTACCTTGTGATCAATTGACATTTTTTCATTTTTGACTAAACAAAGTCAAATAAAATTCAACAATATTTATACATCTACTCAAAATAATTAACAAACGTTATATCTAAGCAACGATTTGCCACAATTTTCATTAGTGACATTATCGCTGTAATACGTATTACTGTGATTGGTTCAATTCAGCAAAATACTGTCATTTGATTGGATGAAAAGTTATGAGTGGAATTGTCATTATTAAACGATTTCTGTTAACAAATATCCTAGCAACGACAAATAATAAACAAAAAAGTAAACGTCAAACTGAGTGAGTTTGTCTATGGTTTTGTCCGTTTTGTTGTTATTTTTCGATTATTTCAATGTCAACTTTACGATGACAAATGAGAGCGTAGTTGTCAACTGTTTATAGCAATCGTAGAAAAAAGTATTTATAAAAAATCAGAATAATATTACATCTATCTAGATGCCATCTCTTTTATTTGTCTTTCCTCGTATATATTTGTGTTATCCTGTTTCCTACGATTTAATCTGACTTTCTCCGCTTCTAAATATCCTTCTTTCTGTCTGACTCATTCTTTCCTTCTTTCTTCTTTGTAGATGCGAGGGGGATATATATTTTGCTGTGTGTAGTACGTAATAAATACGATTTTAATGTTTCTCGCCCATAAGAATGCGCTGTGAAATGGATTTTACGTCTACGTTTTATGGATCATAATTTTTTTGCTAATAGCTGACGTATTATTCTGTTGTTTTTTGCTTTGATTAATATCACCAAATTGGTTGTTTTTTTGTCTGTCTGCGTTATTGTAAAGGAAAACAAATATGCTTTTGTTTGTCAATATTTCGAGAAATAACGATATTTGTTGTTTGTTTCGATTATTTTTAGCTTGTCGATTATAAAAGACGAGCATTTCACTAGCGCAGTGGTCGGCAAAGTGCGGCTCCAAAGCCGCATGTGGCTCTTTGGCTCCTTAAGTGCGGCTCTGGCACAAATATCCACGGAAGGCGCAATAATATTTTCATTTAAAAAAAAAAACTCGGTAAGAAAATAATTAAAAATAACAACATACAAACCTGACTTACTCAAACTATCCAAGGAGATGCAAGCACATTGTTCGCATTCATAAATATTTATTAAGTATGAAATTTAGTTTTATTTAGTATACTACTTATTTAGTGTAATAAAAGTTTACTAAACAAGCATATTTGGTTCCCAATTTTTTTTTAAATTGTTGTAATGTTCATATTTGGCTCTTTGGCTAATAAGTTTGTCGACCACTGCACTAGCGGTATGGAGTCTGTATCATTTATTTATTTATTTATGTTACGCTGTACAACAGGAATTTAATCCCAATTACAGTGCAGGGTCCGCACTCACCGAGCCGCAGTGTGATAGTTCATATAATATTAAGGGGTAGTGTGATTTGAACTCGAGATCTTTGGATTCGAATTCCATAACGCTATCCACACCACCGTACTGACGGACATATTTAATTATTAAAAAATAATTGTATATAAATTTTGGATACAATTTCAATTTGACGAATTTGTAATTGATTTAGGCCTCGATTAATAAACAGATATATTCACTAATAGGGTCATACCAAATAAAAAGTTATCAATTTTTTTTAGCAGAAATTAAATAAATATATCATCACGCCTTTTACCCATTACTGGGTGTAGCATTCTCCCGTAGCAGATTTCGGTAAGTGATATATTTCTTAGCGTGAAGTGCGGTTACCAGCCGTCAAATCACTCAAAGATGTTAGTGGAGGGAGAGCAGGGTTCGAAGATATATATCGATCGATATATATCATGATATTTATTTTGATATATATCGCCATATTTTTGCAATGATATATATCCATTATATAAAAATATCAAATAGTTTTTGTGATATAGCCTCCGGAGAAGTGAAATTTTTCGTATTTTTCAGTTTTTCTACTTTTCCGAGGCTATATCTCGAAAACTAAATGTGATATGAAAACGCGCTCAACGGCATTAATTTTCTCGTGCTTCAGTTAACTTATAAACATAGTTTCAGCGATTTTTATTTTTTTCAATTTTCCGCCAAAAAAATCGCAAAAAGCGGTTTTTTAACATTTTCTCGAAAACCAGAAGTCATATGCATTTGTAGATTGCACCACTGGATTCGGTGGGTCAAAATACATATGTATGTAAATTTTCGTTTTAATAATCCTACGATTAAGGATTTTTGGGAAAATTGAATTAAAATTTAAAAAACCAAAGGGGTACTCCTTAGGAAATAATTAAAAATATTAAATTGCATAAAATTGTATGAAAATTTGCTTATAAGTCAATTCGGACACGGGGAATTCAACGCCGTTGAGCGCATTTCCATATCTTGTTTAGTTTTTGAGATATAGCCACCGGAGAAGTGAAATTTTTCGAATTTTTCAGTTTTTCTAAATGTGTACAAAAACTAAAATTAAAAAATAAATATTCAAAAAGTGATATTTATCTGATATATATCCTATATATCAGATATTTTGATATTTATTATAAATATCATGATATTTACGAACCCTGAGGGAGAGTCACAGGGGTAGATTTTAATTTGGTGAAAATTGTTTGTCGACTGTGGGGATCGAACTCCGATTCTCAAGATCTACAGGCCGACTCGATACCACTGAGCTCATCCAGTAACGTATCACTCTCAGGTCGTGTTATGTAAATAACTATTTCATTATTAAAACTATTCTGTGAAAAAATAATATAATTAAACAGAATCTGTATCTGTATTGATTGAAAAGCGTTGAATTTCTGTTTTCAGTACCGAGTTAAATGAGTTGAAACCTGAAATAAAGCGCTGGAACTTTGTTATTCTCCGCTGAAACAGAAATACTGAAATTTTCCCTTGTTTGTTTGTAATTCATTACAAGAGATTTCAGATTTCGCTATACGATGCGAAGTTGTTTCCCTGTTTGAAACTGATTCGCCGATTCGAAGGTATTTTAAATGGAAATTTTTATTTAAAAATATTTTTATTTCAACATTACTTGTGAAAATTACATTTTCCTCAATAAATTGAGTTGTGATAGTAACCATTTCCCTCACTAATAAATAAACTAATAAATATATCAACACCCCTTTTACGCATTACTGGGTGTGACACTCTACCTAAGCAGATCGCGGTAGTGATATATTTTTTCGCGTGAAATGCGATTACCAGCCGTCAAATCACGACCCGTAAAGGTATTAGTGGGGTAGATTTTAAATTGGTGAAAATTGTTTGTCGGCTGTGGGGATCGAAACAGGGTTCTCAAGATCCACAGGCCGACTCGATACCATTGAGCCACCTACCCCATAAATAAATAATTTAATTTATTTATTAGCAAATAAATATATAAACCTTATTTTTATTTTCCGGAGCGTATATCTAAAAAATTAAACAAGATATGAAATTGCGCTCAACGGCATTGAATTCCCCGTGTCCGAATTGACTTATAAGCAAATTTTCATGCAATTTTAAGCAATTTCATTTTTTTAATTATTTCCAAAGGTATACCTCTTTGGTTTTTCAGATTTTAATTCAATTTTCCCGAAAATCCTTAATCGTAGGATTATTGTAGCGAAAATTTACATACATATGTATTTTGACCCACTGAATCCAATGGAATAATGTTCAAGTGCATATGTGGTATAGTTTTCGAGAAAATGTTAAAAAACTGGTTTTTGCCATTTTTTTGGCGAAAATTTGAAAAAATTAAAAATGGCTAAAAATTAGCTTAAAAGTTAATTGAAGCACGGGAAATTCAATGGCGTTGATCGCAACTTCATATTTAGCTTAGATTTTAAAATATAGCTTCGGAAAAGTAAAAAATCTCAAAAAAATGAAGAATCTAGATTTTCCGGAGCGTATATCTCAAAAATTAAACAAGATATGAAATTGCGCTCAACGGCATTGAATTCCCCGTGTCCGAATTGACTTATAAGCAAATTTTCATGCAATTTTAAGCAATTTCATTTTTTTAATTATTTCATAAGGTATACCCCTTTGGTTTTTTCAGATTTTAATTCAATTTTCCCGAAAATCCTTAATCGTAGGATTATTGTAGCGAAAATTTACATACATATGTAGTTTGACCCACTGAATCCAATGGAATAATGTTCAAGTGCATATGTGTTATAGTTTTCGAGAAAATGTTAAAAAACTGGTTTTTGCCATTTTTTGGCGAAAATTTGAAAAAATTAAAAATGGCTAAAAATTAGCTTAACAGTTAATTGAAGCACGGGAAATTCAATGGCGTTGATCGCAACTTCATATTTAGCTTAGATTTTAAAATATAGCTTCCGAAAAGTAAAAAATCTCAAAAAAATGAAGAAAGATTTTCCGGAGCGTATATCTTAAAAATCAAACAAGATATGAAATTGCGCTCAACGGCATTGAATTCCCCGTGTCCGAATTGACTTATAAGCAAATTTTCATGCAATTTTAAGCAATTTCATTTTTTAATTATTTCCTAGTAA
Source organism: Pterostichus niger (assembly GCA_947425015.1). Classification (NCBI taxonomy): domain Eukaryota; kingdom Metazoa; phylum Arthropoda; class Insecta; order Coleoptera; family Carabidae; genus Pterostichus; species Pterostichus niger. The sequence goes on from OX380343.1 coordinate 1,730,254, forward strand.
ATACGCATTTTTTTATAATTCTATTAAAAATTTTTAAAACTGGACTCAAATAAATGAACATTTACTTGAAAATTGTCTATACCCCAAAAAAACATTTAAAAATGCATATTTTGCAATTATTACTAAAACTTCGACTGATACCAACATTTTGACAACAGATTCGTGTTCAGAATCATCAATTTCATAGGAAAACATATCCCGTATGTCTATTTTACGCTAACTGGCGACACAATAGAATTATTTTGCTATACCCCTATTTTCCGGTGGGCTTAAAACTTCAACCGCTCGGTGGCACGGGTTAATCATAAAAAACACTGAATCCTTTTTAGAAACTCATTTTTTTTTAAATGTCTGACGATCTAGGGGGGGGGGCTCGAAGAATATTCGAAGGTCGCCCAAATAACGGACACCCTAATATATATATATTTGATATATGATAATATTCCGGAAGAAAATGAATCATTATTTCATTATCTAATATCAGTTTTTATTTTTGTGTAATATTTGAGTTATAACTCATACAATTTAGATAACCTTTCAGCAAAGAAAATAAACAAAAAAATTGTGAGCATTAACGATGCAATTTGAAGTTGATAACAATTTAAATATATTTATGTCTTGAAGTTATTTGCGAAACACGTCGAAGTAGAAATTATGCAGAAAGTGAAGCCACAGAAATATTTCCGCTATGTCGATAAATAAAACATGAGAACATCGGGAATGAGACAACGTACAACGTAACTAAACATTCTTGTCTCGTCATTCGTGAATCGCGCACGTCTGTCTACTATAGTATGTTTGTCACGTACGTCTGTTCGTATCTAGCGCGTTTATTGTGTCGAACACTTGAATGCGCATGCGACAAGGTAACTAGATTTCTCTATGCAGTAAACACGCCGATTACCAATTGTTTTCTGAGAAATTTAGTACATCCCTAACCTTTGTAATTATTTTTTTTATAATGTATTTATTGTAGCGAATTTTACGAAACATGATTACACGCTATGTCTGTCAGTACGGTGGTGTGGATAGCGATACGGAAATCGAATCCGGAGATCCTAAGTTCGAATCTCACTTAAGCTAAAAATGAACTATCACACTGCGGATCGGTGAGTGCGGACCCTGTACTGTAATTGGGATTAAGTTTTAACTTTTAGTGGAATTTATAATAAAATTACCGTAAAAATAATTGCGTAAATAACAGCGTGAAATAAATAAATAGTTTGACGATTACGTCATTGTATTTGTATGTGGTGCAAGGCATACGTAATTCATTCTATTTCTGTTATTTATATAGCAAAAAGTTGATGTATTCAAACCTCGCGAACTTCAATTTATATAAAACAAAATAAGATACATAACATGACGCTATATCCCATTAAATAGGGTAGCGCGAACTCCTGAAACATTCACAAAACATCCACTCCTCAGATTTATCAAAAAACAAGTCTTTGTGTAATATTCTCAGCCTGACACACCCATCCTCGCTTCAACCACACTCCCATTCCTTCCATTCATACAAGCTCATTTATTCCTCACTCGGCATCTTCCATGTCACAACAAACCTTCAATTACATCCATCCATTCGTTCCTATACACCTATTTCATTCATCTTTCATTCGACGTACGTTTCACATGCTTAAATCATTCTAACTCACTCGTTTTCATTCCTCTAACAACGAATCAAAAAAAAAATGGAAGGAAGCTTCCCTGCGCTTGTTTTTGAAGGCTAAAGAAAATCCGTTATTGACAATAAAACAAAAGCAAAACAGATTGAAGTGGGCTAAAGAACATAAAAACTAGATTCCTGAACAGTGGAATTGTATACATTGGTGCCATGAGGGAAAAAACACTCTATCAAAATAACTAAATAACGAATCTAAAATGATAATCCACAATAAAATTGGGATTAATGGTGCTATTCCGTAATTTTCTATAACGCTTCAATTCTGTAAATTTGAACAAAAGCGCATAGATTTTTATTGACAAATATATTTAATGCCATTTGACAATCAAATATGATGCGCTTTTGTTCAGATTTACAGATCTGTAGCGTTATAGACAATTACAGAATAGCACCATTAGTTCCTGTTATGGAAAGTAGCAAATAAATTTATAAATAAATACTCATCAACAAAAAGTGAATGAATTATTTTTAATTTGATTTAACGGCTGGTAACCGCACTTCACCCAAAAAAATATATCACTTACCGAGACCTGCTTAGACAGAGTGCCACACCCAGTAATAGATAAAAGGCGTGATGATATATTTATTTATTTATAAATATAAGAAAAAATATTATATGACAATATTGTACCAATTTTCCCTTATGTATCAGCAGAAATTGAAAGCTCGTGTTATTATCATTAAATAATTAAATTCTTAGGGGAATAATTAATATCTTAGGATATTGTGTCATCTCCTTTTTCTTTTAATTAATGTGCCAGATTCATAATCTGGTCGTGGCATGCCGTGGGCCGTCCGCCGCGTCGCGTCGACAGTCGCTTATTATGTAACAGGACCTTGGCCGTTGCTACGGCAACGACGCCAGATACTCAGGGGAAGTATCAGACAACTGGTAGAAATTAAATTTCAAGATATTGTCAGGAAAAGTTTGTAAAATGTTCTAAAGGAAATTTGTTAATGGGTGATTTGACATCATTGACACATTATTTATTTATGTTACGCTGTACAACAGGAACTTAATCCCCTATTACAGTACAGGGTCCGTACTCACCGATCCGCAGTGTGATAGTTCATTTTTAGCTTAAGTGAGATTCGAACTCGGGATCTTCGGATTCGAATTCCGTATCGCTATCCACACCACCGTACTGACGGACATTATATTTAAGTAAATGAAATAAACAATAAAGTTCAACTTTGAACACCAGCAACTTAATTTCAATTATTATAGGGTAGGTGGCTTAGTGTATCGAGTCGGACTGTGGATTAGAGAGCCCTGGTTCGATTCCCAAAGCCCGCAAACAATTTTAAATATATCATCATCCCATTTTACCTATTACTAGGTGTGTCACTCTGCCTAAGCAGATCTCGGTAAGTGATATATTTTTTCGCGTGAAGTGTGGGTACCAGCCGTCAAATCACGGCAACCAAAGATATTAGTGGAGGGGGAGCCACAGGGGTAGATTTAAAACAATTTTCAACATATTAATATTACCCCTGTGACTCCCCTACACTAACATTTATTTGATGGCTGATACCGCAATTCTCGCGCATAAATATATCACTTACCGAGATCTATTACGGCTGAGTGCCATATCCAGTAATGGATAAAATAAATCGGTTAAACGCGCGAACTCTTACATAAATTCTCTAGGTCATAACTAGTTACCTATTTTTCAGCTTTTAATCTTGCATATTAATATTGAATAAGATAACAGTAGAAGATCGTTGACCGATAAATGTCATTTAGAATTTCCTCCGACTTCTGTCGATGATGACAGAGAGAGAGAGAGAGAGAGAGAGAGAGAGAGAGAGAGAGAGAGAGATAATCTTACTAAACACATGCTCTTCGTTACTGGTTGCGGTAAGATGTTTCCTGTTATTGTTTTTGCGGAATTCTCACGCGCGTTGTTTCACGCGACCTTGCTCTGTTCGTCGTGGCTTGCCATGACATTGCTTCAAAGCGTATCATTGCGTGCAATGCGAACACGAATGGGGAACGTCAACGAGGAGGAACAAGAATTAAACAGCGGTGTTTAATGAATCTTTTACTGGTATTTATTTATTTATGTTACACTGTACAACAGGAACTTAATCCCAATTACAGTACAGGGTCCACACTCACCGAGCCGCAGTGTAGTAGTTTATATAATTTTTAGCTTGAGCGAGATTTAAACTCGGGGTCTCCGGATTCGAATTCCTTATCGCTATCCGAAACAGATCTCGGTAAGTGATATATTTCTTCGCGTGAAGTGCGGTTACCAGCCGTCAAGTCACGGCCCTAAAGATGTTAGTGGAGGGGGAGCCACAGGAGTAGATTTAATTTGGTGAAAATTGTTTGTCGGTTGTGGGGATCGAACCAGGGTTCTCAAGATCCACAGGCCAACTCCATACCACTGAGCCACCTACTCCATTACTATACTATACTATACTAGTAACGAAAGGGTTTAATTACAAAACGAGTACAAAAGTAGCACGAGCGATTTTGTCAACATTAATCGTGAAAATTACATTTTTACGTTTGCGATACAAGAAATTTTATAATTATTTTATATAAAATATATAAATTAAAATCACTCAAAATTAATTATAATAGGTCGTGGGTTCGGGTCCCGCCCGTGGCGGCCATACAAAGGTCATATCGGCATATGACCTAAGTAGTTGGTCCGATATACAGGGTGAGTCTGGGAAGACGCCCCCCCCCCCCCTTTAACTTTTTTATTATGAGTAATAGAAAAAAATGGTTCATATGAAAGTTTTATTATTTTAAATATACTATTTGATGGCAGATGTAGATATTTTTTATAAAGTCAGGTTTACAAGATACGACTATCAACTTTTATTTTTTAAATAGCAACCTATAATTATTTTACTAAAATAAAAACCGCCATTTTTTTCTCTTTTCAACGGTGTATTAGTTTTTATTAATGTATCTGAAAAAATTCGAGAAAAATAAGAAAATTGATAAATACTAGAAATAATTTTTATACAAATATTATAGGTGGCTATGTGAAAATAATTTGTTTTAAGTTGTTTTTGTTACTGAATTTGTTGCTTTAGTTTGTTAAGTTGTATAACACTGTTACATTTTGTTTATTTTCACATAGCCACCTATAATATTTGTATAAAAATTATTTCTAGTATTTCTCAATTTTCTTATTTTTCTCGAATTTTTTCAGATACATTAATAAAAACTAATACACCGTTGATAAGAGAAAAAAATGGCGGTTTTTATTTTAGTAAAATAATTATAGGTTGCTATTTAAAAAATAAAAGTTGATAGTCGTATCTTGTAAACCTGACTTTATAAAAAATATCTACATCTGCCATCAAATAGTATATTTAAAATAATAAAACTTTCATATGAACCATTTTTTTCTATTACTCATAACTTCCCAGACTCACCCTGTATAAATTTAAAAAAAAATTCATTAAATAATTCCGTTTTAAGAGTGATAGTCACAGTAACAACCAAATATCTGTGAAAGTATAATAACGGATGATGTGTGGGTTTCCGTTAGCGTTGTTTCTCACACACCCGGTATATGTGTATGTCTAATTATACAGGAAGTGTTACATCAGACGCACTCTAGAGAAACTGTGATTATATGATGAGAACGTGTGCATTTGTATTTGTGTGTATAGAGTTAGGTTCATTTCCGATATCGTATTCATAATTTAATAAATTAGTTTCATTGATTGGAATGTATATGATTATTATCTATTGTTTGTATTATAATTAATATGTATGGAAATATTTATTATATTCTGTATATGTACATTTTATTTTTGTGTGCAATAGTGCATAATTAATTTGATAATAAATTACGGGAATGTAATTAAATTTGTATTGAGGGATTGGACGATATTTTTACATGACAGACTTGTTTTTTGTTTCATTCATAATAACAAAATAATCATTAGACATAGTACATTACGTTCCTATGCCGGAACGAGCTCTATTTTAACGAATTAACAACTTAACACGAGTTAAAATAGATATTTCGGCCTTTTTGCCACAAGTGCACCTCCCTTCAATGCCATTTTATTTGTTGAACAAATTTTCGCGAAACAAAAAAAATAACGTCGTGTGCTTAATCAAACTACTAAAGTTAGTCACTATGACCCCAAGCTCATTTGTCTTGTTTTGTGATGTAATTATCTTTTTCTACAACCATTAAAAAAGTAGGCGTTTTTGAACTTATTTTTATTATGAAAGTAGCAGATTTTTGCACTAGTGCAAAAAATGTGAATTATTTCTGCACTAGTGCAGAAAAGTAATTTAATATAAATAAACTCTATACAGTATACTTTCTTGAGTTTGTTTGTCATTGTCAGTTGTCATGGATACATTAAACCAGGTATCTAAATTAATAAATGTTACAATTACTGAAATTTGTTTTATTATTTTTATCAAAATTTGGTTTATGGTTGTAGAAAAAATAGTGTACGCAACTCGTGCAGAAAGGGGTTTTTTTGAACTCGCGGTCTTGCAGCATTCGCTTCGCTCATGCAGCAACGGACCATTCATTCAAAAAAACCCATCTTTCTGCACTTGATACGTAAATAACTATTACTGCACAGTTTCAGTGCTATACAATTTTTACCGATATTAAAATGTCATTTAACGTACTGGTTACCATGACGCTAAATAACATCTTAATTACATGTTGACAAGTCGTGGCTTCGAACGTTTTAGTCACGGCTTGATATATATTAAGCACGGAGTGAAGTTAGCTTCAGGCATCTGTCATTGTTATGATCACAAATAAAAGCAACAAACAAATGTAAAGTTTTATGAATTATTTAAAAAGTAAGGTTAAGTTATAATGACAACTACTTGAAGCTAACTTCACCCCGTGCTTAATATCTCAAGCCGGGACTAAACCATTCGAAGCCATGGTTTGTCAACATGTGATTAAAAATGTTATTTAGCGCCATGGAAACCAGTACGTTTTAATAATGGGAGTAGAATAAATAAATATATCATCATGCCTTCTACCAATTACTTGTTGTGGCACCAGCTGTCAAATCATGGTCTCCAAAGATGTTATTGGACGGGGAGTCACAGAGGTAATATTAATGTGATAAAAATATATAATAATATATTATCTATAATAAATTTAATGGGGTAGGTGGCTCAGTGGTACCGAGTCGGCCTGTGGATCTTGAGAACTCTGGTTCGATTCCCACAGCCTACAAACAATTTTCACCAATTTAAATCTACCCCTGTGGCTCCCCCTTCACTAATATCTTTGGGACCGTGATTAGACGGCTGTTAACCGTACTTTAAGCGAAAAAATATATCACTTATCGACATCTGCTTAGGTAGAGTGCCACACCCAGTAATGGGTATAAGGCGTGATGATATATTTATTTATTTTTTATTAATACATTTAAAGTTGCATATAAGTTTGTCTTTATTGTCTAATTATTAAATTAATAATTGAAAAATGTATCTTTAAAAATTATATTTTTATATTCTATTAATAAAGTTCTTGCATATTTGACTAAAAACCAAAATTAACTTGAAACCCATCCCTTAGTAACCCACAAACTCGCTGTCAAAACAATGAAAAATTCCATTACAATACCAAACATTCAATAATAAACATACATAACACAAAATTAAAAATTAAACCGAAAATTCTTTACATAGCTTGCATGAAGGCTGTGCGAAGAAAACATCATCGCGGATATTTTGATTTTATTAAGGGAAAACATTCGCCTCTCGGTAAAGAAAACAGCGCCCGGTTGCTAGGCAACGCCCGGTAGGAATTTGAGTTAAACGGAAAGCGATGTCCTTGTGAAGAAAATTCGGTGCGCTGTTTCACGAACGAAATTAATTTCGTGTTTTAATAAAGGCTAATGGGAATGTTTTTATTTGGTTACGTTGGTATTATGTTGGAAACGAGGTTATTTTGTTTCGTTGGCAAAATGGACGTTTGATAACTTGATATTAATTTGTATTTTATTAATATATTAAATTCATGTTGCTATATGTATGTATGTTTTCATGTTTACAACGAATTCAATTATATTTTTGGATGTTCTCTTTTTAAATTGTTCGTAAATAAATAAATAAATATATCATGAAACCTTTTATTCATTACTGGGTGTGGCACTCTGCCTAAGCAGATCTCGGTAAGTGATATATTTTTCGCGTGAAGTGCGGTTACCAGCCGTCTTCGGAAATCAAATTTTTGCGATTACAGCGCCACCTATCACAAATCAGAAAAAAAGTTTCACACAAAACTTATGTATTTTTGTCCGTAGAATCCGAATCTGAAATAAAAAATGGGGGTTCCTATTTAAGATTGCAATGTTACCCACCGCCCCACCCACTGGGGGCAGGGGGGTCCTGATTTTAGCATAGAATGATTCCCTTTTCAAAACTGTTAAGATTTGGTCTCGGCTCAATTTTTCGTACATCGCGTATTTTTTGAGTTATTTCGAGTTGTCAAGTTAAACGGGACACCCAGTATATTTATGAATCAATTAAAATTTTTAACATATGACTTCGACTGAACGTACAGTAATGAAGATAATTTTAAAGTTAAATTTTTATGACAGAAAAATTCGGATGGTTCGAATCCAGGCGTCATCCGAATTTTTCTGTCATAAAAATTTAACTTTAAAATCAATTATAATGTTCACTCAGATCAGAAAGATAGAAAGGATTTGAAAAGAAAGTAACAGTATTAAAATCGATTGGTTGTAACTTTCATCCCCGATTTCCCTTACGGTGCAGAAGTTTCTGTCACCTCACACATACAATTTAAGTTTAATTTCTCTACATATACATTTAGTTCAGAATGTGACTTATCCGATATGTTATTACAGAATAGTTTTCAACTTACTGTAAATGGCTGTAACCGCGAATAATCTTTGAAGGCGAGTTCTCTGTCGAGTAAAAACTCCAGAGGCTGGGACTGGGTGGACAGGTCCACCGTGGACACCAGCGCCGAAAATGTCTGCAAGAAAATAAATACATAAAATAAAACAGGTTTCACACATACATATTAATAGTACATTTCATTATTTATAATTATGTTACTAATGAAATAAAAGTATAAACACTGCCTACAAATAATCATTTATGAATTAGTTATTATGTAGGTACCTGGTGTAATGCCTTATTATTATTTTATTTTAATACCTAGTCTGATTTCGTATACGGTATTGAAAGGGTAAATTTGAGAAAAATGTATAGCAACAGTGAATTAGTGGATATGCTGTTAGTGTATGGAGAACCGGAGCAAAATTCCGAATTAAACCAGTGGCACTAAAATGTTTGCCGGGTATGAAATACCCTAATTTTTGCGAATTTTAAAAATCTTTTTTGTTCTATAATCAGTATATCAAATTAAACAGGGTGTATCTGTACTTCGGGAAAAAATAAAGGGTATATACTATAAGACGTAATGATCATGGAAAAAAATATATTTTGTTTAATTCGCTAAATGAAGGATGGTTTACTTGAAATGAACATTTTTAGGGCCACTGGATTAGCGTACTTTATTGCTTGACCTGCTGCATTTAACTAAATTAAATTATTAATTACACAACATCAGATATTTATTTGGAATTGTGTAAACAATTACTCGTAATAAGATGTAAATAAAATTATTAGAATCAATCAGTGACTAACAAAATGTTGTCTTTAAATACAATGCAATTCTTTTCTTAATTACTTAATACGTTACTTAGATAAAATGGTACTTAATTCTTTTTGTTCTATAATCAGTATATCAAAAAAAAAAATCTATCCCTGTGGCTCCTTCTCCACTAATATCTTTGGAAGCCGTGATTTGACGGCTGGTAACCACACTTCACGCGAAAAAATATATCACTTACCGAGATCTGCTTAGGCAGAGTGCCACACCCAGTGATGGGTAAAAGGCGTGATGATATATATATATACATATATAAAAGTTTCGTGCAGAGGCATAAAAACACGCTATATACTTCATTTATAATAATTTGTTTCAAAAGTCATAAATTTAAATTCTGCAAAAAAAAACAGTAAGTTTGTATTTTTATTTTGGTACAGCTCCATTATGCAAAAATTTCATACCGGAAAATATATTTTTTAATAAAATATCTCTTCCTTATAAATGTAAAAGATAAATAATTATGGAAATAATTAAATTTTCCTTGGCGTACAATTGAGTCCATTAAGAAGCTTATCACTGAAATGAATGACTTCTTGTCTAATTAAAATTGACCTTCGCAACAGCCAAGTCTAAAAGCTCTCGCTATGTTGATTTCGACTGACGTTCATTCGTCGTTTGTTGACAAGTGCAATTTGGGTCAAACAATTAAAATCGTTGCTTAATTTTGTTTTAAACTTATCTCCAGTATTCTTGGGAATTAATAATCAGTTTATTTGTTCGTTTTTATCTGACGTAAAAGGAATATTCTTTATCAGAAATGCGGTGTTTTTTTTTTATATCTTTGTTGATACCAGATTATTGTGGTATTTTCTGCTTTCACCAAAATACACGATGTTTATAAATAAATAGAGATAAGAAAAAATACTCATAAGTACGATTATATTTGATAATGATTCACAAATATTTTTAAATTGTTTTCATATCTATTTTATTCATTTTATCTTTTCTAAAAAATATTAAATAAAACTCTAGGCAAAGTCTCACAAAATTCAGCCTCCGAGTCACCTTATATTATAACGTGACTCGGAGGCTGAATTTTGTGAGACTTTGCCTAGAGTTTTATTTAATATTTTTTATTATACCTAGTCTCACCAAGTGCATGAATGACAATTAATTTTGTCTTTGTTGTTATTTATCTTTTCTAATAAATAGTTAGATATTAACAAAGATACATAGTAATGGCAGCGACAATGGAACATATTTTTATCATTTCCTGCTTCTCTTATTATTTTAGCGAAAAAAGCTTCAAATAAATGTTGTAGAGCATAAAATTCTACATTAAAATCAATAAACAGAATTATTTTTACATGCTTTATAACGACAGAAATTAAATTGAAAATGTTGAAAATTAGCTTAAAATGATTTACGATTTATCTGTCAGCAGAAAAATATTCCTTGTTTTACGAATTTATTGCCAGTAGTTATTTATTAGTCTTTAAATTAAGTGAGTTATAAAAAAAATAGAAGATAATTACTCAATTAGCGAAGTAATTAAATTTCTTAAGTTCTATTGTAGTGGTAATAGTTGAAGACAAGTAAATAAATAAATAAATATATAATCACGCCTTTTACCCTTTACTGGGTGTGGCACTCTGCCTAAGCAGATCTCGGTAAGTGATATATTTTATTTAAAATGGGGTATTTGGCTCAGTGGTATCGAGTCGGCGTGTGGAATCCTGGTTCGATCCCCACAGCCGACAAACAATTAAATCTACCCCTGTGGCTCCTCCGCCACAAACATCTTTGTGAGTTGTGATTTGATCGCACTTCACGCGAATAAATATATAACTTACCGAGATATGCTTCGGCAGAGTGCCACACCCACTAATGAGTAAAAGACGTGATGATATATTTATAACCACCAAATAGAACAAGTTATTTGCTTCAATACATTCAATTTCATTCAAGCCAATATGAATCCTACATTTATCCCAATGCAGATAAAAACGTCATAAAAGGCGATGACATTTGAAACAAATGACAGCAATAACAACATCGAATCGCTGGACAGAGATGAGAGATATCGTTTGGCATGGCTGGACGACTAACCACACAATACAGATTTATTATTTCATAATAGTTGCTCTGCGTCTGTGTGTGTCAGTTTGTATGTATTGGTGACCTAGATATGATGCCACAGAGTTCAAGAGAATTTTATCTTGTCGTAGTTTCTCTAGCGAAACTGGTTTTGAAGATGGAAACTGACAGATTATATACTTTATAGAATTTAATTATTTTATTTAATTTATGCGAACATTTATAATAAACCTACTTTTACCTAATGCAATAACAAAGACATATTTAATAAAATATCTACACAAAAACATTGTTACTTTCTGTCAGAAAGACATTGTGTTTGGTTTGTTAATTAACAAAAATACTTGGTTTTAGAATATGTAAATTTGATAATAATAATGTGGATAGCGTTAGGGAATTCGAATCAGAAGATCTCGATTTTTTTGTTTCATTTCCAAAGATATCTTTGAATTAAATCAATCCCTGTAGCTCCCCCTACACTAAGATCTTTGGGCGGCGTGATTTGACGGCTGGTAACCGCACTTCACGTGAAGAAATGTATCACTTACCCAGATCTGCTTAGGCAGAGTGCCACACCAAGTAATGGGTAAAAGACGTGATGATATATTTATTTATATTAAGCTGTAATATTTTTTTCAATTTTATGATGTCAGACTTAAGAAAATGTGAATCTCAAACAATGGAGCTCACACATAATTGTAGTCGCATATATGATCTACTTTATCATTTATATATAATATAACTTTAATGACATATATAATTTGTTATACTGATTATAGAATGAAATGATTTTTTTTTGAAATTCGCAATAATTAGGGTATTTCATTCCAAGCGAACATTTTTAGTGTCACTGGTTTAATAGTACATTTAATTTTTGTTCGTCAGTACGGTGGTGTGGATAGAGATATGGAATTCGAATCCGGAGATCCTGAGTTCGAATCTCACTCAAGTTAAAAAATTATATGAACTACCACACTGCGGCTCGGTGAGTGCGGACCCTGTACTGTAATTGGGATTAAGTTCCTGTTGTACAGCGTAACATAAATAAATAAATAAATTTAAAAAAATATAAAAATATAACTAATGAATAAATATTTATTTATAGGTAGTGTTTATACTTTTATTTCATTAGTAATATAATTATAAATAATTAAATGTACTATTAAACCAGTGACACTAAATATGTTCACTAGGAATGAAATACTCTAATTTTTGCGAATTTTAAAAAAAATGTTTTTGTTGTATAATCAGTATATCAAATTATATATGTCATTAAAGTTTCGTGCAGAGGTATAGAAATACCCTGTATATGACAATATGTCATTAGGGTATTAGAACAGTGTTTGACATTTAATTCTAATTATTATGAAATTATTACAAAAAAAAATCTGTGAGAATATTTCTTAAACATTGATAAATATAAATAAATAAATATATCATCACGCCTTTTACCCATCACTGAGTGTGGCACTCTGCCTAAGCAGATCTCAGTAAGTGATATATTTTTTCGCGTGAAGTGCGGTTACCAGCCGTCAAATCACGGCCCCCAAAGATAATAATAATTTATTTCCATTTTTTTTCTATTCCAAAAGTAATATGTTAGCTCTTATTAATGAAGTAATTATCGTTTAAATATCGTAAATAATTCCAATAAATATTGCATGAAACTATAAATAAATGAAACATCAATAAACCGATATATCACTGACGCAAGACCAACCAAGAGCAAGAAACAAGATACATTCCAATTCAAATCCACAGATTATTTTTTTTATCTCTTATCTGAGCCGTCTGATTAACTATGCATGAGGATCGAGTTACCCGCGATGAAATGTAAACGACCTTGGCTTATCCCGCCCACCGATACGATTTAGTTTCATAAATCATTTTTACGCCTTGTACCGACACAGAGTGCCACGGAACAGCGGCGTCGAGAGGTGGGGGCAGCAGTCGCGTTTTCATTACGCTGATGATGAAATGTGAACCGTGAATAATCTGGTTCAGTGGCGCCGGAAGTGGGGCCTGCACGCACATGAGCGAATTATCAAATGGGTCAATGAACGGACTGATAGTTTTTATCGGGATTTAGTCATTAGCTTGATGTATAATAATTGTTTCCCTTTAAATAAACCACTATTAATTTTGCGAATTTTTGAAATGTTGTTTTTGTTCCGTTAACAGTTCAACATGTTATATATATATATATATATATATATATACAGGGTTCGTAAATATCATGATATTTATAATAAATATCAAAATATCTGATATATAGGATATATATCAGATAAATATCACTTTTTGGATATTTATTTTTTAATTTTAGTTTTTGTACACATTTAGAAAAACTGAAAAATTCGAAAAATTTCACTTTTCCGGGGGCTATATCTCAAAAACTAAACAAGATATGGAAATGCGCTCAACGGCGTTGAATTCCCCGTGTCCGAATTGACTTATAAGCAAATTTTCATACAATTTTATGCAATTTAATATTTTTAATTATTTCCTAAGGGGTACCCCTTTGGTTTTTTCAGATTTTAATTCAATTTTCCCAAAAATCCTTAATCGTAGGATTATTAAAACGAAAATTTACATACATATGTATTTTGACCCACTGAATTCAGTGGTGCAATCTTCAAATGCATATGACTTCTGGTTTTCGAGAAAATGTTAAAAAACCGCTTTTTGCGATTTTTTTGGCGGAAAATTGAAAAAAAATTAAAATCGCTGAAACTATGTTTATAAGTTAACTGAAGCACGAGAAAATTAATGCCGTTGAGCGCGTTTTCATATCACATTTAGTTTTCGAGATATAGCCTCGGAAAAGTAGAAAAACTGAAAAATTCGAATAATTTCACTTTTCCGGAGGTTATATCTCAAAAACTAAACAAGATATGGAAATGCGCTCAACGGCGTTGAATTCCCCGTGTCCGAAATGGCTTATAAGCATATTTTCATACAATTTTATGCAATTTAATATTTTTAATTATTTCCTAAGGGGTACCCCTTTGGTTTTTTCAGATTTTAATTCAATTTTACCAAAAATCCTTAATCGTAGGATTATTAAAACGAAAATTTACATACATATGTATTTTGACCCACTGAATTCAGTGGTGCAATCTTCAAATGCATATGATTTCTGGTTTTCGAGAAAATGTTAAAAAACCGCTTTTTGCGATTTTTTTGGCGGAAAATTGAAAAAAAATTAAAATCGCTGAAACTATGTTTATAAGTTAACTGAAGCACGAGAAAATTAATGCCGTTGAGCGCGTTTTCATATCACATTTAGTTTTCGAGATATAGCCTCGGAAAAGTAGAAAAACTGAAAAATTCGAATAATTTCACTTTTCCGGAGGTTATATCTCAAAAACTAAACAAGATATGGAAATGCGCTCAACGGCGTTGAATTCCCCGTGTCCGAAATGGCTTATAAGCATATTTTCATACAATTTTATGCAATTTAATATTTTTAATTATTTCCCTTTGGTTTTTTCAGATTTTAATTCAATTTTACCAAAAATCCTTAATCGTAGGATTATTAAAACGAAAATTTACATACATATGTATTTTGACCCACTGAATCCAGTGGTGCAATCTTCAAATGTATATGATTTCTGGTTTTCGAGAAAATGTTAAAAAACCGCTTTTTGCGATTTTTTTGGCGGAAAATTGAAAAAAAATTAAAATCGCTGAAACTATGTTTATAAGTTAACTGAAGCACGAGAAAATTAATGCCGTTGAGCGCGTTTTCATATCACATTTAGTTTTCGAGATATAGCCTCGGAAAAGTAGAAAAACTGAAAAATTCGAATAATTTCACTTTTCCGGAGGATATATCTCAAAAACTAAACAAGATATGGAAATGCGCTCAACGGCGTTGAATTCCCCGTCCCCGAGTCAGCCTGTGAATATTGAGAACCCTGGTTCGATTCCCGCAGCCGACAAACAATTTTCACCAATTTAAATCTACCCCTGTGGCTCCCCCTCCACTAATATCTTTGGGGGCCGTGATTTGACGGCTGGTAACCGCACTTCACGCGAATAAATATATAACTTACCGTGATATGCTTAGGCAGAGTGCCACACCCAGTAATTTGGTAAAAGGCGTGATGATATATTTATTTATTTTAGTACATTTAATTTTTGTTCGTCAGTACGGTGGTGTGGATAGAGATATGGAATTCGAATCCGGAGATCCTGAGTTCGAATCTCACTCAAGTTAAAAAATTATATGAACTACCACACTGCGGCTCGGTGAGTGCGGACCCTGTACTGTAATTGGGATTAAGTTCCTGTTGTACAGCGTAACATAAATAAATAAATAAATTTAAAAAAATATAAAAATAAGGCATTACACCAGGTACCTACATAATAACTAATGAATAAATATTTATTTATAGGTAGTGTTTATACTTTTATTTCATTAGTAATATAATTATAAATAATTAAATGTACTATTAAACTAGTGACACTAAATATGTTCACTAGGAATGAAATACTCTAATTTTTGCGAATTTTAAAAAAAATGTTTTTGTTGTATAATCAGTATATCAAATTATATATGTCATTAAAGTTTCGTGCAGAGGTATAGAAATACCCTGTATATGACAATATGTCATTAGGGTATTAGAACAGTGTTTGACATTTAATTCTAATTATTATGAAATTATTACAAAAAAAAATCTGTGAGAATATTTCTTAAACATATAATAAATATAAATATAAATAAATATATCATCACGCCTTTTACCCATCACTGAGTGTGAATATTGAGAACCCTGGTTCGATTCCCGCAGCCGACAAACAATTTTCACCAATTTAAATCTACAACTGTGGCTCCCACCCCACTAATATCTTTGGGGGCCGTGATTTGACGGCTGGTAACCGCACTTCACGCGAATAAATATATCACTTACCGTGATATGCTTAGGCAGAGTGCCACACCCAGTAATTTGGTAAAAGGCGTGATGATATATTTATTTATTTTTATTTTATTCATCAAAAAATAAACTAATTATTCTAAATAAAATAGTCTTGTGTAACATGAATTTAAAACGGATTAAATACCAATTACGTTTTTCAATTATCTAAATGTAAGGTATTCACGAAAATGTAATTAAAAAGTTTATTTCTTCTTTAATAAAAAAGTAATTATAGACTTAATAGAGCAATTAGTAGATTTTCTCCTTGACAGCGGTCTGAATTTAGCAACAGATGGCACTCAACTTACATGACATTATGTGCAAGCCAATGTCCTCTCATGTCCTTGAAGTTAGATACTATTCGCTGATATTTGTCATCATTGACTTATCAACAATTTTTTATCATAAATATACATAATTTAAGATTAACTCAATTAAAAGAGTTTTGTTTTTTTTTCATTTTTCATTGTCAAGTCGATTAGATTTCGAGAGCTACTGATATTAATTTATTCATTTACACAACAGGATCTTAATCGCAATTACAGTTTATGGAAGAACCAGAACTACCTTATTCTATAATTAGATCATTATCTGTAATCGATCGAAATGTTAATGACAATTATTTATATTTCATGATTATTTTACAATTTTGGTTTTCTGTTACAAGAACAATAATTAAACTCGAGTATTTTTATGTTACTTTTAAGGATTTTTCTTTTTTTAATTATTCGCAGCTATTATTATAAAAATCTGATGTGAACACCACATGACTTCCTTGTACGCGTATTAAACTATAGATATTTTTCTAATTGCACATATTTGACATTAAATCTTTTATTTTTTGTTCTAATCCATAGCAAACTAATTTTTTTTTTAAATCTAAATATATATAAGTAAATAAATAAATATATCATCACGCCTTTTACCCATCACTGGGTGTGGCACTCTGCCTAAATAGATCTCGGTAAGTGATATATTTTTTCGCGTGAAGTGCGGTTACCAGCCGTCAAATCACGGCCTCCAAAGATATTAGTGGTGGAGGAGCCACAGGGGTAGATATTTAAAATTGGTGAAAATTGTTTGTCGGCTGTGGGGATCGAACCAGGGTTCTCAAGATCCACAGGCCGACTCGATACCACTGAGCCACCTACCCCATAAAATATTTAAATGTAGATATGTCGTTTACGCAAAAAGCTAATTTAAAAATTCTTAATGTGCTAAACGCAGAATTTAATTCTCTAAAACTTTTATTTGCAGCAATTATTTCTAAAATTAAAATAATACCATTTTTTTCAAGGAAAACTGTTAGCAGTTTCATGTAATGTGTCACTTCCGGTTAGTATATTTTAACCAAAATCTATTATGTTATTTCCATTGATATAGTAATCTTATATACCAAATTTGTAAAGTTTTAAATTATCTTTGAATATAGTTTTTCATGAAAATCTATTATAGGCTTCGAGTAAAGTACCACTTCCGGTAGTTGTATAATGACCAAAAAGGGAGGTGCACAACTAGATGTTATAACAGTCCTAAATATAAAATTTCAATTTTCTACGGCTTACCGTTTTTGAGTTATGTGAGATACATACGTACGTACAGACGGCATGACGAAATTAGTCAAAATGGATTCAGGGAGGGCCAAAATACCTATTTCCGTTGAAATCTGAGAACCGAAAATTTTCGCGATTACAATACTTCCTTTACTTCGTACAAGGAAGTAAAAAGGAAAATAATGAAAGGTGACTGACAGCTTCGTAAAAAGTGTAGACAAAAAGTAACATTTTTTATACTGACAATATCGTATAAGAGAAAAAGTATACAACATAATAATAGTAGTTTATACAGGGTGTTTCTATACCTCTGCACGAATCTTAAATGACATATATAATTGGATATACTGATTATAGCACAAAAATATATTTTTTTGAAATTCGCAAAAATTAGGGTATTTCATTTTTAGTGTCACTGGTTTAATTCGAAATTTTGCGCCGCTTTTCCATACACTAACAGCATATCCACTAAGTCACTGTTGCTATACATTTTTCTCAAATTTCTTACCCTTTCAATACCGTATAGAAAATCAGACTAGGTACACAAATAAAAATAAAAATAAAAATAAGGCATTACACCAGGTACCTACATAATAACTAATTAATAAATGATTATTTGTAGGCAGTGTTTATACTTTTATTTCGTTAGTAACATAATTATAAATAATTAAATGTACTATTGAACCAGTGACACTAAAAATGTTCGCTAGGAATGAAATATCCTAATTTTTTCTAATTTAAAAAAAATCAATTTTGTGCTATAATCAGTATATCAAATTATATAATATGTCATTAAAGTTTCGTGCAGAGGTATAGAAACACCCTGTATATCACTTACCGAAATCTGCTAATGCAAACTGTCACACCTAGTAATAGGTGAAAGGCGTGATGATATATTTTACTCACGAGATTTATTTATATTAATTAATTAAATGTAATGTATGACAGGTAATTAGTAATGATTAAATTTATAAATTAAAAATATGTATTTTATCTCAGGGTCATATTTGTTTTGGAATCACTGGTATAAAGCTAATATTTCAATCAATCAATTAACTTGAATGTAACAGTTAAATCAAGATGGCATATCAAATCGATGAAACAAAATCGAATCAGTTTCAATTGTTTGATAATTTAGTCTTCATTTGACCTTCACTTCCAATTGTTTCATTTCTCATTGAAAGAGCCTACTCAATACGTAGTAGATCCATTATAATATAATTAGAATTTCATTTTTATCGACCTCGAATCTAAAAAGGTATAAAATATTACTAGTACAACATTATAATTGATTTTATAAGATTACGTCATAAAGATAAAATCAATTCATTAAATATTTACGTCTATTGTTTAAGAGTTTTTGTAAAGTTTTTTGTTAAAAATACTTTGACAGTAATAATTTAAAGTTACATCAACTTTGTAACTTTAACTTTGGTCACAAAGTTTACAAGATAAACTTTTACTTTCTGTCTAAATTTTCAACTTTCTTATTTGATTTGAATTTTAAAACAAATTTTGTTATTTCATAAAATTCGGTAAAAGTAAATAAATTAAAATATCATTTTGTAGAATTAACATCAGTAAATGAAATTAAATAACATTTTTATTTCAAATTTCCATTAAACCTTTTATTTCCCAAGGCTCTGGAAAATTCTAAACATTCTGGAATTTTCCATCCAAACAAAAGTTAAACATAATTAAATTCAAAGTTCAAACAAAATTCTCAACCTAATTTTATTTTCATATTTCAAATAATCAAATAAAAAATCTGATGTGGACACCACATGATTTCCTTGTACGCGTATTAAACTATAGATATTTTTTAAATTGCACATATTTGACATTAAATCTTTTATTTTTTGTTCTAATCCATAGCAAACTTAATATTTTTTTTAAATCTTCACGCGACAAAATATATCACTTACCGAGATCTGCTTAGGCAGAGTGCCACACCCAGTAATGGGTAAAAGGCGTGATGATATATTTATTTATTTATTTATAAATTTAGATATCTCGTTTATGCAAAAAGCTATTTTAAAAATTCTTAATGTGATAGACGCAGAATTTAATTCTCTAAAACTTTTATTTGAAGCATTCATTTCTAAAATTAAAATAATACCTTTTTTTTCAAGGAAAATTGTTAGCAGCTTCATGTAATGTGCCACTTCCGGTTAATCTATTTTAACCAAAATCTATTATGTTATTTCCATTGATATAGTAGTCTTATATATCAAATTTGGAAAGTTTTAAATTATATTTGAATATAGTTTTTCATGAAAATCTATTATAGGCTTCAAGTAAAGTACCACTTCCGGTAGTTGTATAATGACCAAAAAGGGAGGTGCACAACTAGATGTTATAACAGTCCTAAATATAAAGTTTCAATTTTCTACGGCTTACCGTTTTTGAATTATGCGAGATACATACGTACGTACGTACAGACGGCACGACGAAATTAGTCAAAATGGATTCAGGGAGGGCCAAAATACCTATTTCCGTTGAAATCTGAGAACCGAAAATTTTCGCGATTACAATACTTCCTTTACTTCGTACAAGGAAGTAAAAATGCAGATCGATGGACCACTCTGTATAGGTAAAATAAATCATCCCTATGCTAGTTACCATATTCGCTTCATCCACATTCATAAACTAAATGACATATTAGAATATAAATAACCCATCTAAATTGATGCGCCCTTGAATCATCAAGCAAGTCTAGTCAACCACGTCAACACGAGATAGAAAGAGACAAAACGAAAGTCTGTATCCGTCTCAACACCAAACACGAGATAAGAGTTGCAAGAACTAAAAACTCGTTCTCAGCGAGTGCTACATGTCCTAGTGATCCCGAGTTCCTTGAAACAGGTATCCATAAAACATCCTAGATTGCCTTGGAATTGGAGACATGCGCGATGACGTTTGTATTAAAAGAAAAACAAATTGAAAGAGTGAAACAGATGAATGTGTATGCCACCTACGATTCTGGTTTGTTTGGGAATTAGTCACTTGTTTGTGTTTTGTTTATTTCTTGCTTGGAATGATTTGCATAAAAGTGGGTGGAATGAATAATTATATGGAATTATGGTAATTTTTTTAATTGTATTGTTATTGTTATAATAAGTGTTTTTATTCTTCGCAGTGAATGTTTTCTAGAAATTGTATAATTTATAATATGATTAATAAAACATGAATGATGCATTTAGTACAAAATAACTAAAAGAAAGATCTTGAAAAATTAAATATACTCTAGATTAATAGTAATGCACCAAGGGCATTAGGTAGATGATAATCACCTGGCGTGCATTCATTTTATTTTTCACTAGAATATATATAAAAATATATAAATATAATTAGTTTTAAAATAATATAAATACATCATCACGTATGGGGTAGGTGACTCAGTGGTATCGAGTCGGCCTGTGGATCTTGAGAACCCTGGTACGATCCCCACAGCCGACAAACAATTTTCACCAAATTAAATCTACCTCTGTGGCTCCCCCTCCACTAACATCTTTGAGGGCCGTGATTTGACGGCTGGTAACCGCATTTCACGCGAAGAAATATATCACTTACCGAAATCTGTTACAGCAGAGTTCCACACCCAGTAATGGGTAAAAGGCGTGATGATATATTTATTTATTTTATTTATCATCACGTCTTCTACCAATTACTGGGCGTGGCACTCTGTCGTAGCAAATCTCGGTAAGTGATATATTTCTTCGCGTGAAGTGTGGTTACCAGCCATCAACTCACGGCCCTCAAAGATGTTAGTGGAGGGGGATCCACAGGGGTAGATTTAATTTAGAGAAAATTGTTTGTCGACCGATATCATTTTAAATTTATAATAATATTAAATAAATTGTGTCATGAAAAAAAATTATGTTGGAGATTAATTAGATAATTATCTGTCATAATTAACAGCGAAAAATGTCACCGATTGCACAATTTAAAAAGACTTTTTCTACTATTGTTATGAAAAGTTGACAATTACGCGCTCATTTGTTATCGTAAAGTTGAGGTTTTCTGTGGAACAATCGAAAAATATCTCTAATGGCAACGCGCGAGAAAGATATTAAATGCGCGCTTATTTCAATAGTTACCAGGGATACAAACAAAACAGAAACTTGTCATATTTACAGTTGACAGAACGAATTTATTTTCAGCACGTATACGTTTTCTTATTAATGTTAAGATGCAATCGTACAAAAAATTATGTGTTTATCACGAGCGTAAAGTGTCTCGCCTTCGGCTCGCGCTGCAATTACCGTGCTCGAGTAACACAGAATCACTTTACGCTATATCAGTGGTCGGCAAACTTATTAGCCAAAGAGCCAAATATGAACATTACAACAATTAAAAAAAAAATTGGGAGTCAAATCTGCTTGTTTAGTAAACTTTTATTACACTAAATTTTATTACACTTTGTATGTTGTTTTTAATTTTAGGCATGATTCCATGTTCTCATCAATAAGACGACTTCTCAGTTTACTCTGGATAATGTTCATGCTTGAAAAAGATTGTTCGCATATATATGGAGAACCGAAAAGGGAAAGAACAGCAAACGCGAGCTTTTTCAGCTGATCGTAAGAGTCAGGAATACTATTCCAAGCGTTGAAAATGATCATGTCTTCCTTCTCCAGGTCATTTAAAGCAGACCACTTGTGTTGTGAACTAAGACACATTTTTTCTTCTCCAATATTTCCAATTCAACACAAAGACGTTCGAATTTAGAGCGCCATATCTCCTTATTTTTTAAATCCAGCAATTGTATTTCAAAGCTACCAATGTCAATTTCAAAATTAAACTCGATGTTCGTTATGTATTTTTACAACAATATAAAATTTTAATTACCTATCTATCTTTTAACTTAAACAAAAAATTATACATATTCTCGATTTATAGAAGAATTTTAATTTATCAAAATAATGAAAATATTATTGCGCCTTCCGTGGATATTTGTGCCAGAGCCGCACTTAAGGAATCAAAGAGCCTTCTTCTCCAATATTTCTAATTCAACACAAAGACGTTCGAATTTAGAGCGCCATATCTCCTTATTTTTTAAATCCAGCAATTGTATTTCAAAGCTACCAATGTCAATTTCAAAATTAAACTCGATGTTCGTTACGTATTTTTACAACAATATAAAATTTTAATTACCTATCTATCTTTTAACTTAAACAAAAAATTATACATATTCTCGATTTATAGAAGAATTTTAATTTATCAAAATAATGAAAATATTATTGCGCCTTCCGTGGATATTTGTGCCAGAGCCGCACTTAAGGAATCAAAGAGCCACATGCGGCTCTGGAGCCGCACTTTGCCGACCACTGCGCTATATCAAACAGAGGCGCCCGTTCTGCAAATTTGAAACTAGGAATTTTACTGACACATGAAACGGCCATAATAAGCGTTAGTACAATTCAATGTCCTGAGGCAACATCCCTTCCCTCGGATCAGAGGCTCTCAGCCTGGATACTTACCCCCACCCCCCCATCATCTAATAACGTACGTGATGCATACATAATTTGTATTTCTTTAACAATTATCAAGTTATAAAATGAAGAATATGAAAGACCATGTAGATACCTAGAGGTCGTGATCATGACTTACCAGTGCGGGCCAGAGGATGTTGGAGTGCGAGCTGTGGAAAGGATCTCTTCGCTCGCTCCACACCAGGGCTTGTTCCACCAGAAAGAAGTGAAACAGACTGTCTTTGTAGATGCTGATCCACTCCCGTCGGTGCCATTCCACGTCGTCGTACTCCACCAGCACCTAGAAACAACATCGTACATCACCACGTGCTCAACCACTTTCACATTTAAAACTGATTCAAATATATTATTATAAAATAAAATAAATATATCATCACGCCTTTTACCCATTATTGAGTGTGGCACTCTGCCTAAGCAGATCTTGGTAAGTGATATATTTTTCGCGTGAAGTGCAGTTACCAGCTGTCAAATTACGGCCCCCAAAGATATTAGTGGAGGGGGAGCCACAGGGGTAGATTTAAATTGGTGAAAATTGTTTGTCGGCTGTGGGATCGAACAAGGGTTCTCAAGATCCACAGGCCGACTCGATACCACTGAGCCACCTACCCCATATTATTTATTTAATATATGAAATAAATAAAAGGCTTCAGAATCCAATGTTTTTTTTAATATTTATTTTTCGGACGTTTCAAGCATAAATATTTGCTAATCATCAGCTCCTTTAAAAATATAAAATATAAGGCTTTTATTTATTTATTATATCATCTAATTGAATCCTTTTTCCTTCCTTGTACGAAGTAAAGGAAGTATTGTAATCGCGAAAATTTTCGGTTCTCAGATTTCAACGGAAATAGGTATTTTGGCCCTCCCTGAGTCCATTTTGACTAATTTCGTCATGACGTCTGTACGTACGTACGTATCTCGCATAACTCAAAAACGGTAAGCCGTAGAAAAAAGAAACTTTATATTTAGGACTGTTATAACATCTAGTTGTGCACCACTTGAAGCCTATAATAGATTTTCATGAAAAACTATATTTAAATATAATTGAAAACTTTCCAAATTTGGTATATAAAACTACTATATCAATGGAAATAACATAATAAATTTTGGTTAAAATAGACTAACCGGAAGTGGCACATTACATGAAGCTGCTAACAGTTTTCCTTGAAAAAAATCGTATTATTATAATTTTAAAAATAAATGATGCAAATAAAAGTTTTAGAGAATTAAATTCTGCGTCTAGCACATTAAGAATTTTTAAATTAGCTTTTTGCATAAACGAGATATCTAAATTTAAATATTTTATGGGGTAGGTGGCTCAGTGGTATCGAGTCGGCCTGTGGATCTTGAGAACCCTGGTTCGATCCCCACAGCCGACAAACAATTTTCACCAATTTTAAATATCTACCCCTGTGGCTCCTCCACCACTAATATCTTTGGAGGCCGTGATTTGACGGCTGGTAACCGCACTTCACGCGAAAAAATATATCACTTACCGAGATCTGTTTAGGCAGAGTGCCACACCCAGTGATGGGTAAAAGGCGTGATGATATATTTATTTATTTATTTATATATTTTTAGATTTAAAAAAAAAATTAGTTTGCTATGGATTAGAACAAAAAATAAAAGATTTAATGTCAAATATGTGCAATTAAAAAAATATCTATAGTTTAATACGCGTACAAGGAAGTCATGTGGTGTCCACATCAGATTTTTAAAATATATATTACAAATTATTTATTTTATTTATTTCGCAGAAAAGTTTACTTTGGCAATACTCGTATTGGTTTTAAAAAGTAATAAAATATAAATGTAAGTTTTACTTGCTGTTTTCAGTTTCAGTCACAGTAAATAAATTACTGTTTAGTTACAAAAGTAATAAAAGTGAATGTATAAGGTAAAAGGCAATTAATATTTTTACTATTATTTTACACAACATTACTTGATGATGTAGTAACTTATAACGGTACATTAACAATATAATTTCAAACAAATTAGAAATACGACTATTATATTATAGGTATATTTATTTACAAATTCAATACATTCTAACCTAATCAGTTACACTTAATTAACTAGTTGCACAACAGGACATTAATCCGAATACAGAGTGGTGCTCGCGACATCGGAAAATAGAACTTTAACATGTCTGTCAGTACGGTGGTGTGGATAGCAATACGGAATTCGAATCCGGAGATCCTGAGTCCGAATATAACTCAAGTTAAAAATTGTATGAACTATCACACTGCGGCTCGGTGAATGCGAACCCTGTACTGTAATTGGGATTAAGTTCCTGTTGTACAGCGTAACATAAATAAATAATTAAAATCAAATTTGTATAATTTCCTGCTTCCCTTATTATTTTAGATAAAAATATCTGATGTGGACACCACATGACTTCCTTGTACGCGTATTAAACTATAGATATTTTTTTAATTACACATATTTGACATTAAATCTTTTATTTTTTGTTCTAATCCATAGCAAACTTAATTTACAAAAATATCTGATGTGGACACCACATGACTTCCTTGTACACGTATTAAACTATAGATATTTTTTTAATTGCACATATTTGACATTAAATCTTTTATTTTTTGTTCTAATCCATAGCAAACTTAATTTAAAAAAAAATCAAAAAATATATAATATTTAAATTTAGATATCTCGTTTATGCAAAAAGCTAATTTAAAAATTCTTAATGTGCTAGACGCAGAATTTAATTCTCTACAACTTTTATTTGCAGCATTTATTTCTAAAATTAAAATAATACCATTTTTTTCAAGTAAAACTGTTAGCAGCTTCATGTAATGTGCCACTTCCGGTTAGTCTATTTTAACCAAAATCTATTATGTTATTTCCATTAATATAGTAGTCTTATATACCAAATTTGGAAAGTTTTAAATTATATTTGAATATAGTTTTTCATGAAAATCTATTATAGGCTTCAAGTAAAGTACCACTTCCGGTAGTTGTATAATGACCAAAAAGGGAGGTGCACAACTAGATGTTATAACAGTCCTAAATATAAAGTTTCAATTTTCTACGGCTTACCGTTTTTGAGTTATGCGAGATACGTACGTACGTACGTACATACGTACGTACAGACGGCATGACGAAATTAGTCAAAATGGATTCAGGGAGGGCCAAAACACCTATTTCCGTTGAAATCTGAGAACCGAAAATTTTCGCGATAACAATACTTCCTTTACTTCGTACAAGGAAGTAAAAATCAAAAAATATATAATATTTAAATTTAGATATCTCGTTTATGCAAAAAGCTAATTTAAAAATTCTTAATGTGCTAGACGCAGAATTTAATTCTCTAAAACTTTTATTTGCAGCATTCCTTTCTAAAATTAAAATAATGCCATTTTTTCAAGGAAAACTGTTAGCAGTTTCATGTAATGTGCCACTTCCGGTTAGTCTATTTTAACCAAAATGTATTATGTTATTTCCATTGATATAGTAGTCTTATATACCAAATTTGGAAAGTTTTAAATTATACTCGTATTTGAATATAGTTTTTCATGAAAATCTATTATAGGCTTCAAGTAAAGTACCACTTCCGGTAGTTGTATAATGACCAAAAAGGGAGGTGCACAACTAGATGTTATAACAGTCCTAAATATAAAGTTTCAATTTTCTACGGCATACCGTTTTTGAGTTATGCGAGATACGTACGTACGTACGTACATACGTACGTACAGACGGCATGACGAAATTAGTCAAAATGGATTCAGGGAGGGCCAAAACACCTATTTCCGTTGAAATCTGAGAACCGAAAATTTTCGCGATTACAATACTTCCTTTACTTCGTACAAGGAAGTAAAAAGCTTCAAATAAAAGTTGTATTCTACATTAAAATCAATAAACAGATGGCTCAGTGGTATCTAGTTGGCTTGTGGATCTTGAGAACTCTGGTTCGAACCCCACAACCGACAAACAATTTTCACCAAATTAATCTACCCCTGTGGCTTCACTAACATCTGTGGGAGCCGTGATTTGACAACTGGTAACCGCATTTCAAGCGAAGAAATATATCACTTACCGAGATTTGCTTACGGCAGAGTGCCACATACAGTAATGGGTAAAAGGCGTGATGATATATTTATTTATTTATAATTTGCATGCTTTATAATAGCAGAAATTAAATTGAAAATTAGCTTCAAAATATGGATAGTATTTTGTGTGTATCACAAGCGTAAAGTGTCTTTGTTCCTCTTACACTATTGCAGCTCGCGCCGTCGGCTCGCGCTGCAATTACCGTGTTCGAGTAACAAAGAATCACTTTACGCTCTTAATACATAAATAACTATACTTTAAATTTATTATTATATTTAAAAGAATCTGTTAGGTATTTTAATTTCCTCTACTTTTCTATACAGGGTGTTTCAGGACTAGTGTAACAAACTTTAACAGCTTATTCCTGAGGTCATTTTGAGCCAAAAATGTCATATGAACATAGGTCCTATTCCTTCTAGTTACCAAAATACAAGAGGTTGAAGTTCTATAAATAACACGAAATTTTCAAATTTTTGTAATCAAGATACTTTCGGAAAACAAGAGTTTAATAGAAAAGTCATACCTTATTTGTCTAAATTAATTTTATTTATTAATATTAACATGCATACAAGTTCAACACGAAATTTTCAAATTTTTGTAATCAAGATACTTTCGGAAAACAAGAGTTTAATAGAAAAGTCATACCTTATTTGTCTAAATTAATTTTATTTATTAATATTAACATGCATTTTGAACACTTGCTGTAATTTTTTTTAAATTTGTTATCTTATTTCATATTGTGTTAACCTATTCCATGTTTGGTTATGTTGTTCTGTTTCTATTTAATTGTGTCATTTTGTTTTGTTCTCTAAATCGTATTCGTTAATATTAATAAATAAAATTAATTAAGACAAATAAGGTATGACTTTTCAATAAAACTCTTGTTTTCCGAAAGTATCTTGATTACAAAAATTTGAAAATTTCGTGTTATTTATAGAACTTTAACCTCTTGTATATTGGTAACTAGAAGGAATAGGACCTATGTTCATATGACATTTTTGGTTCAAAATGACATCAGTAATAAGCTGTTAAAGTTTGTTACACTAGTCCTGAAACACCCTGTATATTATCATCATCATCTTTGGCGCTACAGCCCGAATCGGGCCTGGGCCTACCGGACACACCGAGCCGCAGTTTTGACACTGCCGTACTGCCGGTTTTCGTAGTCAAATGCTACATTATTTAAGGCGTATAAGTGACTAGCTTATAGCGCCCGAGTGTGATAAATACATGTAACTATATTTTATATTTTACGACAAATCACACATTGTCGACAGGCGGATTCGAACTGACGAACCTTGGTTCGGGTGACGTCACAGTATGTTAAGAGATGTGCCTTAACACGCTCGGCCACCGCGCCTGTGTCCTGTATATTATACTGGTTCATAATATTAGATATACACTCGGGAGAAAAAAAAACAACACTTGAAAATGCTCAAAAAATGCCAAATATTGAGACAGTCAAAACTCGATTGACTTTGGTCAAAAATTGATGAATTTTTGAGTGCCGAAAATTTTCTAGCTTTCTCTTTAAGGCCATCCAATTTAATGTGTCACCAAATTAATCAATTTTTGACCAAATTGAACCGAGTTATTTGCCATTTTTAGTGCATTTTCAAGTGGTGCGAATTTTTTCCCAAATTTAGTAAATAAATTTTCTGGTTGCAAAATAAAATACAAACAAAAAACAATCATAAAAAATATTAAATAAAACTCTAGGCAAAGTCTCACAAAATTCAGCCTCCGAGTCACCTTATGAGGGCATCGTCGGAGGCCGGCCAGCACAGTTAGTAACCATGGACGCGTTTCGCTCTTGTTAGAGCTCATCAGCATGGTTTAACTCACTTCTTCACCTAGAACAAAGTTCATAAGGTGACTCGGAGGCTGAATTTTGTGAGACTTTGCCTAGAGTTTTATTTAATATTTTTTATTATTATACCTAGTCTCACCAAGTGCATGAATGACAATTAATTTTGTCTTTGTTGTTATTAAATTGCTATTGCGTAGCTTTTCATTTTTTTTCGGTAGATGGCATTAATGGTTCGACAGAACTTCTCATGTCATCTTACCGATTGTTAGAGATCTTATTCTCTGCTGGCACAGTTCTTCGTCACCAGCTTCTTCACATGAACTTTGTTCTAGGTGAAGAAGTGAGTTATACCATGCTGATGAGCTCTAACAAGAGCGAAACGCGTCCATGGTTACTAACTGTGCTGGCCGGCTTCCGATGATGCCCTCATAAGGTGACTCGGAGGCTGAATTTTGTGAGACTTTGCCTAGAGTTTTATTTAATATTTTTTATTATTATACCTAGTCTCACCAAGTGCATGAAAGACAATTAATTTTGTCTTTGTTGTTTTCAAAAAACAATCAATATCAAAGCGTCCGTCGATTGAAATTTCACTCAATGAAACTATGTTCAATAAATAATTCAACATGTCATGTCATTGACATTTGACATATAAAAAGCATTAAAATATTTACTACAATCTGAATATAAAAACAGTTGAAACGAACAACCAAATATAACCTCAAGGTCAGTATAAAAACATGCTCGAATATATAATTAAAATATTACAAAAACAATGAAAAATTTAATTCTCTTTAATATTTTAACAACTTCCTTGAAGACAAATAAAAAAATACGATAATTACAGTACTTTATTAACTTGATATAACCTATAATTAACACCTACATCTTAAATACAAAGACCACACACAATCACATAATTTTAGTATTCTACTAAAATCCTTATTCATACACCTACACTAACCCATTCTTTGAATGAAGTAATCATTTAATATCAGCATTTTACTACGCAGCCTACACAACGAAATGAGAAGAAATAAAAAAAAATAACATCGTTTTAATGGCACAGATAAACAAAAGAAAAACTACTTGTACAAGGCCAACTAGATACGAGAGGCCAGTCAACTGTTTTAATACATAATACAACAGTGACTTCATATCGAATGTGCTTTGAATAACAAATGAAAGTAGAATTCCGTCTTATCGTGTAATTTATTTGGGAAATATATTTGACATTTATTTCAAAAGTTTCTCTGCTTTAAATTATTCATATGGGATGTCAAAACTGCTGTGGTAGTGTGCGAAACTTTAATTTAGAGTTTGAAAACTAGATTTATAACTTTTATTTAACATAAAAAAGTTACATCGAAACTTCTAATAAGTATCGTAAATTAATGATATTTTACGACCTGTATTTAAACAAAAAAATATTATATTTATATATCAGGTGTCTACTTTTTTTTCCAAACAGGAAATTCAATGTTAACATTTTGATTTAGCGATATCTCTTTACCTATTAATTTTAGAACAAAATTGTACTGAACAAAAATGTTCAGAATGAAAAACTGCATCCATAGAGTATAAGATTGTTATTCAATTGTTTCTTATGTCCGAGTTAAAAGCAAAAGAAAATACACGCTTTAAAGCAAATATCAGAGTGCCATGAGAAATAAAACAAAACAAAATGTTCGGAAAAAAGTAGACATCCGATATATTTTACCTATTACTGGGTGTGGCTCTCTGCCGTAGCAGATCTCAATAAGTGATATATTTATGCGCGTAAAGTGCCGTTACCAGCCGTCAAAGATGTTAGTGGAGGGGAAGCCATAGGAGTAATTTTACCGTGGTGAAAATAATTTGTCGGCTGTGGGAATCGAATCCGGGTCCTCACATTAACATATTACTTGAGCCACCTACTCAAATTTTAATTTAATTTAATATCTTTATTTAGTTGGAAAAAGAACTCTCACACCCGGAATTGGGTGAAAGTCGTTTAGATATTAATATCAAATAATCTTACAAAAAGTTTGGACAAACTTTTATTTAAGTTACGATGCTCAATAATTTATTACAATAAAGTTTAAGCGGTTAAAAAAAATTACTGTACCCTTGGCTATAATTATGTCACAGTTTTACTACACTGGAATTTATTGCATCAGGTTCTATTTTTAGCAGAGCTTAAGACGAGCTTTCAGAAAGAAAGAAGAAACCATTTTTAATAGGTATATTATCTGTTCTTGTTCTTTTAATTATTAAATGCAATTTTATATATAAATATATAAAAAATAATAAATAAATATATCATCACGCCTTTTACCTATTACTATATGTGGCATTCTGCCGTAGCAGATTTCGGTAAGTGATTTAAAGATGTTAGTGGAAGGGATGTTACAGGGGTAGTTTTAATGTGTTGAAAATTGTTTGTCGGCTATGGTAATCGAACCCAGGTTCTCAAATCCACATGCCGACTAGATACCACTGAACCACCTACCCTCAATTTTCCAAGAAACAAATTTGAAAAATATATTGGATGATCCTATCCATAATTATTTCTATTATAGCAATGATTCTCAACCCTTTTTTGTCGCGGTACACTTTTAACAATTTCAAAATTTGCCGGCACACTAACAATAAGAGAATTTTACTTTTACTTTTTACTTTTAATACACTATGTAAAATAGTTTATGATAATAATTTTGGACTATATTGTCAAATAAAATAATATGTTCTACAAAGACAACAGGATGATAAATATAAATATATCATCACGCCTCTTACCCATTACTGGGTGTGGCACTCTGCCTAAGAAGATCTCGGTAACTGATATATTTTTTCGCATGAAGTACGGTTACCAGCCGTCAAATCACGGCCCTTAAAGATATTAGTCGAGGGGAAGCCACAAGGGTAGATTTAAATTAGTGAAAATTGTTTGTCGGCTGTGGGGATCGAACCAAGGTCGACTCGATACCACTGAGCCACCTACCCCATTAAAATTACAAATTATAAGAATACATTTAATGCGAAATTTAAGCTTGATGTTTCGTTTATATTTGATCGTAAAAATGATAATACCACTGTAATTTCGTTATCTACATTTAAAAGTCTCGATCTTTTTATCGTTTATATATTGATTAATGCTGAAAATTCGCACAAATAAGGTGTAGAAAATTGTAATAATATTTTTTATCCACAATCAACTCATAATATGCATTTATTTGTGCTCATTGCAACTGTAGGGACCAATTATACACTAGTGGAATAAAGTAATTTTAATCCACTGTTAAAAGAATGAAGGAATAATGCACAGATATCAGTCAAATTTATTGAATTACTTATTAATATTAACATTTACATTTATATTATCACTTAAATCATAGTTCGTTTTATCTAATTTGATGTTCTCTTTTCAAAACGTCTGCTTTTTTCGGTTTGTACCCCTTACATTCACTCTTCAAATAAGTTGTCTGCTTGCTATATTTTGAAATATCTATATTTTCGTTAACTTTTATAGTAGCCTTCAACATGGAATACTTAGACCACGCTGATGAAACCGTATAATTTTTCTTGATTTTATAGAAATATGAAAGCATGACTTCTTCATGTATTACCCTTACTCTCCGTTTTTCTCTCCAGCTCTTAAATTCAGTAAACTCTTTTTCATACCATTCCTTAGGCTTCGCTGGCAATAAACACCGAGTTACTTCAAAAACTTCTGTAAGAATAGAGTCAATTTCTTCTATTTTTCACTAAATTCATAAATTTTTCAATGTAACAAACGATAAACAAACATCCTGCCATAGCAACAAATGCCACAGTAATGCATTTTTTTTGACAGCACGTATCAAGAATTTGATAAATTAAAAAATGACATTTTGTAAAATGAATTAATTTTGAATAAAAGTTTTGATTGTGGATAAAACGTTATATTGTATTCGTGTTTTAGTTGCGCATTATCCACTCAAAATAATTAAATGCTCGAACTTACATACATACATACATAACATCACGCTATATCCCATTAAATGGGGTAGCACGAACCCGTCAACATTCTCATCCTGACACACGATACTCGATTCGACCACATTAACACTTCCTCCATACAAACTCTTTCTTTTCTCACAACCAAAATCCATCAACACACAACAAACATTCATCCATTCGCTCCTGTACACTGCGCTTGTTTCTGAAGATGGTCTCCACACAATTGCAGGTAAACACTCGAAACATCTAACCAATGAATCTAAAATCAAGAATCATACGCTTGTCTTCATTCATCATATTTATCCCGCAATTAATTTTCTCCAAACATTCCTATCCTGACACACCACTTTTGCTTCAACCACATTTTATTTTTTATTCTTCACGCTCAGAATCTTTCGCTCACGCAACAACCCTTCAATCATATTCATCCATTTGTTCCTAGGCCGTCCACGCAAACTTTCACCCTCAATTTCACCAACATACACCTGTTTCACCAATCTGTCATTCGACATACGTTCTACATGACCAAACCATCTCAACTGACTTATTCCCACTCTTCTTACAACATTTTTCCCAATCTCACATTCATCATACACCAATGTATTCCGGACACGATCTCTTCTAGTATATCCACACACACCCCGCAAATACCTCATTTCCACAGCAGTTATACGCCGTTCATGTTTCTTCATCCATACCCAACATTCACTACCATACATCAACGTAGGCACTAACACACCATTATAAACACTCAATCGAGCATCTCTGGATACATTCACGTTCCGAGTAAAGGTTCCCAGAGCACCCAATATCTTACATCCAGCAGATACTCTTCTTTCAATCTCTCGATCAATACGTCCATCCCTCGAAAACACACTCCCCAAGTATACAAACTCATTTACTTGACCCAATCTCACACCATTTACCGAAACATTTAAATAATCTTTCGTGGATAAAACGTCACCTAAAACACTTATACAGTAAATAACTATTATTGCATAAAACTTGTATCCATTTTCTTTAATGTCACAACATCGAACATTTAATTTTCAAATCACCCACTTCCACTAAATTCACCTAACCTCACTTAGTCCAAACCCACAAAGCTCAAATTCCACCAAACACAACCCTAACATATAATGTTAATTCAGCTCCTCGGGCAACTAAACAATATACTGAATTAATCGGCACCTACTCGAATCTTTATAATATTATATTGAGAACAACCGCGTCGTACATCGATGATGTTAGTGAGATAATAGAATAGCAGGCGGTGACGTAGATGCCGCAGGGCAGGAAATGGACGATAAACAATTGATTGGTGTAACAATATGAGCTATCTCATTGTTGTTATGTTGCATTTAGGTAAGATGGTTTCGTGTAATTTGACACTCGTGACCACATGTGCCATTAAGGCTGAATGTGACATCTTTTGGTTTTCGAATATAGGGCATTAAATTATAAAAAGAGACAGTTATAGTTAATATTCCAACAAGATTTCATGTTCGCGTTATCTGCAGGGCCAGAGTGTCAGACTACATAACCAAAACACTTGAGACATCTGTTTCCACCCCGATGCGAGAGGGATGGATTCCAGATGTGGGTATCCTACCCAGGGCAGCAAGTGTTTTGGTGGGAACCATCAGTCTCGTCCATCGACTCAAAGCGTGAAGATGTAGATCTTCACATCACGCGGTGTTCGCGTTTGATTTAATTTTAATCTAAATTAGTGAATTAAGTATTACAATTAATAAAAATTTAATTCAAATCATTATTCTGTTTCCATCTTCTTATTAAATTATAACGTTTCGCGTTTAATTAATTTTAAACTTTAATAGTTATATGTTTAATAAAATTTTAAGACTGCGTTTTTTCGGCTCGTTTTACAATTGACGCAGACCAGAAAAAGATCAACTTATTCACCCGCTTTCGTTCGTGTTACATTGGAATGAAGCTTGCGAATTAACAGTTGATGGGAGCTTTCAGGTGGGCTGTGTGGTAATTGGTTATTGATTCATGAAAGACAATAATGTGGTCAGTATTATGTAAATATAACAGGCGCGGTGGCCGAGCGTGTTAAGGCACATCTCTTAACATACTGTGACGTCATCCGAACCAAGGTTCGTCAGTTCGAATCCACCTGTCGACAATGTGTGATTTGTCGTAAAATATAAAAAATACAGCTACATGTATTTATCACACTCAGGCGCTATAAGCTAGTCACTTATTCGGCTTAAATAATGTAGCATTCGACTACGAAACCGGCAGTACGGCAGTGTAAAAACTGCGGCTCGGTGTGCCAGGTAGGCCCAGACTCGATTTGGGCTGTAGTGCCATCAGAAGAAGAAGAAGAAGATCATGTAAATATAATGAGAAAATTAAATACAAGAACTGGTATCACAAACTCTGTTTATGTTTGGTTTACGAGCAGTATGTTTTAGCTATTTGTAACAGGTTAAAACCGTGCTCTTAAAACACCCAAAAACAAAGCTTGTGCTACCAACTAATGTATTTTATGCGGTAAAAGTTGACATTTATTCGCACAATTCACTCCGCGAAATTCAACTTTTTCTAAATAGTCCGACAATAGTTGTAGTAAATTAATTTTTACGGGCGAGGTAGAAAGTTTGTTGGGAGCGAGCCACCATAATTCAGTAAACCCAGTAAACATTAATTGCAAGCTTGCCGTGTACAAAGTTTTAGTTTCACCTTCACAGCGTTTATAAGTTTTATAAAAAGATAGTTTACATTTTGTAATGAAATGTTGTTGACGGTAGAACAATTTATAGCTAGACGTTGTCATGGTGTTGTGATCAAAAAACAACTACTGTCAGTGTCAACTCCTAGAAATAAAAATAATAATAAATATATCATCTCGTCTTTTACCCATTACTGGGTGTGACACACTGCCGTGGCAGATCTCGGTAAAAGATATATTTATTCGCGTGAAGTGCGGTTACCAGTCATCAAATCCACCAAAGATGTTAGTGGAAGGAGAGTCACAGAGGTACATTTTATTTGGTGAAAATTGTTTGTCAGCTGTGAGGATCGAACCAGGGTTCTCAAGATCCACATATCACTGAGCCACCTACCCCATACATACATAGGATACAGAAACAATTAAATGCAATGAATGTTGTATAAATGTGCGTGAAGTGCGGTTACCGGCCGTCATACCACTGGTCCCAAAAATAGGGGGTAGTTTTAATGTGGGATTCGAACCCGGATTCTAAAATCCACAGGTTGACTCAATACCACTGAGCCACCTACCTCAATATACAATAAATTAAATTACTAATTGTAATTATTAATTGGATT
This sequence comes from Pterostichus niger, assembly GCA_947425015.1. NCBI lineage: Eukaryota > Metazoa > Arthropoda > Insecta > Coleoptera > Carabidae > Pterostichus > Pterostichus niger. Next base: position 1,766,798 of record OX380343.1, read on the forward strand.
GAGATTAAAATTATAAACATTAAACTTCCTGAACAACAGAAGTTCATCAACAACATCTCAGCTTCTGCGATTAGAGACTCCCTGCATCTACACAACACACGTAATTCCTTCAGCTTGGTAAACCTGCCATGAATAACGATTCAGGGAAGTCAAACCGACGTTCATGTTTATTGTTAAAGTTTGAGCACATGCGCCCGCTAGACCCAGAGAGCTTTCAAACTCAACTTTATCTATTGCACTTTGCAAGTTTTACGGCTTTCCTACATACACTACATTGTTATTTATGGCTACTCGATCTAACGACCGCTGAAAACTCACTTCACATTTTGTAACCCAAGCTAGATGCAGTCACAATATATGAGATATTAATTTTAGGAATGGATTATTTTTATGGGGTAGGTGGCTCAGTGGTATCGAGTCGACCTGTGGATCTTGAGAACCCTGGTTCGATCCCCACAGCCGACAAACAATTTTCACCAATTTTAAAAAAATCTACCCTGTGGCTCCTCCACCACTAATATCTTCACGCGAAAAAATATATCACTTACCGAGATCTGCTTAGGCAAAGTGCCACACTCAGTAATGGGTAAAAGACGTGATGATATATTTAATTATTTTATTTTATATTATTTATATTCCGACACCAATACCGTGATTCGTATTTAGAATTTGATATTAGATACATTTATTTGGACTGTGATTGGGATAGGTGGCTCAGTGGTGGATCTTGAGAACGCTGGTTCGATCCCCACAGGCGACAAACAATTTTCACCAATTTAAATCTACCCCTGTGGCTTACCTTACACTAATATCTTTGGGAGCCGTGATTTGCGGCTGGTAACCGCATTTCACGCGAAGAAATATATCACTTATCGAGATCTGCTTACGGCAGAGTGCCACACCCAGTAATGGGTAAAAGGCGTGATGATATATTTATTTATTTATACATTTATTTGGACTGTGATTGACAAACAATTTTCATCAAATTAAATCTACCCCTGTGGCTCCCTCTCCATTAACATCTTTGGGGGCCGTGATTTGACTTCACGCAAAGAAATATATTACGTACCGAGATCTGCTTCGGCAGAGTGCCACACAAAGTAATGGGTAAAAGGCGTGATGATATATTTATTTATTTATACATTTATTTGGACTGTGATTGACAAACAATTTTCATCAAATTAAATCTACCCCTGTGGCTCCCTCTCCACTAACATCTTTGGGGGCCGTGATTTGACTTCACGCAAAGAAATATATTACGTACCGAGATCTGCTTCGGCAGAGTGCCACACCCAGTAATGGGTAAAAGGCGTGATGATATATTTATTTATTTATACATTTATTTGGACTGTGATTGACAAACAATTTTCATCAAATTAAATCTACCCCTGTGTCTCCCCCTCCATTAACATCTTTGGGGGCCGTGATTTGACTTCACGCGAAGAAATATATTACGTACCGAGATCTGCTTCGGCAGAGTGCCACACAAAGTAATGGGTAAAAGGCGTGATGATATATTTATTTATTTATACATTTATTTGGACTGTGATTGACAAACAATTTTCATCAAATTAAATCTACCCCTGTGGCTCCCTCTCCACTAACATCTTTGGGGGCCGTGATTTGACTTCACGCGAAGAAATATATTACGTATCGAGATCTGCTTCGGCAGAGTGCCACACAAAGTAATGGGTAAAAGGCGTGATGATATATTTATTTATTTATACATTTATTTGGACTGTGATTGACAAACAATTTTCATCAAATTAAATCTACCCCTGTGGCTCCCCCTCCACTTTGGGGGCCGTGATTTGATTTCACGCGAAGAAATATATTACGTACCGAGATCTGCTTCGGCAGAGTGCCACACAAAGTAATGGGTAAAAGGCGTGATGATATATTTATTTATTTATACATTTATTTGGACTATGATTGGCAAATAATTTTCATCAAATTAAATCTACCCCTGTGGCTCCCCCTCCACTTTGGGGGCCGTGATTTGATTTCACGCGAAGAAATATATTACGTACCGAGATCTGCTTCGGCAGAGTGCCAGCCCCAGTAATGAATAAAAGACGTGATGATATATTTATTTATTTACTTAATCATTAAGAAAATGAAATTAAGAAAAGATTTAATTCCTGTAAATGATCTTTGATTGCATTTGAAGGGTCACCAAGGTCAAAGAAATAAATGAAAACACCATTTTAATTTAAAACAGACAAACAACAAAAAAGCATCGTTCCGTGATCCCAGCACAGCAATCTAGATCAAACAAAGTACTAAAAAACAAAACAAAAAGCAGCGACGGCGCGGTTCAAGGAGATTAGGGCAACAGGCACGCGTCTGGAAGCTCCTGGAAGAGTCTGGAAGGCAAGGGGAACACTAAAGAAGCCGGAAACAATTTATCTGGCATGTAAATTGCTCCAGAGGCATAAAACCCTGAAGAGGGTGACTGAGAAGGTGCCACGCCCCCTACAGCCTCCTTTCAACCCTGCTGACACAAGCGCCGGTAGAAATATTTTATTAAGGGGCAAATATGAAGAACACTAAATGATAAATAAATATATCATCACGCCTTTTACCCATTACTGGGTGTAGCACTCTGCCGTAACAGATCTTAGTAAGTGATATATTTATGCGCGTTACCAGTCGTTCAATCACGCCCCCCAAAGTTGTTAGTGGAGGGGGAGCCACAAGAGTTGATATTAAATTGGTGAAAACCAGTTTGTCGATTGCGGGAATCGAACTCGGGTCCTCAAGAACCGCAAGCCGACTGCATACTCACTATCGCAGTAATTAGGGTAATACGTACCCATAAAACAATTTAATTTAGAGCGTGCGTCTATTTTTAATCAATCATTGACCAGCTTTCCGAAGGGTGGGTTGCACTACAAAATTCGAATCAGAAGATCCCGAGTTCGAATCACACTTAAACTAAAAATTATATATGAACTACTACACTGCGGCTCGGTGAGCCCGGACCCTGTACTGTAATTGAGATTAAGTTCCTGTTGTACAGCGTAACATAAATAAATAAATAGAAATACCTAAATTTATGAATGGGGTAGGTGACTCAGTGGTATCGTGTCGGCCTGTGGATCTTGAGACCCCTGGTTCGATCCTCACAACCAACAAACAATTTTCACCATCCTGTGGGTCCCCCTCCACTAACATCTTAGGAGGCCGTGATTTGATGGTTGGTAACCGCACTTAACGCGAAGAAATATATCACTTACCGAGATCTGCTTATTGCAGAGTGCCACACCTAGTAATGGGTAAAAGGTGTGATGATATATTTATTATAAATTTAAGTTTACAAACTATGTCTCTTCTATGTTAATGTAACAAAGAAACTACTCTTCTAAGAAAATAAATCAAACGACTGCAGAAAAAAATTCTAAAGATTGATCAGGCCATCTGAAGCTTGGTTCAACTGCGACAGAATTTTGTGGGTTATCATCCAGAGATCACGTGACCGTTATGAGGTGGATGGGAAGACACTTATCCCGGGAATAGAAAAGGACATAAAATCTCAAGGACACGACCCCAGAGATGAAAGGAACGCCAGAAGAGGCAAGAAAAATAGAAGAAATTACAGAAGAATAACAAGTCATTAATTAGTTTCTTTTGAATGGGAAGACAAATTAAATATATATATATATATATATACAGGGTGTTTCAGGACTAGTGTAACAAACTTTAACAGCTTATTCCTGAGGTTATTTTGAGCAAAAAATGTCATATAAACATAGGTCCTATTCCTTCTAGTTACCAAAATACAAGAGGTTGAAGTTCTATAAATAACACGACATTTTCAAATTATTGTAATCAAGATACTTTCGGAAAACAAGAATTTTATTGAAAAGTCATACCTTATTTGTCTTAATTAAAAATTGTTGTACTTTTGATTGTATTATTGTTTCATAATGGATGGTTATAGTACTGCTGAATATGCAGATATGATTTTTATTTATGGATTATGTAATGGTAATGCCCGTTATGCGTCCAGAGAATACCAAGACAGATATCCAAATAGAAGCCAACTTTCCCATCCCCTATTTGCGCGCATTTTTGTTTTCCGGAAGTATCTTGATTACAAAAATTTGAAAATTTCGTGTTATTTATAGAACTTCAACCTCTTGTATTTTGGTAACTAGAAGGAAGAGGACCTATGTTCATATGACATTTTTGGCTCAAAATGACCTCAGGAATAAGCTGTTAAAGTTTGTTACACTAGTCCTGAAACACCCTGTATATTAGGTTTGAAGCAATTTAACATCGCAAATAATTGATAATGATAAAGGACGCTTTGATCACTTCTTTTGCAAAATAAACAAATCTAAAAAAGTATCTAATCTATCTAAGAAACAATACAACATATATTTTTTCTACGATTGCTATGAAAAGTTGACAATTATACTTTTATTTGTTATCGTAAGGTTAACGTTTTCTGTGGCAACACGCAAAAAAGATATTAAATGCACACAAACAAAACAGAAACTTGTCATATTGACAGTTGACAGAATGAATTAATTTTCAGTACGTATATGTTTTTTAATAATTTGAAGATGCAATCGTAGAAAAAATTATGTGTGTATCACGAGCGTAAAGTTACTTTGTTCTTCTTACACTATTGCAGTTCTTGCCTTTGGCTCGCGCTTTACGCTCTTAATACACAAATAACTATTGTTGCCCGTTTCTAATAGCAACTCATGAAAAAGAGCCACACGGGTAGTTTTAATGTGGTGAAAATTGTTTGTCGGCTGTAGGAATCGAACACGGGTTTTTAAATTTACAACCCAACAATTATTTTATCGAAAATTTCTATATTTATTTTTTTGCAATTATTTTGAAACATCCTGTATAAAGGCTTGCGTATCTGGACCACGCGTTTTTAGGGTTTAGAATTTGTTTGTTCGAAGCGCGAGCCTCATCAAAAATATGTTTCTAATATATATAAAACTAATAAATAATACTATTTTTACATTTGACAATTTGTTCATTGTCTGGAATTTATAATCTGCCGGAAACATATATATATATAAAATGTTCCATAAATAATATTTACCAGTTTATTTATTTATTTATGCAACTCTGTACAACAAGAACTTAATCCCAACTGCAGTACAGGGTCCAGACTCACCGAGCCGTAGAGTGCTAGTTCATATACTTTTTGTTTAATTGGGATTCGAACTCAGGACTTGCAAATTCGAATGCCGTAACACTATATAATAATAAATATAAAATAATAAATAAATAAATAAATCATCACGTCTTTTACCCATTACTGGGTGTGGCACTCTGCCTAAGCAGATTTCGGTAAGTGATATATTTTTTCGCGTGAAGTGCGGTTACCAGCCCCCAAAGATATTAGTGGAGGGGGAGCCACAGGGGTAGATTTAAATTGGTGAAAATTGTTTGTCGGCTGTGAGGATCGAACCAGGGTTCTCAAGATCCACAGGCCGACTCGATACCACTGAGCCATCTACCCCATAATAAATAATAAATATAATGTGTTCATATATTGTCCTTGAACTGAAGCAAGAAATTCATCTGTCATCAGAGCGGCCACCTCCGTAACAAAACAAAAACAAAAAAAAATCAAAACATAATTTAATTCGGCTATAACAGGTCCAATAAAACACTACAATAAATTACAGATTTTTTCATTTATCTGGCAGAGCAGTCGCCGTAAAGTGAGACAAATACCCGAGAGAAACAAAGACACAAATAGGTAGAGAGAGATGGCAGCACTCGCACAACATGGGCATTCTACCAGAACGTGTCCGTGCCAAGAAAAATAAACAGGTCGAAAATACCGACGAGAAAGAAAGAAAACGACAAGACCTCTCTCTCGCTTCCCTCTCACTCTCACGCTCTGCAGGTTATTGCTATTATGTCCGGATGATTTATTTGTTTTTGGAAAATGAAAAACGATGGTTTTTATCAGCAGGCCATGCCCATTCAACTTTTTGCCGCAGGGACTACGCATGCGTAGAGGTTCAACTGTTTTACAAGTTCCAAGGCTAGACTTGATCCACGCATAGTTTTGTTTATCTTTTGTTTGTAGGTTAGGATTTGTGTTTAGTCATTTGACACGACCTATTTTGGGACAGGAAGTCACGGAATGAAAGAAATGTGGAGTTTACGTTAGTGCAATCATTTGTTTCAGGCTTCCGGGTAAGTAAACAACATTTGATGCTGGATTGTTTCAAGAGAAAATTGCGATAACTGTACCTTTTTTTTCTTTCTTTTCTTCTTTAATTTAATTTAAATAAATTGCAATTTCACGAATAATAAACTTCATGGTAAAATAACAGTCGTATAAATACAAGTTTATTTATTAAATTTTAAACAGAAATAAATATACTCCACTTTCAATTTTTAATTTATACTACAATCTTAAAAATTATAATAAATAATTATTGTTATATTTTATTATAAAATTGCCGCTCTCGTTTTCTCAATCTTTCCAATTTAAACCTTGCCTGCTAGCTATTATAAGTAAAAAAATATTCATTTATTTTTTCTACAACTGTCAAAAAAATGTTCATTTTTTTCACTAATATCAATACGCGAAGTACGTGATTTTTTCATCATTTACATTACCATGACAACGCGTATTTAACGCATTATTTTGCACCCTAGTACGTAAAATGAGTATACTAGTGCGTAAAATGAGTATCTCGCGCACAACACATCAATAGTATCAAATTCATATTATTGTTGATTGTTTACTTATTATTTGTATTATTCTTTATTTACAGTAGGTGGCTCAGTGGTATCGAGTCGGTCTGTGTATCTTGAGAACCCTGGTTCGATCCCCACAGCCAACAAACAATTTTCACCAATTTAAAAAATCTACCCCTGTGGCTCCTCTACCACTAATATCTTTGGAGGCCGTGATTTGACGGCTGGTAACCGCACTTCACGCGAAAAAATATATCACTTACCGAGATCTGCTTCGGCAGAGTGCCACACCCAGTGATGGGTAAAAAGGCGTGATGATATATTTATTATATTTTTTTAATTTTATTTACAGTTGTAGAAAAAATGTTGTTTGTATCTCGTGGACAAAATTTTTGTTTTTTGCGAGTTCGAATGACTTTTATTGTTTCTACCTGCGGTCTCAACTAAAAGTAACATTATCACGTGCAACCAAAAACCACTCATTTTGCGCACTTAATACAAAAATAACTAATTTTCATCACACTTATCTAACCCTAAAAGTGTAATTTTTAATTGAGTAGTCGTGGGAAAAAGTAAAGTATTGAGCTCACGTGTAACGACTATTATTACACGCCTAAAATTTTATTATCTGTTTCATAAGAGATTACAGTTAATTATTATTTCGTGTTGACATGCAAATGCTAATTATTTTATGTGATAAACAGTTAAACACAAATGTTTATGTTAATTGTAGTAGACAATTTAATTACTTATATAATATGCAATAATTGTGAAATTTGGATCAATGCAATGTTGAATTTAAATGAATATATTACATGTTAATTGAAAATTTGTATTTCTCATTATAGTTTCAAGGTATTCAGATTGTATACAGGGTGGTGAATCGAATTGCGCACCATAGCGTTTTCAATGCTATTTTTCATATGTTCAATTATTGGCTTCCCTAATTATTTTATGCAAAAAAGCTTCAAATAAAAGTTTTAGGGCATCAAATTCTGCATCTAAATCAATAAACATAATTTCTAATACATGCTTTGTAACGACAGAAATTAAATATTAAAATGTCGAAAGTTGTGTTGAAAATACAGACAGCCATGGAATTGAACAAAAAATAAATAAATGCTCGGCGTTTTAACGTCAACGATTGACAGATAAAACGGCCAACGTTGTCGTTTTGACAGATAAAACGTCAAGCATTTATTTAATTTTTGTTCAATTCCATGGCTGTCTGTATTTTCAACACAACTTTCGACATTTTAATATTTAATTTCTGTCGTTACAAAGCATGTAATAGAAATTATGTTTATTGATTTAGATGCAGAAATTTATGCCCTAAAACTTGTATTTGAAGCGTTTTTGCATAAAATAATTAGGGAAGCCAATAATTGAACATTTGAAAAATAGCATTGAAAACGCTACGGTGCGCAATTCGATTCACCACCCGGTATATTTATCAATATTATTATTGACAAATTCTGTCCTTTATTAGAATTTCAAATTGGATTAGAATTGCGTGTATGGAATTGCAGTATGATTTAATAATTGATCAATAGTTTTATTTGACATTGGTTTTGTAAAGGTCGTAATTAAATTATTAAATCGTAATTATGCATTGTTATACTAATTAACTTATTATACATTAGTTTACGTAAGAATGCAGTAGGAAATTTCAATTGTATTATTATTATGGGGTAGGTGGCTCAGTGGTATCGAGTCGGCATGTGGATCTTGAGAACCCTGGTTCGATTCCCACAGCCGACAAACAATTTACACCAAATTAAATCTACCTCTGTGGCTCCCCCTCCACTAATATCTTTGAGAGCCGTGATTTGACGGCTGGTAACCGCAAAAAATATATCACTTACCGAGATCTGCTACGACAGAGTACCACAACCAGTAATATAGGTAAAAGGCGTGATGATATATTTATTTTTCTATGATTGCTATGAAAAGTTGACAATTACGCTTTCATTTGTCATCGTATAGTTGACGTTTTACGTGGAACAATCGAAAAATATTTGCAATAGTAACGCGCAAAAAATATATTAAATGCGTAATTGAAAAATCCATGTTAAATCATTTGTCAGAATTTAAGACTGTTTAAATTAAATTTCGTTTACATGTATATGTATTTTGACTCGCTGAATCCAATGGTAAAATCCCCAAGTGCATATTTCTTCTAGTTTTTGAGATATTGTTCAAAAACTATATTATGAGAATTAAAAAAAAATAGATTAAAAACAATAACAATTAAAATAAATGAACTGTACTCAACATCAATATAAATAACTGAAATAATTTATAGTACAGAAATGACAAATTGCTTTGCTTATATAAATATTAACGGAGAACATCATGTATTTGACGGCTGGTAACTGCAGTTCATAAGCATAAATATATTACTTACTGAGATCTACAACGATAAAGTGCCACTGCCAGAATGGGTGAAGGCATGTTTATTTTTTGTGAATTTTTGGTTGAACCGGTTCAAAATTCGAAAATTATGTTTCTATATAGTTCAGAGCACGAGAAATGCACTCGTTCAAACCGCATTTCAATATCTCTTTTAGTTTTTGAGTTATATCGATTTTTGACTTTTTTTAAAACTCAACTTTGAGAGCCCATATCTCAAAAACTAAAAGAGATATTGAAATGCGGTTTGAACGAGTGTATTTCTCGTGCACTGCTTAACTTATACCGAAATTTTACTATTTTTGAAAATTTTTAAACTTTTTTTCAAAATTTTCTTTTCAAATAAAATCGTTTTATTATTATTATTATTATTATATATAAATTAAAAAAATAAATAAATAACAAATTTTCTAGTTTGTGACTGTAGTGCCGGACCCCATTATAATATTTATTTTCTATCAATGTATACTCGGCTACAAAAGTAAGAGGTAAAAAGTTATTTTATTTCGACTGTATTTATTGAAATAATTGAGGATACGAAGTGAATCTTATCCAATTTTAGATAATAAAAATTGTATAAAATAAAACAGCTGAAACTCCTGTCAAAGCCGTCCTGATAAAATGTCCTGTTAACGATTCATCCCCCTTTCATTACAAAACAAGTACACATCGCAACAGGGGGATTAACACGACTGTCAACTGTTACCGTAAATCAGAGGATCCAGTTTACACTGTTCAATTTACAACAATTTGATGGTGTATACTATGCTATAGATGTTTTTAACAAAAATATACTCGGTGTTAACGTTTGGAGCACAATCTTTTTAATAGGTTTTTTTTATGTTTTTCATTTTAATTTTCCAGCACCTGCGCTTTTGAATTTTAATTAAATTTGACGTGAATTTTTTAAATTAGTTTATATATTTACAAAGCGGATTGGTTTGAAAGTTTAATTTAAAATATTAACGGTGAGTATAAATAACATATTTTATTTTTTATTTTTTTGTTTTTTGTTTTGAAAGTATAGAAGAACATCTAAAGCTGCTGTTACACGGTCAATTATTTCATCATTCAGTTTGATGTACGATGAAACGTAAGTGTGACAGACGGGCATTCTTTTTACTAGAGTAAATATAGTCAAACATGTACATAAACGAGGTTATGTGATACTTATCTGCACTTAAAATTATATTTTTCTACGATTGCTATGAAAAGTTGAACATTACGCTCTCATTTGTCATCGTAAAGTTGACGTTTTCTGTGGAACAATCGAAATAGTTATGTGTGTATTAAGAGCGTAAAGTGTAAGAGGAACAAGGACACTTTACGCTCGTGATACACACAATTTTTTCTACGATTGCATTTTGAAAATTATTAAACAACATATACATACTGAAAATAAATTCGTTCTATCAACTGTCAATATGACAAGTTTCTGCATTGTTTGTATCCCTGGGTAACTATTGAAATAAGCGCGCATTTAATATCTTTTTCGCGCGTTGTCATTATTTTTCCATTGTTCCACAGAAAAGTCAACTTTACGATGACAAATAAGAGCGTAATTGTCAACTTTTCATAGCAACCGTAGAAAAATAATAATTATTAGTTTCCAATGGCAACGCGCGCATTTAACATCATTTTCGCGTGTTGCCATTAGAGACGCGCGCCAACGATATTTTTCGATTGTTCCACAGAAAACGTCAACTTTACGATGACAAATAAGAGCGTAATTGTCAACTTTTCATAGCAATCGTAGAAAAAATAATTTTGTCGCGCGTCTCCAACGACAAGCCACGAAAATAGTTATTTGTGTATTAAGAGCGTAAAGTGATTCTTTGTTACTCGAGCACGGTAATTGCAGCGCGAGCCGAAGGCGAGAGCTGCAATAGTGCAAGTTATTAAAAAACGTAGGTATACGTCTAAAACTAAATTCGTTTTGTTAACTGTCAATATGACAAGTTTCTGTTTTGTTTGTATCCCTGGTAACTATTGAAATAATATTTTATTTATTAACGTCTTTTTCGCGCGTTGCCATTGGAGACGCGCAAAAAAGATATTCTTCGATTGGTCCCCACAAAACGTCAACTTTACGATGACAAATGTCAACTTTTCATAGCAATCGTAGAAAAAAGATTAAAAATTCACATTTCCAATGGCAACGCGCGAAAAAGAAATTGGGATACGCGCTCACTTCAATAGTTACCAATGGTTACCGGTCGTCAAATCACGGCTCCTAAAGATGTTAGTGAAGGGGGAACCACAGGACCAATTTTAATGTGGTGCAATCTTTTTATTTTATTAGGGGAGCCACAGGGGCCATTTTAAGGTGGTGAAATCTTTTTATTTTATTAATGGTGAAAACTTTATAATAACAATTAGTAATCTATTTAAATATGAAATTGCATAGTTACCGTGCACCCGACTGAATAAGTTTAAATAAGTAAATAATTATCGCTCTTGAAAGAAAACACATCAACATCAATAAATAATTTATTGCGAAAAGACAAAAAATGTTTGTAATTACTGGATAAATCAAACAAACCAATTAATAAATTTTGATAACATTGCGTCGAATATCACAAACTTCTTATCAGCAAAGTTGTACTCAAAAACAAATAATACAAGCGATAAGTTTATTTTTAATTATGCGTCTTATCGCACACTTATCGCGGAATTATTTTTGTTGAATTCAAAATAAATAAACAAACAGCAAATTACAATACAATGGTGTCTGGTTACTGTTTATGCAAATATTACATTGTTATTTATTGTTTTTGTTTGTGAGTGTATTAGACTTTAATTTAACGTTTTATTTTGTTTTATTGGTACAGTCAAGGATGTACTAGTTGTTAATATAATTTTTATTTTGTTTTTTGAGCATAAATTTGGCAATAAAATTCAACAAAATAATATTTACTACTAATTATTTTTCTACGATTGCTGTGAAAAGTTGACAATTACGCTCTTCTTTGTCGTCATAAAGTTGACTTTTCTGTGGAACAATCGAAAAATAACTTCAATGGCAATGCGTGAAAAAGATATTAAATGCGCGTTTATTTCATTAGTTACCAGGGATACAAACAAAACAGACACTTGTCATATTGATAGTTGACAGAACGAATTTATTTTCAGTACGTGTATGTTTTTTAACAATGCAATTGTAGAAAAAATTATGTGTGTATCACGAGCGTAAAGTGTTTTTGTTCCTCTTACACTATTGCAGCTGTCACCTTCGGCTCGCGCTGCAATTACCGTGTTCGAGTAACAAAGAATTACTTTACGCTCTTAATACACAAATAACTATTGTGTATTAAGAGCGTAAAGTGATTCTTTATTACTCATGCACGGTAATTAAAGCGCGAGTCGGAGGCGCTTCACGCGAAGAAATATATCACATACTGAGATCTGCTACGATTGAGTGCCATACCCAGGAATGAGTAAAAGGTGTGATGATATATTTATTTATTTATTTAAAGATTATATTACACATTTATTTTCATAGGTCAGTCCTTCAGATTTATGCCAAAAGCCAGAAGTTCACAGGTTCAAATCCCGCCTAAGAAACAAGAACACAACATCGTCTGTACTAAAATTAAGATCAATTTCCTGTAATGAATCGAAGTAAATAAATAAATTGATAAACAAAACAAAAAAGTTAAAATTTCATCGCTAAATTGATTCATCACATTGAAGGTCAGTTCCCACCGTAGACGCAAACCCAAGCTTCAACCTATCTCCGCCAGAGTCCGCCATAGAGCAATACTACAATGACGTCACACACAAACATGGCCGCCGCATGTAAGCACCTCCCACTTTTGTCTAACTCCTCCTCTTGGTTAGAAACGCACGTGGCAACTGCTCCGCCTACTAGATATTTCTTTCCCGTTGCTATAGTAACGGTCTAGTGGCCATTTTGGATGCTGCGCGCTGGACCACATTGGTATGAGAGAGACAAGTTGGTGTCTGGAAAGAGAGGCGTGATTGCTGTGGTGGTTGGACTCGAGAGAGAACAGTTTGGCGCTGGTGGTGGATCGGGTAACATATAAGGTACTTTCGAATATTTTTTTTTCGTTTAAAGGGGTAGTTGATCGATATGTAGGTCACAGTTTTGTTTTAAATAGTTTTTTCAACTTTTTTTCTCTGCTTTTATCGGCGAGAAAGTTGTACAGATAAATTTTATCTCATTTTTTTTACTTTTATATAGTTTGGACGTAAATATATATATATATATATATATATATATATATATATATATATATATATATATATATATATATATATACTTATTTATAAAAGACTTATATGTACTATAGTTATTTTTATCTTAAATAATAATAAAAAATGTACCCATTACTGGGTGTGGTACCATAGCAGATATCGGTAAGTGATATATTCTTTGCGTGAAGTACGGTTAACAGCCGTAAAATAACTGCCACCAAATATGTTAGTAATGGTGGAGCCACAGGGGTAGTTTTAACGTGATGAAAATTGTTTGTCGACTGTAGGAATCGAACCAGGGTTCTCAATATACCCTACCTATATATTTTAAATAATTGTCTATGTTGTGTCCATAAATAAATAAATAAATACCCATTACTGGGTGTGGCACTCTGCCTTAGCAAATCTTGGTAAGTGATATATTTCTTCGCGTGAAGAGCGGTTACCAGTAGTCAAATCACGGCCCCCAAAGATGTTAGTGGAGGGGGAGCCACAGGAGTAGATTTAATTGTTTGTCGTCCGTGGGGATCGAACCAGGGTTCTCAAGATCCACAGGCCGACTTGATACCACTGAGCCACCTACCCCATAAATAGGAAGCGAAAAAAAACAACAAATCGTGTCATAAAAAAAACGAATGCCTGAAATTAATTAAGTAATTATCTATCACAATTGACAACAAAAAATGTCACCAATTGTGATCAGTTTATTATGCTATTTTTTTAATCCCCTATAACTAATAATAATAGATGGCTCAGTGGTATCGAGTCGGCCTGTGGATCTTGAGAACCCTGGTTCGATTCCCACAGCCGACAAACAATTTTCACCAATTTAAAAAATCTACCCCTGTGGCTCCTCCACCACTAATATCTTTGGAGGCCGTGATTTGACGGCTGGTAACCGCACTTCACGCGAAAAAATATATCACTTACCGAGATCTGCTTAGGCAGAGTGCCACACCCAGTGATGGGTAAAAGGCGTGATGATATATTTTTTTTAATCCCCTATAAATAATTACCAGAATAAATGATACATATTGTTTCCTGCCAAAGCAGATCTCGGTAAGTGATATATTTATGCGGTTATCAGCTGCCAAATCACGACCTGCAAAGATATTAGTGGAGGCAGAGCCCGAGAGGTAGTTTTAATATGATTATAATATTATTTTATTTAGATATGGCAGGTTCATACCCAATATATATATGACGTAAAATCTCTGCGTGTAAAACATTTGATTCAATACTGTCAGTTACCGTTAATATAAAATTTAAATTTGTATTTTTTTAAGGTTATGTTAATTTATTTCTATCAATAAACCATGTTAAAAGCTATCAAATATTTCTAGTATCCTTTATCAAACCCTTACAATTCGAGCGTTTTCGTCTTTATTCTGATGGTGTCCCTTTAAATCGTTCAGTCGGGTGTCCTTGGCAACGACACCACCTAGCGAAGCGCGGGGCAACTAACGACACGACACGAATATAGTACAAGCCACGAGGCTGTCTCCATCTCTCTCGACAAGCTGTCGCTCCATCCTTGTCTAGCGCGTGTCGCAACAGATCATGGTATAAAGTAGGCTGGGTGATGTTCGACTGTCTCGTAGATCGTAGTGTGCCGTGGTAATAATAAATAAATGAATTACTGTGAGAGGTTATGTAATGGTGACGTCAGGAAACAGTTGATTTACAAACAAAAGAATGCGGACGAAGTGGACGTCACTAGTCATATGGTAACTGTAATTGGAACAATTCGGTGAATACATGAATATTAAAAAAAGAAATTTTTGTTTTATTTTTGATTCTAGCAGAATAGAAATAGATATCTGACGTACATACTATACATATTTTTTAAATGAATAGGTTCTTCCGTATTTTTTTTCTTTTTTTCTTATATAAGGTATAAGGTATTAATTTTTAACGTTTATTACATTTTTTTAAAAATAAAATAAAATAAATATATCATCACGCCTTTTACCCATCACTGGGTGTGGCACTCTGCCTAAGCAGATCTCGGCAAGTGATATATTTTTTTGCGTGAAATGCGGTTACCAGCCTTCAAATCACGCCCCTAAAGATGTTAGTGGAGGAGGAGCCACAGGGGTAGATTTAATTTGGTGAAAATTATTTGTCGGCTGTGAGGATCGAACCAGGGTTCTCAAGATCCACAGGCCGACTCGATACCACTGAACCACTTACCCCATTATTATTATTTTAAAATAACATAAAATATATCATCACGCATTTTACCCATTCTGCCTCTGCCTCTGCCTAAGCAGATCTCGGTAAGTGATATATTTTTTCGCGTAAAGTGCGGATACCAACCGTCAAATCACGGCCTCCAAAGATATTAGTGGAGGAGGAGCCACAGGGGTAGATTTAATTTGGTGAAAATTATTTGTCGGCTGTGAGGATCGAACCAGGGTTCTCAAGATCCACAGGCCGACTCGATACCACTGAGCCACCTACCCCATTTATTTATTATTTATTTTTATTTTTAAATAGTAAAATAACTGACTGGGATTAAGGTCCTGTTGTACAGAGTAACAAATAAATAAATATTTGTTAAAAAAACTGCAAAATTCCAATTTTACATCTTAAATTATAAACATAAAAACTGTAGTTATGTAAGCCTTTTCTAATAATTCATCTACCTCAACTGGCCGTACAAAATTGACCTTAATTCTAATATTCCCTCTCTGTCTATCACACACTAAACAGGTCTAAGAAAAAGACAACATCAACCAAAGGCGCTAGCTGAAATCAGATAGCGATAAATTAAGAATTTTATTAACTCACAACGCTATAAGAACCGGTTTGTTGCGTTAACTAACGTTGTGTTACGTTACTTTACGTGCCTTACGCATTATGTACGCCGTTGCAGACCATTATTATGATAATGTTTATGTTTATGGCAACATCAAGGTCACACAGACTTAGATATCGACTAACGGAACGGAATACTATAGCAAAACAACAGTTTTCTGGTTTATGCATTTGTTTTATTTTAAAATAGTTGCTGGTATTAACAGTGGCGGATTTAGGGGGACCTCCTCACGAAATAAAAATATAATGGGGTAGGTGGCTCAGTGGTATCGAGTCGGCTTGTGGATCTTGAGAACCCTGGTTCGATCCCCACAGGTGACAAACAATTTTCACCAATTTAAAACTATCCCTGTGACTCCCCCTCCACTAATATCTTTGGGGGCCGTGATTTGATGGCTGGTAACCGCACTTCACGCGAAGAAATATATCACTTACCGAGTTCTGCTTCGGTAGAGTGCCACACCCAGTAATGGGTAAAAGACGTGATCATATATTTATTTATTTATCCTCACGAAATAAAAAAAAAATAAATGGGGTAGCCGACAAACAATTTTCACCAATTTAAAACTATCCCTGTGGCTCCTCCTCCACTAATATCTTTGGGGGCCGTGATTTGATGGCTGGTAACCGCACTTCACGCGAAGAAATATATCACTTACAGAGTTCTGCTTAGGCAGAGTGCCACACCCAGTAATGGGTAAAAGGCGTGATGATATATTTATATTTATTTATCCTCACGAAATAAAAAAAAATAAATGGGGTAGCCGACAAACAATTTTCACCAATTTAAAACTATCCCTGTGACTCCCCCTCCACTAATATCTTTGAGGGCCGTGATTTGATGGCTGGTAACCGCACTTCACGTGAAGAAATATATCACTTACCGAGATCTGCTTCGGTAGAGTGCCACACCCAGTAATGGGTAAAAGGCGTTATGATATATTTATTTATTTATCTTCACGAAATAAAAAAAAATAAATGGGGTAGCCGACAAACAATTTTCACCAATTTAAAACTATCCCTGTGACTCCCCCTCCACTAATATCTTTGGGGGCCGTGATTTGATGGCTGGTAACCGCACTTCACGCGAAGAAATATATCACTTACCGAGTTCTGCTTCGGTAGAGTGCCACACCCAGTAATGGGTAAAAGACGTGATCATATATTTATTTATTTATCCTCACGAAATAAAAATAAATAAATGGGGTAGCCGACAAACAATTTTCACCAATTTAAAACTATCCCTGTGGCTCCTCCTCCACTAATATCTTTGGGGGCCGTGATTTGATGGCTGGTAACCGCACTTCACGCGAAGAAATATATCACTTACAGAGTTCTGCTTAGGCAGAGTGCCACACCCAGTAATGGGTAAAAGGCGTGATGATATATTTATATTTATTTATCCTCACGAAATAAAAAAAAATAAATGGGGTAGCCGACAAACAATTTTCACCAATTTAAAACTATCCCTGTGACTCCCCCTCCACTAATATCTTTGAGGGCCGTGATTTGATGGCTGGTAACCGCACTTCACGTGAAGAAATATATCACTTACCGAGATCTGCTTCGGTAGAGTGCCACACCCAGTAATGGGTAAAAGGCGTGATGATATATTTATTTATTTATCTTCACGAAATAAAAAAAAATAAATGGGGTAGCCGACAAACAATTTTCACCAATTTAAAACTATCCCTGTGACTCCCCCTCCACTAATATCTTTGGGGGCCGTGATTTGATGGCTGGTAACCGCACTTCACTTGAAGAAATGTATCACTTACCGAGATCTGCTTCGGTAGAGTGCCACACTCAGTAATGGGTAAAAGGCGTGATGATATATTTATTTATCCTCACGAAATAAAAAAAAATAAATGGGGTAGCCGACAAACAATTTTCACCAATTTAAAACTATCCCTGTGGCTCCTCCTCCACTAATATCTTTGGGGGCCGTGATTTGATGGCTGGTAACCGCACTTCACGTGAAGAAATATATCACTTACCGAGATCTGCTTCGGTAGAGTGCCACACCCAGTAATGGGTAAAAGGCGTGATGATATATTTATTTATTCTCACGAAATAAAAATATATTACCAAATACGAATCTATAAATATATTGACACATGCCATCTTTTATCAACACTAAAAAAAAATCTAGTGGTGCTAGATCAAGAAACCTAGTAGGCCATTCTATTTTACCATGCTATACAAGTGATATTAAGAGATGCATATTTAGAAAGTAGTGAATATTATTCAAATATTAAAATGTTATTTCAATTGGTTTTATGTCTATCAGTGATGACATGCTCAGTTGAACTAGGATCGTTCGATATTCAGATGATTGAAAATATATTTTTTCTACGATTGCTATGAAAAGTTGACAATTACGCTCTCATTTGTCATCGTAAAGTTGACGTTTTTTGTGGTGCAATCGGAAAATCTCTTTTTTGCGCGTCTCCAATGGCAATGCGCAAAAAATACGTTAAATGCGCGCGTTGCCATTGGAAGCTAATAATTATTATTTTTCTACGGTTGCTATGAAAAGTTAACAATTACGCTTTTATTTGTCATCGTAAAGTTGACTTTTCTGTGGATCAATGGAAAAATAACTCCAATGGCAACGCGCGAAAAAGACGTTAAATGCGCGCTTATTTCAATAGTTACCAAGGATACAAACAAAACGGAAACTTGTTATATTGACAGTTGACAGAACGAACTTATTTTCAGTACGCATACGTTTTTTAATATTTAAATTAAAGATGCAATCGTAGAAAAAATTATGTGTGTATCACGAGCGTAAAGTGTCTTTGTTCCTCTTACACTATTACCGTGTTCGAGTAACAAAGAATCACTTTACGCTAATACACAAATAACTATACCTGAAACTGACAGGAAAATAACTATTTGCCTAAGCTTTAAGACTCAGGAAAGCTTTGCTTTTCATTCCTAGTCAGGAAAATAACATATTGCCTGCCTAGGCAGATAATGAAAGAAACATGAGTATACGTTTTTAAATAATTTTAAGCTGCAATCGTAGAAAAAATGATATGTGTATCACGAGCGTAAAGTGTCTTTGTTCCTCTTACACTATTACCGTGTTCGAGTAACAAAGAATCACTTTACGCTAATACACAAATAACTATACCTGAAACTGACAGGAAAATAACTATTTGCCTAAGCTTTAAGACTCAGGAAAGCTTTGCTTTTCATTCCTAGTCAGGAAAATAACATATTGCCTGCCTAGGCAGATAATGAAAGAAACATGAGTATACGTTTTTAAATAATTTTAAGCTGCAATCGTAGAAAAAATGATATGTGTATCACGAGCGTAAAGTATCTTTGTTCCTCTTACACTTTTGCAGCTCGCGCTGCAATTACCGTGCTCGAGTAACAAAGGATCACTTTACGCTCTTAATACATAAATAACTATTGTGGTTTCTCTTCCACTAACATTTTTGGAACCCATGACTTGACGGTAGGTAACTTGTTTGTCCGTCAGTATGGTGTTGTGTATAGTGATACGGAATTCGAATCCGGAGATCCCGAGTTTGAATCTCTCTCAAGCTAAAAATTGTATAAACTGACCTATGTACTGTAATTGGGATTAAGTTCCTGTTGTACAGCGTAACATAAATAAATATAATAAATAAATAAATATATCATCACGCCTTTTACCCATTACTAGGTGTGGCACTCTGCCTAAGCAGATCTCGGTAACTGATATATTTTTCGCGTGAAGTGCGGTTACCTGCCGTCAAATCACGGCCCCCAAAGATATTAGTGGAGGATGAGCCACAGGGGTAGATTTAAATTGGTGAAAACAGTTTGTCGGCTGTGAGGATTGAACCAGGGTTCTCAAGATCCACAGGCCGACTCGATACCACTGAACCACCTACCTCATATAAATAAATAATATGAAGACTTGTAATGAAAACCGGGCTAAGTGCCAAAACAATAATTCTGAGATAAATGGTTTTTTTTTCATTTATCGAATCTGAGAACATAACACATGCACTATCTTTCAGAATTTTTTTGAACTGTTTCTAACAATCCAGGCACTTAGCCCTCTTTATAGGTTGTTAGGCTTGGCACATAACACACGTTTCAGATTTAAAGTAAAATTTTAATATTTTGGCACTTAGCCCGGTTTTCATTACAAGTCTTCATATAGTATAATCTCTTGGCCTTAAAGTTGCTCATTATTGAACTTATTTACAAAACGTAGCATCACGACAAAAAATTACTAAAAATATATTTTTTATGTGCCTTTCGTAAAAACTACAGTTCCACCCCGTCACAGAATACCTCTCTCCCATCACTCCAACCTTTCCATCTTCCATCTCTATTTCCATATCCAATCCAGTTTCCGTTTCCCCTCCCCAGTCCCCATGATGTCGTTTGGAAGATAAACGCCGACGTTCCAGCAGCTGATAACATTCAATTGTGAACAGAACAGAAAGAACGACAGAACGAACCTCTGGCTTGTAGTAAACATAGCCGGTGGTATGGGAAGGGGTACAGTGGGGGCAGAGGGATTTATACAGCATGTGGGTCACACAGCACAGCCTCCGACGACTCTTGTTTCGCTCCTGGCGTATGTGGAGCGCATACATAACGACGTGGACTTGATATTGTTAATGGAGTTGGGATCATTTCATTTGTTTGTTCGGTGTTATAACAAATTATTAATTACATATTACTAGGGTTGTGCATTTGACCAGTCAATTCACCAAGAAACATTTAATAAAAATCACAATTAAAATTGTAATTTATTTATATAGTACTGTTTACTACATCCAATATTACTGAAAATGAAAAACCAACAACAACTAATAAACAAAATCACATCAAATTCAAAATAAAGTAAAAAACGTAATAAAATTAAATAATATGTATTTATTTTATTTGTAATATGGGGTAGGTGGCTCAGTGGTATCGAGTCGGCCTGTAAATCTTGAGAACTCTGGTTCGATCCCCACAGCCGACAAACAATTTTCACCAATTTAAAAAAAAAAATCTACCCCTGTGGCTCCTCCTTCACTAATATCTTTGGAGGCCGTGATTTGACGGCTGGTAACCGCACTTCACGCGAAAAAATATATCACTTACCGAGATCTGCTTAAGCAGAGTGCCACACCCAGTGATGGGTAAAAGGCGTGATGATATATTTATTTATTTTATTTAAAGTAAGCAAGTTCTCCAGAACCCAGAATACCAAACTAGATATATTCATGTAATAATAGTAAGTAGCTATTTCTATTGAACAACAGATATCGTGGCGGTTCCATTTAGATTATTTGATCGTTTTTTTTGGCCGTCAGATATCTTTGGCCAATTGACCACGGCACAACCCTACATATTACTATTGAGGAATAAGTGTAATGGCGAGTTTACAGCTCTTCAATTAGTCATTACAATTAATAATTACAATTGTCAATTAGTGGAAGCGTTTTAAAATTTAAAAATTGTAGTATATTGTACAATAAGTATATATGGGGTAGGTGGTTCAGTGGTATTGAGTCGGCCTGTGGATCTTGAGAACCCTGGTTCGATTCCCACAGGCGACAAACAATTTTCACCAATTTAAAATCTACCCTTGTGGCTTCCCCTCCACTAATATCTTTGGGGGGCATGGTTTGACGGATGGTAACCGCACTTCACGCGCATAAATACATCACTTACCAAGATCTGCTTAGGCAGTGTACCACATTCAGTAATGGGTAAAAGACGTGATGAATAATTATTTATTTATTTTACAATAAGTATAAAATGAACATTCCATGCGAGTTGTACACTATACTTTTTCTGCGACCACTGTATTATAGCCCTATTAATATATTTTTCAATAATAAAGATGTCCTAATTTCACTATTCCAGAATGACATTTCAAAGTTGGTATCCTAGCAACTAGCAGTAACAACAAAACAAATATTAAATAAAATAATAAAAATACATACATACATACATAACATCACGCTATATCCCATTAAATGGGGTAGCACGAACCCGTTAACATGCTCATCCTGACATACGATACTCGATTCGACCATATTAACACTTCCTCCATACAAACTCTTCCTTTTCTCACAACCAAAATCCATCAACACGCAACAAACATTCATCCATTCGCTCCTGTACACCAGAATAAAAATAATACCTGAAATAGATCAACGACTATTAGCGTGGACAATCAAAACAACTTAAACCATAATCTTAAAAGTTCATGTTCACCGAAAATGTACTCATCAATCATTCTCAATTTATTATTGACAGCTGGAAAACGGCAAACGGCCGAACTTCGAATTGGAATGAATTACCGAAACGTGGTAGTTTTAAATTTGAAACAATTTATCATTTTTGACAGAACTGTGCGAAAATGAATTCATTTTTGACAGAATGTTCATTCCTGCACAGTTCTGTCACTTTTCCTATGGTAACCAAAAATGTGTTTACAATGTACCTCATTCCCCTAGCAACAACAAACACAATGAGCAGATTTCTAAGTGGTCGTAGAAAATAGTACGAGGGTCGTTCAATAAGTCCTTAGAAAATCCAAGAGATGGTGCTCGTAGTATCGAAAATGAATTTTTTCCAGTAAGCAGCACTCCTAACTAGTCAACTGTTAGAGTTTTAGCTTTAGCCGTCACGTAGTTTCATTGTTGTTGTCAATTGTAGTAAAAAACTTTTGATTGTTTATAATAATGGATAAAAGTGAGTTTCGAGCGGTGATTAAACATCTGTATTTAAAAGGCTTAATGCCGAAAGAAATTAAAGCTGAGTTGGATGAAGTTCATGGCACATCTGCTCCTGTGTTTGCAACTGTTTACAATTGGGTGAATGAGTTTAAACGTGGCCGTACATCCACAAAAGATGAACATCGTTCCGGACGCTCTGTAGAAGTGTCTACCCCCGAAATGATTGACCAAATCCACGATATGGTTTTAAGTGACCGACGAATCAAAGTGCGCGAAATAGTTGAGGCTACAGGCATATCACAAGGCACAGTCGCTTCAATTTTGCACGAAAAATTAGGTGTGAAAAAAATCTCGGCAAGATGGATGCCGCGGTTGCTCACAGTGGAGAATAAACGCAATCGTGTGGTGGACTCTGAGGCTGTTTTGGCGCTTTTCCGTCGTAATCCTGAAGATTTTCTGCGTCGATACATAACTGTGGATGAGACTTGGATACATTACTACACTCCAGAGACAAAAGAACAGTCAAAACAGTGGATTTTTAAAGGCGAACGGGCTCCGAAGAAGGCGAAGACGGAGAAATCGGCTAGCAAGGTTATGGCAACGGTCTTTTGGGATGCACGCGGAATCATCTTCATCGACTATTTGGAAAAGGGAAAAACGATAACAGGAGCGTATTATGCGTCGTTATTGGACCGGCTGAGCGAAGAAATAAAAGAAAAACGTCCTCATTTGAAACGCAAAAAGGTCCTTTTTCATCAAGACAATGCACGTGTGCACACCTGCGCAGTTGCGATGGCCAAAATTATGGAATTAAAGTTCCAATTATTGCAACATTCACCGTATTCACCAGATTTGGCCCCCAGTGACTTTTTCTTATTTCCAAACTTAAAGAAATGGCTTGACGGACGAAGGTTTACGTCCAATGAGGAGGTCATCGCCCAAACGGAAGCCTATTTTGAGGAGCTTCCGAAATCCTACTTTTTGGACGGCTTAAAAAATTTGGAAAAACGATTAGAGAAGTGTATAGAGCTAAAAGGAGATTATGTAGAAAACTAAAAAAAAAATCTACCCAAAAAAAGTGTTTTTTCTACTTTTTTCTAAGGACTTATTGAACGACCCTCGTATGTTATGCATCAAGGGAGGGAAACAAGCGATTATTCCCGCGTGTGAAGTTGACAAACCGAGACGTAACCGAGGGCCGAAGGCTCGAGCTGAAGTCGAGGTTTGCCAACTTCACACAAGGGTTAATCGCACCCTCCCATGAACCATATTATATACTATGTTCAAAGATACTCCGTTATGGCCCTCTCAGCGGGTCTATTGTTAGGGATTTAAGCTTGATTTATAGGGATGCAAGGACAGGTATGTATTCAGTATTTCCCAATTTAATTTTATTTTTATATATATTATAATAATGAAACAGAGAATTTTGTACAAATATTATTATTGATAATGAAGCAAAAAAAAATGTTACATGAAAGTAGCATTGTATAACAATTCGTCATTTATAATCCGCACAGAGATTAGAGATTTCCGTATTTAAATATTTTGCAATCCTACCCTGAGCGCCAACAGGTAGAATCTCTTACTGTGTGCGGTTCAACACAGGCTTAGTAAGTAAAGCCATATCGGAGTATCTTTGAACATACTATACTTTTCGTAACTAGTGCACAAAAATTACCGTCTTATCGGGACAAATGTCAAATATAGGTTGCGTAACTAGTTACCAAGGAAACGCCGCAAACAGCTAATAATCGTAGTCTCTAGGGAGAGAAACATGCTACCTAGGAAGAGAAACATAATGTTTCTCTTCCTAGGGGAGAAAAGCAGTGTTTCTCTCTCTAAAATTAGGGAATAAGAACGTGTCTCTTGTGCATTTGTTACGAAACAATATTTTCTGTCTCATACTCAGTACGTTGAGTGCTTATATAGGGTTAACATAAGTTTCGTAAATAGTAAAACACCCTGTATATACATGGCTCAATATATAGTAGGTATATTAGTTAATGAATTTTGTAAAATCAAAAGATTTTACTTCTTTTTTAATAAGCCGAATGGTAGATTTTTAAAAAATTTTTATATTAGTTGGATTTGAGGCTTTTAAAAAATAATAAATAAAGTTAAATTAATTATACATTTTTTATTCAAATAATTAATAAGGCGACGATTCGGCCAGAATTTGGGCCATTTTCAAGCAGTAGTGAATTAACAATTAAAATTTAAATGATTGAAGTCTACAGAGTTAACAATTAAAATCTTAAGGTGAACACCTCACGAGTCACAACGTACGTCGCCTTATTAATTATTTTAATAAAAAATCTATAATTAATTTAACTTTTTTATTATTTTTGAAAAGCCTGAAATACAACTAATATAAAAAATTTTAAAAAGTATATTAGTTAACATCTACTATGCCTCCCACCACCGAAAGAATCAATTTCACAAGTGCACAAAGAAAGATTAAATCTGCAGCACTGGCCAACAAATTGAACCAAGTTAACACTAACTCTGCACTTTACTCTAAATCTGAGTCGTCATTGTTTGACGGAATTAAATCTCCGTTCCTCTTCCAGTTTCTAGGCCGCGTATACACTCTCGCGCACACGCACGCCGCAATCAAAGGGTCCACAAAGTCCCTCCGGTCCTTATAATAGGACCATGATTAACAAAGAAACCCTAAAAGTAATTTATTCCTTTCGCCAATCTAGTTAAAATTTAATTAATCAAGAACTTGCAAACCTAAAACGAAATTATTGCTCAATTGGATTCAGATTCGATTTAAATTACGAATGACGTGACCAAGCAATCAGATTTCTTATTCTTAGCTTTGGTTCGATGGGAGAAATATGACTGACGTTATCTTCAATGAGATCTAAAAATGGTTCAAATTATTTCGCGGCTGAGGTGCACACACTATTTTTCACGTAATTAAACTACCTCGAAATTAATTACAAATTTAATTTATCTTGAGAACTCTGGTTCGATCCCCACAGCCGACAAACAATTAAATCTACCCCTGTGGCTCTCCCTCCACTAATATTTTTGAGGGCCGTGATTTGACGGCCGGTAATCGCACTTCACGCGAAGAAATATATTACTTACCGAGGTCTGATTAGGCAGAGTGCCACACCCAGTAATAGGTGAAAGGCATCATGATATATTTATTTATATCTACATTCATATTATGGGGTAGGTGGCTCAGTGGTATCTAGTCGGCCTGTGGATCTTGAGAACTCTGGTTCGATCCCCACAGCCGAAAAACAATTAAATCTACCCCTGTGGCTCTCCCTCCACTAATATTTTTGAGGGCCGTGATTTGACGGCCGGTAATCGCACTTCACGCGAAGAAATATATTACTCACCGAGGTCTGATTAGGCAGAGTGCCACACCCAGTAATAGGTGAAAGGCGTCATGATATATTTATTTATTTATATCTACATTCATATTATGGGGTAGGTGGCTCAGTGGTATCGAGTCGGCCTGTGGATCTTAAGAACTCTGGTTCGATCCCAACAGCCGAAAAACAATTAAATCTACCCCTGTGGCTCTCCCTCCACTAATATTTTTGAGGGCCGTGATTTGACGGCTGGTAATCGCACTTCACGCGAAGAAATATATCACTTACCGAGATCTGCTTACGGCGGAGTGCCACATCCAGTAATAGGTGAAAGGCGTCATGATATATTTATTTATTTATATCTACATTCATATTATGGGGTAGGTGGCTCAGTGGTATCGAGTCGGCCTGTGGATCTTAAGAACTCTGGTTCGATCCCAACAGCCGAAAAACAATTAAATCTACCCCTGTGGCTCTCCCTCCACTAATATTTTTGAGGGCCGTGATTTGACGGCCGGTAATCGCACTTCACGCGAAGAAATATATTACTTACCGAGGTCTGATTAGGCAGAGTGCCACACCCAGTAATAGGTGAAAGGCGTCATGATATATTTATTTATTTATATCTACATTCATATTATGGGGTAGGTGGCTCAGTGGTATCGAGTCGGCCTGTGGATCTTAAGAACTCTGGTTCGATCCCAACAGCCGAAAAACAATTAAATCTACCCCTGTGGCTCTCCCTCCACTAATATTTTTGAGGGCCGTGATTTGACGGCTGGTAATCGCACTTCACGCGAAGAAATATATCACTTACCGAGATCTGCTTACGGCGGAGTGCCACATCCAGTAATAGGTGAAAGGCGTCATGATATATTTATTTATTTATATCTACATTCATATTATGGGGTAGGTGGCTCAGTGGTATCGAGTCGGCCTGTGGATCTTAAGAACTCTGGTTCGATCCCAACAGCCGAAAAACAATTAAATCTACCCCTGTGGCTCTCCCTCCACTAATATTTTTGAGGGCCGTGATTTGACGGTTGGTAACCGCACTTCACGCGAAGAAATATATTACTTACCGAGGTCTGATTAGGCAGAGTGCCACACCCAGTAATGGGTAAAAGGCGTGATGAAAATTGAAAATTGTTTGTCTGTTAAACACAACTCCCACCTCTGATACCACGTGGTATCACGTGATGTTACATACTTATGACGTCATGGAGATGAAATTTATCTTTAATTAAATACAGTCTGTTCCGGTTAATGGGGACATATCAAAGTAAAAAAACATACTTTACGCTTGTAAAAAACATATTTTACGCTTGTAATGAACACATATTTTTTTCTACGATTGCATCTCCAATTATTAAAAAACATATACGTACTGAAAATAAATTCGTTCTGTCAACTGTCAATATGACAAGTTTCTGTTTTGTTTGTAACTAATGAAATAAGCGCGTATTTAATATCTTTTTCGATTGTTCCACAAAAAACCTCAACTTTACGATAATAAATGAGAGCGTAATTGTCAACTTTTCATAGCAATCGTAGACAAAATAGATTTGCGATCTAGTTACTAAACATATTTTCTTCTAACAAAACAATAACAGCTGATAAACTTTGTAACTACATTGACAGTCTATCAGTACAAATCAATCTTTTATTACAGAATTAACCGAACACGACTGTATCTTCAATAACTCTGTAGGAAGTAGGGTTTGGCATTACGCAGCCGGGCTAATGCAAAACCCTAGTTCATGCCACAGAGCCAGTGTCCAGCGAATCAGGATCAGTATGCATAATTAACTTCATCCGATCTGGGTCACAGCTGGCCACCACACACCTGACCCTTCAACACCCCCTCCACAAGCTCAGTACACCTTAAAATACACCCGTCAAATATGCACCATGCACGTGATTGGCTAGTTTGGTTGTTTATAAACAACAGCGTTCGTGTTATGTTTCAGTTTGAATTTAATTATTGAGATAGAGGCAGACATATAGAAACAAGATGAGTACTTATTTATTTTAAGCATAACTATCATGAATAATTAATAATTAATCGTAGAAAAAATTATATATGTATCACGAGCGTCGGGTGTCAAGCAATTACCGTGCTCGAGTAACAAAGAATTACTTTACGCTCTTAATACACAAATAACTATTTATAAAAAATAAATATATCATCACGTCTTTTACCCATTACTAGGTGTGGCACTCTGCCGTAAGCAGATCTCGGTAAGTGATATATTTCTTCGTGTGAAGTGCGATTACCAGCCGTTAAATCACGGCCCCCAAAGATGTTAGTGGAGGGAGAGCCACAGGGGTAGATTTAATTGTTTTTCGGCTGTGGGGATCGAACCAGGGTTCTCAAGATCCACAGGCCGACTAGATACCACTGAGCCACCTACCCCATAATATGAATGTAGATATAAATAAATAAATATATCATCACGCCTTTCACCTATTATTGGGTGTGGCACTACGCCGTAAGCAGATCTCGGTAAGTGATATATTTCTTCGCGTGAAGTGCGATTACCAGCCGTTAAATCACATCCCCCAAAGATGTTAGTAAAGGGAGAGACACAGGGGTAGATTTAATTGTTTTTCGGCAGTGGGGATCGAACCAGGGTTCTCAAGATCCACAGGCCGACTAGATACCATTGAACCACCTACCACATAATATGAATGTAGATATAAATAAATAAATATATCATGACGCCTTTTACCTATTACTGGGTGTGGCACTCCGCCGTAAGTAGATCTTGGTAAGTGATATATTTCTTCGCGTGAAGTGCGATTACCAGCCGTTAAATCACATCCCCCAAAGATGTTAGTAAAGGGAGAGACACAGGGGTAGATTTAATTGTTTTCGGCTGTGGGGATCGAACCAGGGTTCTCAGGATCCACAGGCCGACTAGATACCACTGAGCCACCAACCCCATAATGAATGTAGATATAAATAAATAAATATATCATGACGCCTTTCACCTATTACTGGGTGTGGCACTCCGCCGTAAGCAGATCTCGGTAAGTGATATATTTCTTCGTGTAAAGTGCGATTACCAGCCGTTAAATCACGGCCCCCAAAGATGTTAGTGGAGGGAGAGCCACAGGAGTAGATTTAATTGTTTTTCGGCTGTGGAGATCGAACCAGGGTTCTCAAGATCCACAGGCCGACTAGATACCACTGAGCCACCTACCCCATAATATGAATGTAAATATAAATAAATAAATATATCATGACGCCTTTCACCTATTACTGGGTGTGGCACTACGCCGTAAGCAGATCTTGGTAAGTGATATATTTCTTCGTGTGAAGTGCGATTACCAGCCGTTAAATCACGGCCCTCAAAGATGTTAATGGAGGGGGAGCAACAGGGGGATTTGTTTGTCGACTGTGGGGATCGAACCAGAGTTCTCAAGATCCACAGGCCGACTAGATACCACTGAGCCACCTACCCCATAATATGAATGTAGATATAAATAAATAAATATATCATGACGCCTTTTACCTATTACTGGGTGTGGTACTCCGCCGTAAGCAGATCTCGGTAAGTGATATATTTCTTCGTGTGAAGTGCGATTACCAGCCGTTAAATCACAGCCCCCAAAGATGTTAGTGGAGGGAGAGCCACAGGAGTAGATTTAATTGTTTGTCGGCTGTGGGGATCGAACCAGGGTTCTAAAGATCCACAGGCCGACTAGATACCACTGAGCCACTTACCCCATAATATGAATGTAGATATAAATAAATAAATATATCATGACGCCTTTCACCTATTACTGGGTGTGGCACTACGCCGTAAGCAGATCTCGGTAAGTGATATATTTCTTCGTGTGAAGTGCGATTACCAGCCGTCAAATCACGGCCCTCAAAGATGTTAGTGGAGGGAGAGCCACAGGCGTAGATTTAATTGTTTGTCGGCTGTGGGGATCGAACCAGGATTCTCAAGATCCACTGAGCACGTACCCCATATAATTTTTTAATTATTTAGATTATATGATTACTTCAAGAGATGATATTAATGGCTGGTAGCACAAGCTCTGTTTTTGCCTGTTTTAAGAGCAGTGTATTTGAGTGTTTTAGCTATCTCTAACATGTTAAAACCGTGCTCTTAGATCACCTAAAAACAGAGCTTGTGCTACCAGCCAATATTCCTTACTTATTTGACACCCTGTGTAACTTTATGTCAAATTAAAACAGATTTACGAAAGAAATTAAATACTAATTAACACTCTTTTTAACTCAGGTTAAAATAAACTTATGTCATGAATTGGAAAGCGAGTTAAACACAAACTAAAATACAGAAATAAAATAAATATATCATCACGCCTTTTACCCATTACTGAGTTATTCTGCCTAAGCAGATCTCGGTAAGTAAATTACGGCCCTCAAAGATATTAGTGGTGGGGGAGCCACAGGGCTTTATTAATCTACTTGTTAGTTGATAGCTTTAATATAAATAAAAACACTTTGATGATCGGGATATCAGTCTAATATATTTGAAACGGTTACACTTCCTACGTTTCGGCGATAACTATCGCCTTCCTCAGGGATCTACAGGTAATTAAGAGGAACTTATTATTTAAATAACACAGCAACAAAATACAAAAAACTTACATGTAACGTCTAGTCATAAGTATAAACAAAATGTTTAAAAAAACAGAACATGTCACAAATTAAAATATCTGATGTGGACACCACATGACTTCCTTGTACACGTATTAAACTATAGATATTTTTTTAATTGCACATATTTGACATTAAATCTTTTATTTTTTGTTCTAATCCATAGCAAACTTAATTTACAAAAAAATCAAAAAATATATAATATTTAAATTTAGATATCTCGTTTATGCAAAAAGCTAATTTAAAAATTCTTAATGTGCTAGACGCAGAATTTAATTCTCTAAAACTTTTATTTGCAGCATTCCTTTCTAAAATTAAAATAATACCATTTTTTTCAAGGAAAACTGTTAGCAGCTTCATGTAATGTGCCACTTCCGGTTAGTCTATTTTAACAAAAATCTATTATGTTATTTCCATTGATATAGTAGTCTTATATACCAAATTTGGAAAGTTTTAAATTATATTTGAATATAGTTTTTCATGAAAATCTATTATAGGCTTCAAGTAAAGTACCACTTCCGGTAGTTGTATAATGACCAAAAAGGGAGGTGCACAACTAGATGTTATAACAATCCTAAATATAAAGTTTCAATTTTCTACGGTTCACCGTTTTTGAGTTATGCGAGATACGTACGTACGTACGTACAGACGGCATGATGAAATTAGTCAAAATGGATTCAGGGAGGGCCAAAACACCTATTTCCGTTGAAATCTGAGAACCGAAAATTTTCGCGATTACAATACTTCCTTTACTTCGTACAAGGAAGTAAAAATGTGTTGTCATTACTCAAACAGTCGATCATCGTTTTTACTTTAATATAAATGTTAATGATAAATCTGGTTGCACAATCTAAGCATAAATATTTCTTTATGCCACATACGAAGACACTGCTACAGAATTCCACGTTTTCTCTATTCCTCATTCTCTGATCTTTCCTTTCATCACCCCATCTCTAACTTCGTTCCTAATTGACGCTTTGCCGAAAATCTGCTAAAATCACAAATCAAATCACATAGAACGCCCGACTAGCGACCTAACTCTAACCCAACCGTCTCTGCCATCAACACGTCAAGTCGTGGCCCTCTAATCTAAAATCGATATATGACCCGGATCGTCGGATCAAATGCGATCACTTTAATCACAGGCGAACTGAGCAGCCAGCTTAATGACATACTGGATATGTGGGTGTATAAACTATAATATGACGAAGTGATTATGTTAGAAAGATAAAGGTGATAGAGATTGCAGTTTACACCCCCTCTACCCTCACCCCTTGGAAAGAAGGATAATTGTATATTTTTTATCGTTTTTCAATTCTACACCTGGTATATTATTTTAAGTTTTCTTGGTGGCAACTACTATTTATTTATTTATTTATGTTACGCTGTACAACAGGAACTTAATCTCAATTACAGTAAAGGGACCGCACTCACCGAGCCGCAGTGTAGTGTTTTTACTTCCTTGTACGAAGTAAAGAAAGTATTGCAATCGCGAAAATTTTCGGTTCTCAGATTTCAGTGGAAATACGCATTTTGGCCATCCCTGAATCCATTTTGACTAATTTCGTAGTGACGTCTGTACGTACGTATGTATCTCGCATAACTTAAAAACGGTAAGCCGTAGAAAGTTTAAATTTTATATTTAGGACTGTTATAACATCTAGTTGTGCACCTCCCTTTTTGGTCATTATATAACTTCCGGAAGTGGTACTTGCCTTGAAGCCTATAATAGATTTTCATGAAAAACTATATTCAAATATAATTTAAAACTTTCCAAATTTGGTATATAAGACTACTATATCAAAGGAAACAACATAATAGATTTTGGTTAAAATAGACTAACCGGAAATGATACATTACATGTGGCTAGTAACAGTTTTTCTTGAAAAAAAATGGTATTATTTTAATTTTAGAAACAAATGCAGCAAATAAAAGTTTTATAGAATTAAATTCTGCGTCTAGCACATTAAGAATTTTTAAATTAGCCTTTTGCATAAGCGAGATATCTAATTTTAAATATTATATTTTTTTTGTTCTTTTTAATTAAGTTTGCTATGAATTAGAACAAAAAATAAAAAAATAAAAGATTTAATGTCAAATATGTGCAATTAAAAAATATCTAGTTTAATACGCGTATAAGGAAGTCATGTGGTGTCCACATCAGATTTTTTATATAATATTTAGCTTGAGTGCGATTCGAACTCGGGATCTCCGGATTTGAATTCCGTATCGCTAACCACACCACCGTACTAACGGAAAATCTAAAATATAAAATAATAAACAAGACAGGTGTATCTAAAAATATAATTTAATTCATAATTTAACCAAAACTATTCGTTCGTGACTTGTCCTTATATGTCATCAACACAATAACAGACATAGTACCGCTATTTTGTTCTGTTACACAACTGTTTACTAAATAGTTCAGCGTTTCCCCGCTCCCTGCAGCACCACGTGGCGCTAGTAGTATATATGACCTTGAGGACCACATGACTACATGCTCACACGGCACAGCTCACGTGATGTCATCGCAGGTTTTTGTTTCTAGAGTGTTTTGTTTGTGAATTATGACACAGTGTGAACGTGAGTAGCGTGGTGACGGGTGACGTGTCACCCACGTGATATTTGTTCTAGACATGCAATTGTTTTTTTCATTGATGTTATCTGAGTTTACTCTATTTTTTTTCATGATGAATAATAATTGTAGCTAATATTATTAAGTTGTGTGATTATTAAAGGTAATCATACCTATAGTTTTTGGACTAAAGTTAATTTATAAATTAACTTTAGTCAATAATAATTGTTTTCAGTTAAATCCGTCAGTACGGTGGTGTGGATAGCGATACGGAATTCGAATCCGGAGATCCCGAATTCGAATCTCACTCAAGCTAAAAATGAACTACCACACTGTGGCTCGGTGAGTGTGGACCCTGTACTGTAATTGGGATTAAATTCCTGTTGTACAGCGTAACATAAATAAATAAATTTCAACTGGAAAAACAGAAACACTTCATCTGGAACAAGTGCTTCCCGATCGACTCGACTGTAAAAATTACAAAAAACACTGGCCCTTTGGAACATTCTAAAATAAATCTGTCTTGATAATAATCAAATCTAATTTATAAAATATAATTTCCCTGAATTTCCCTTTATTCAAAGTTTGGGAAATAAGAGTAATTTGCTAAAATTCTTTCAACATTTGTCAACATTAGTGCAACAACCTCTGAACTAAAGACGCCATTGATACAACTTGTTGCAGATTGTAATCAAACAAAAATCGCGACTAATACTATATAAATATTATGAAAAAATACATATTGTGGAATATAACAACTTAGTTTAATGGAAAAGTATGATTATAAATTAATATATTTTAGGTTAGGTTTGATATTTGAACTAAAAACCAATATTTTTAGATTGGGAAGAGCCACAATTGTTACAAGTGTTATTATAAACATTTATAGTAATATTTTGACAATTAGAAATCGAAGTTCCTGGAGCAGCTTGGTTTGCAATTGATAAAGATTGTGTATAATTTGCAGATTCTGGTGTACTCACACAAGTTGAAATTAAAGATGTATTTGTTTAAATACCACTACGTGTGTGAAGACGTCTTCCGCTCATTCGCGCTATTAAAGACACTCGCTCGTGCTTTAAAAATGCGCTCATGCGGGAACATCGTCTTCCCGCACTTAGTTCGTAAATAACTATTCCGAAATTCGCAAAAATAATTACACTTGAAACAAACATTTTTCTAGCCACTGGATTGATAGGTTACAGTAATGAATAAAAATGAGTGAACATGATGAGATGCTCCTATAAATAAACTAAAAATATCATCACGCCTTTTACCCATTACTGGGTGTCGCACTCTCCTGTAACAGATCTCGGTAAGTGATAAATTACTTCGCATAAAGTGTGGTCAAATCACGGCCCCCAAAAATGTAAGTGGTGGGGGAGCCACAGGGATAGATTTAAATTGGTGAAAATTGTTTGTCGACTGTGGGGATCGAACCAGAGTTCTCAAGATCCACAGGCCGACTCGATACCACTGAGCCACCTACCCCATGTAATAATAAAACACTAAAATGGCCTACTATTACGACACCAGTCGAAATATTTTCAACGACTAGAATTAAATAAACATTGAAAGATTCACCATTCAAGTCGTCTTTATCAAACATAAAATTAACCCCATTTCATCATAAATTCCTTCCTCATTGTCTACATCCCTCTAGTGACATATTCCTGTATCTTACCCTGCTGTAAAGTCACATTCATAGCTGCATATACCTGTACTGAATAATTCCCCAAGGTACAATAATGTTTGCAATGGATACTAAGACTGTGCTACGCTATGACAAACACAAAGCAAGGATGGGTATTCTACGAGGTCGATATTTGCGTCTGGACGTCATACATCAGTAGGGTAAAGCACCCCCCAGACAATGTACGGATGAGGCATATAAATAAACTGTACTTGGATACTAGTAAACGTAATTTATAAATTGTATTCGAGATGGGTAGTTCGTGAATGATTTGTTTAATTGAACCGGTTCAGTTAGGTGAACGAAGTGATCCGGATCGCTAAATGAAAATGGTTTGGGTAGTGGATCAGGGTATGATACAGAGAACTTGATCAATTATCAATAATATTCGAACGAATCCGATTTGACTAACAATACCACATTGCCTGGTAGTACAAGCTCTGTTTTTGGGTGTTCTAAGAGCACGGTTTTAATATGTTAGTTATAGATAAAACACCCAAATACACTACTCTTAAAACACACAAAAACAAAGCAACAATTGTAAACTGTAAACTATAAGTACCACTGTCAAAATAAATCAAATAAGTTTTGCGGTATTTTAAAATGTTCTATTTTGCAAGTTGTATACAGAGTAAAATGTTTTAAAATATCTATTAGGTTTTCTATTGATCTGTCTTGTACACTTGTACACTTTATTGTCACCTAAGTTAGGAAAAATGTTTTCATATTGAGCTAATTTTGCAGGAAATTACTTTTTTCTACGAATGCTATGACAAGTTGACAATTACGCTCTCATTTGTTATCGTAAAGTTGACGTTTTCTGTGGAACAATCGAAATAGTTATTTGTGTATTAAGAGCGTAAAGTGATTCTTTGTTACTCGAGACACTTTACGCTCGTGATACACACATAATTTTTTCTACGATTGCATCTTAAAGTTATTAAAAAACGTAGGTATACGTCTAAAACTAAATTCGTTTTGTTAACTGTCAATATGACAAGTTTCTGTTTTGTTTGTATCCCTGGTAACTATTGAAATAATCTTTTTCGATTGTTCCACAGAAAACGTCAACTTTACGATGACAAATGAGAGCGTAATTGTCATCTTTTCATAGCAATCGTAGAAAAAATATATTTTTTGCGCATCTCCGATGGCAACGCGCGAAAAAGATATTAAATGCGCGCTTATTTTAATAGTTACCAGCGATATAAACAAAACAGAAACTTGTCATATTGACAGTTGACAGAATTAATTCATTTTCAGTACGTATACGTTTTTAAAAAAATTATGTGTGCATCACGAGCGTAAAGTGTCTTTGTTCCTCTTGCACTATTGCAGCTTTCTCCTCTTAATACACAAATAACTATTTGTACTCGTAACCTTCAAAATAACACTTCCCACATGCTACACTCAATCTGGAACAAGTGCTTCCCAATCGACTCGAAAATTGCAAAAAACACTGACTTATTGGAACATTCTAAAATAAATCTGTCTTGATTATAATAAAATCTAATTTATAAAATGAAAACAATCGTCACGCTTTTTACCTATTACTGGATGTGACACTCTGCCGCAGTAGATCGCTTCAAAGATATAGTTTTCAAATTGACAGGCTGACTAGATATCACTGGGCCAGTTACCCAATACTAAAGCAAAAAAATAAAATCCACCCTTCTTTTGTTACTGATGTTACCATGTAACCAAGTAACGGATTCGTACACAAAGTGTTTATTCTTCTTCGTTTGTTTGTTCTGCATATTGAAGGTGTTGACAACCACAAGTTGTCGTTGCTAAGCAGCCGGTTCATGTGAATTGTAAATAAACGTGGAGAAAAGTTTGGATACCGCTGTGTTTACATACGAGAATCCACACTTCACCAGCGCTAGAATAATATATGCAAAACGAGGAATTCTATACCAGTTGGTGTTTACTATTTGTAGAGAGAAATATTTTTCTCACATTTTTCAGAGGTGAAAAGAACTAAATAAAATACGAACAGTCATGTTTTTAAAGATAGTATTGTACCCTCAAGAGAAAGAGCTCGCAAATTCAAATCTCGCTTACGTGACAAAAAATTGGATGTCTGTAGAAGAATTTTTCTCAATTTTTTTCCCTTAACTCTACTAGAAAACGCGAAGATTCGTCAAGAAAATTAGCCAATAATCACACTTTTAATATTACCTATAAAGCTGCATTCACAGCGATCCAATTAATAATTATAATCAACAAATACAATTATTAATTAGTAGCTGCCCGATCGACTCGGCTGTAAAAATTGCAAAAAACATTAGCCCTTTGGAACATTCTAAAATAAATTTATATTTTATAAAATTTATAAAATACAACTTCCCTGAATTTCCCTTTATTCAAAGTTTGGGAAATAACAGTAATTTGTTAAAAACTCGTAAAATATGATAAAAATGTCAAACGAAGCAATTGTTTCTAGTAAAACAAATAGTCATGTCCTACTTAATTTTATGTACGCTCGTAGATAAAAATTTGAAATTAAAGATGTATTTTTTTAAATACCAGTACTCGAACAAACTACGTGCGTGAAGACGTCTTCCGCTCATTCGCGCTATTAAAGATTAGGAAGAGCCACAATTGTTACAAGTGTTATTATAAACATTTATAGTAACATGTTGACAATTAGAAATCGAAGTTACTGGAGCAGCTTGGTTTGCAATTGATAAAGATTGTGTATAATATATAATAATATATAACAAGTGGATGAATATGATTGAAGGGTTGTTGCGTGAGCGAAAGATTCTGAGCGTGAAGAATAAACGAGCTTGTATGAAAAGAATTATGAATGTGGTTGAAGCAAAAGTGGTGTGTCAGGATAGGAATGTTTGGAGAAAATTAATTGCTGGATAAATATGATGAATGAAGACAAGTGTATGATTCTTGATTTTAGATTAATTGGTTAGATATTTCAAGTGTTTAACTGCAATTGTGTGGAGACAATCTTCAGAAACAAGCGCAGTGTACAGGAGCGAATGGATTAATGTTTGTTGTGTGTTGATGGATTTTGGTTGTGAGAAAAGAAAGAGTTTGTGTGGAGGAAGTGTTAATGTGGTCGAATCGAGTATCGTGTGTCAGGATGAGAATGTTGACGGGTTCGTGCTACCCCATTTAATGGGATATAGCGTGATGTTATGTATGTATGTATGTATAATTTGTAGATTCTGGTGTACTCGCACAAGTTTAAATTAAAGATGTATTTTTTTTAAATACCACTACGTATGTGAAGACGTCTTCCGCTCATTCGCGCTATTAAAGACACTCGCTCGTGCTTTAAAAATGCGCTCATGCGGGAACATCGTCTTCCCGCATTTAGTTCGTAAATAACTATTTTGTCATATGACATGACTAAAAGTACAGCGACTAATTTAAAGTTAAATTTATGACAGAAAAATTCGGATGACGCCTGGATACGAACCAGAAACCTGCTGCTTTCCGGACAGAGATATTAACCACTACATCACGGCACCCAGGGACGAAGTATGCTTAACGTAACATCGATCCCAAGACCTCTATAAGATAGGTATTGACAACGGGTGGCAGAACTAAAAGTACAGTAACAATGATAAATTTAACCGAAAATCTTAACTAAAAATAGTCACCTACCCCAAGGTTTTAGTTTATCAAAAAATACTTCCCACCCTGTATAACATTCAACCCCCAAACACACGCTACAAACCACCACCACCCGCACAATCCCATCCACAAAGCCATTGTGCCGTAACTCTTTCTCGTGACAATAGATGGCAGCTCTGTCCTCGCACGCGTGCGCAGAGCCATCAATCCCGCGCGACCGGAACCGCCGATGTTTCCTGCTTACGTGCAGGATTTAGCATTTCCGCTCCTGCTGGCAGGAATAGGAAAAGGGCGGAGGACGGGATCGAATACCGGCGCTCGGAGTAGAATAACGAAATGTAAAATGAAAGCACTGATCCGGAATTGAATGTTCGAATGTGACATAAATTTTCTAAATGCGGGCCTGTGTTGATATTGGTGGATGTTTAATGGGGATTGTAATTTTGTTTGTGACCTACATTGACACAAACTAGTTTATTTATTCATTTGTTATCAAGGGACTTCGCGGCACTGACTCGAACCGAAACTTTTTGGAGCGCGGTTGCAACAATAATAATAATATATCATCACGCCTTTTAGACATTACTGGGTGTGGCACTCTGCCTAAGTAGATCTCGGTAAGTGATATATTTTTTCGCGTGAGTGCGGTTACCAGCCGACAAATTACGGCCCCCAAAGATATTAGTGGAGGGGGAGCCACAGGGGTAGATTTAAATTGGTGAAAATGGTTTGTCGGCTGTGAGGATCGAACCAGGTTGCAGTTAAAGGTAAAATTTCGGTTTCAATAAAAAAATAAATATATCATCACACCTTTTACTCATTACTGGGTGTGCACTTTGCCGCAGCAGATCTCGGTAAGTGATATATTTCTTCGCCTGAAGTGCGGTTACCAACCGTCAAATCACGGCCCCCAAAGATGTTATTTAAACAATATATTATATGGGTTTCGATTTCGATACGGAATTTGTAGAATAATAAATTTCGGTTTCCTTAGAGTTTCGGTATTTTTCGGTTACGGTTTCGGTTCAATATGCCTTTAAAAGAAACCTAAGATATTTACGCGCACTGTATAATTTTTTTAAGTAATTATTTCGCAAAATTTGTAATAGTTATTTGTGTATTAAGAGCGTAAAGTGATTCTTTGTTACTCGAACACGGTAATTGCAGCGCGAGCCGAAGTCGGGAGCTGCAATAGTGCAAGAGGAACAAAGACACTTTACGCTCGTGATGCACACATAATTTGTTCTACGATTGCATCTTAAAATGATTAAAAAACGTATACGTACTGAAAATAAATTCGTTCTGTCAACTGTCAATATGACAAATTTCTGTTTTGTTTGTAGCGCGCATTTAACATCTTTTTTCTACGGTTGCTATGAAAAGTTGACAATTATGCTCTCATTTGTCATCGCAAAATTGATGTTTTCTGTGGAACGTTCGAAAAATATCTTTTTTGCACATCCCCAATGGCAACGCGCGAAAAAGACGTTAAATTCGCGCGTTGCCATTGAAAACGTGCGAAAAAGATATTAAATGCGCGCTAATTTTAATATTTACCAGGGATACAAACAAAACATAAACTTGCCATATTGACAGTTGACAGAACGAATTTATTTTCAGTACGTATACGTTTTTTAATCATTTTAAGATGCAATCGTAGAACTAATTATGTGTGTATCACGAGCGTAAAGTGTCTTTGTTCCTCTTACTCTATTGTTCGAGTAACAAATAATAACTTGACGCTCTTAATAGACAAATAACTATTTTCGGTTTCGGTTTTTTTAGAATTATAAATTTCGATTTCGTTAAGTTTTCGATATTTTTCTGTTCTGTTCTTCTGACAACATTTCATGATCTACATTGTTAAAAACCAATAAGAGTTAATTTCAGCAAAAAAAGTAAATGTGCGCCAATGCATATTATCATTGTATGTGTGGGAGTAATTATTTTTCGATATTCATTTGTTTGTGACGGGCACAGTTTCTTGATATTTCCATGCAATGAATAATAGGTCACGGCGTGGCGTCGTGCCCAGGACAAATGACAGTTTGTCGTGACTGGGCATACGTATCTAGTGCGCCAGGTCGTGGTAAGTGCATGGAATTTACTTTTAAAATGACATTAACGACGACAATTTCTACGTAGCACAATGACTGATCACTACAACAATAACATACAAAGCTGAAGATACGTGGACATTGTTTCTGACCTTTTGTTCTTAAATGCTAGAATTTTCTGGTATTTCACAGAGATGTCGTTACTTCATAGTGCGTCCTATTACTAGTTATAATAAAATAAAGAAATATATCATCACGCCTTTTACCCATTACTGGGTGTGGCACTCTACCTAAGTAGATCTCGATAAGTGATATATTTATGCGCGTGAACTGACCGTCAAATCACGGCCCCCAAAGATGTTAGTGGAGGAAGAGCCGCAGGGGTAGATTTAATTGTTTGTCGGCTGTAGGGATCGAACCAGGGTTCTCAAGATCCACAGGCCGACTCGATACCACTGAGCCACCTATCTCATTTTTACTAGTTACTGTGGCACAATTGCATTGCTGTTGTTTAAGAAGAAAATGTTCG
Organism: Pterostichus niger; assembly: GCA_947425015.1. Taxonomy (NCBI): domain Eukaryota; kingdom Metazoa; phylum Arthropoda; class Insecta; order Coleoptera; family Carabidae; genus Pterostichus; species Pterostichus niger. The sequence continues at coordinate 1,808,058 of OX380343.1, forward strand.
TGAATTCAAATTTTGTTCAAAATATTTCAACATTTATTTTTGCGCAAGATGAGCGCAGAGATGTTTAAACATTTATATTTAATGAATTAAATTAAATGAAATAATATCATCTTCATGACTCATAACATAGTTAAATAAAAATAAATAAATATATCATCACGCCTTTTACCCATTACTGGGTGTGGTACTCTGCTGAAGCAGATCTCGGTAAGTGATATATTTCTTCGCGTGAAGTGCGGTTACCAGCCGTTAAACCACCGCCCCCAAAGATGTTAGTGGAGGAGGAGCCACAGGGCTAGATTAGATGAGTGTCAAATATGATATTTAAGCGTTCATAGTAAGAAGTAAAGAAAGTATTGTAATCGCGAAAATTTTCAGTTTTGAGATTTTAGCGGAAATATCCATTTTGACCATCCCTGAATCCATTTTGAATAATTTCGTCGTGACGTCTGTACTTACGTTTGTATCTCGCATAACTCAAAAATGGTAAGCCGTAGAAAATTGAAATTGTGTATTTAGGACTGTTATAACATCTAGTTGTGCACCTCCCTTTTTGGTCATTATATAACTTCCGGAAGTGGTACTTGCCTTGAAGCCTATAATAGATTTTCATGAAAAATTTGGTATATAAGACTACTATATCAAAGGAAACAACATAATAGATTTTGGTTAAAATAGACTAACCGGAAATGATACATTACATGTAGCTAGTAACAGATTTTCTTGAAAAAATGGTATTATTTTGATTTTAGAAATAAATGTTGCAAATAAAAGAGAATTAAATTCTGCATCTAGCACATCAAGAATTATTAAATTAGCCTTTTGTGTAAGCGAGATATCTAAATTTAAAAATTATATATTTCTTGTTTTTACTTCCTTGTACGAAGTAAAGGAAGTATTGTAATCGCGAAAATTTTCGGTTCTCAGATTTCAACGGAAATAGGTGTTTTGGCCTCCCTGAATCCATTTTGACTAATTTCGTCATGCCGTCTGTACGTACGTATGTAGGTACGTATCTCGCATAACTCAAAAACGGTAAGCCGTAGAAAATTGAAACTTTATATTTAGGACTGTTATAACATCTAGTTGTGCACCTCCCTTTTTGGTCATTATACAACTACCGGAAGTGGTACTTTACTTGACGCCTATAATAGATTTTCATGAAAAACTATATTCAAATATAATTTAAAACTTTCCAAATTTGGTATATAAGACTACTATATCAATGGAAATAACATAATAGATTTTGGTTAAAATAGACTAACCGGAAGTGGCACATTACATGAAGCTGCTAACAGTTTTCCTTGAAAAAAATGGTATTATTTTAATTTTAGAAAGGAATGCTGCAAATAAAAGTTTTAGAGAATTAAATTCTGCGTCTAGCACATTAAGAATTTTTAAATTAGCTTTTTGCATAAACGAGATATCTAAATTTAAATATTATATATTTTTTGATTTTTTTTTAAATTAAGTTTACTATGGATATTAGAACAAAAAAATAAAAGATTTAATGTCAAATATGTGCAATTAAAAAAATATCTATAGTTTAATACGTGTACAAGGAAGTCATGTGGTGTCCACATCAGATATTTTGTAATTAAATTTGCTATGAATTAGAAAAAAAATAAGAACAAAATAAAATATTTAATGTCAAAGTAAAATTACGTCAAATATGTGTAATAAAAAAAAGTAGATATAGTATAATACGCGTACAAGGAAGTCATATGGTGTCCACATGAAATTTTTTTTAAGATATTATAATTGTTATATCGAGTTTATCTAAATTTATGGATAGTACTGTAGTGACAATAACAGATAATTAATATTTATATTTGATGATTGAAAAACACAATACCTTTCATAGAAGAAATGCGAGATTAAAGTAAAATCCATGAATCCATACCTGCAACAAAACAAAAACAATTAGTTCGGGCCTGGGCGTTTAACAATCCTAATTTACTATTGTACATATTCAAATTCAACGCATTTCATTCCAAATACAAAATTTCTCGCTTGAAAAAACACAATCTTTAATTTATAATTCGCGAAATTTCATCAGTTTCAAACAAACCTAAACAAAGAACAGTAAAATATTACGCTTTCGTTAAAAGGCTTTAGTGCACAAAAGCTCGAGCGAAGCTTTTAAGCTCAGAAAGCCGTCGAATCGAAGAGAAAGACGGAAACGGAAGAAGAACTGGCATAAAAAGAAAATTAATATCTGTCGCGAATCTTTGAGATCCAGGGACTACTCAAGACTTCAATGGCGAGAAATGGAAAAGAGAAATAATATATTTTTTTATTGTTTTTTATGAGAGAAAAAGTTTCGGTTTCTGTTTGTTGTAAGGGCCATTTGGTTCTTTTTAAAGCTCGTCCTTGGCGCGTGTAACGTGCAACTACCGCGAGATTAATTGAATTCGGGTGTTGTTTGACATTTCATTAACACAAAAATGTAACAAATAACGTCTGTTGAGTTTTGAAAAAAAATTGCGCGATTAAAGATATATACAGGGTGGTAAAATTAGATTCAAAATAGGGATAGCCTTGGAAATGAAAATAAATAGGTTCTGATAATAAAATATCAAACTAAACACTTGTCTAAGTCTCACAAAATTCAGCCTCCAAGTCACCTTATGAGGGCATCGTCAGAGGCTGGCCAGCACAGTTGGTAACCATAGACGCGTTTCGCTCTTATTAGAGCTCATCAGTATGGTATAACCTACTTCTTCACCTAGAACAAAGTTCACGTGAAGAAGCTGGTGACGAAGGACTGTGCCAGCAGAGAATAAGATCTCTAAAAAAACGGTAAGATGACATGAGAAGTTCTGTCGAATCAGTAATGCCATCTACCGAAAAAGCAAAAGACAATTAATTTTGTCTTTGTTGTTTTTTATTTAAATTCGTTCTGTCAAATGTCAATATGACAAGTTCCAGTTTTGTTTGTATCCTTGGTAACTATTGAAATAAGCGCGCATTTAACATCTTTTTTCTATGATTGCTATGAAAAGTTGACAATTACGCTCTCATTTGTCATGTTGACGTTTTCTGTGGAACAATCGAAAAATATCTTTTTTGCGCATCTCCAATGGAAACGCGCACCTTCGGCTCGCGCTGCAATTACCGTGTTCGAGTAACAAAGAATCACTTTACGCTCTTAATACACAAATAACTATTTCGCGCGTTGCCATTGGAAACGCGCGACAAACATATTTTTCGATTGTTCCACAGAAAATGACAACTTTAAGATGACAAATGAGAGCGTAATTATCAAATTTTCATAGCAATCGTAGAAAAAGTGTATTTTTCATTATAACTTTTTTAGACTATTCAAATACGAGTATCTAAGTTAAAAATTATTTATGATAAAAACAAAATAAAGTAAACGAATTAAATGAAATATAAACTTTAAACTAAATTTTTAAAATATTTGCCATTTTGTATTTTATTTGATATTTAAATCTAATGAATTTAACAAGCGCTGGTGACACTCCCTTTCTTTCTTATATTTTGATTCGTTTACTGTTCTAACATAGAGTGTTTAACTGCACTTCTCTAGTATTCACTTTCAAAAACAAGCGAAGAACGACACTTTCTTTCTAATCTATCCGACTCATTTTCAGTCCTTACTATAAAGTGTCGCACTGCAATTGTATAAAACCTACTTTCAAAACAAGTTCAGACCTATGCTCCCTTCATTTCTTTATAGATTTGTTGTTCGAGGAATGGACGTAAGTGAAAGATTTATGAAACAGGTGTACAGGAGCGAATGGATGGATGTGATTGAGAATTCGTTGCGTGATGAAGAATGGCATGGATAAACTAAATTTAAAATAAAATAAAATAAATATATCATCACGCCATTTACCCATCACTAGGTGTGGCATTCTGCCTAAGCAGATCTCGGTAGGTGATATATTTTTTCGCGTGAAGTGCGGTTACCAGCCGTCAAATCACGGCCCCCTAAGATATTAGTGGAGGGGGAGTTACAGGGGTAGATTTAAATTGGTGAAAATTATTTTTCGGCTGTGGAGATCGAACCAAACAATTTTCACCCACTAAACCAAAATTTAATGTTTTCAAATGCTAGTAAATATAGTAAAATATTAAATTACATATGTTTCCTATTATATATTTAAAAAAAATGTTGTGTAAAAAACAAAATAAAAATAATGAGATTGCATTCTTGTTTCTGTTAGTTTTCTTCTCTTCTGTTTCGTGTTTCACAGCACCGTATAATTTTTTCTGCAGTTACCTAATTAAATATAGTAGAACAAACTTCAATAACTGTTGGCAGACCTGTTTTTCATTTCTCTACTTTTATCAACAGACAAACCTGAAGTTACAGCCGTTACAACAAAACGAGAAATATTGTTGAAAGAAGTTCATTTTCTGTATTATTAAATATTTGCTGTATGTACGCGGCACTAAAACAACATTCTTTTTGTTCTTGAAACTATTATATGAGATTGTAGAAATGAAATGTATCATTTTGTGCTTTTATAGCCTAGAAGAATAAGAATAATGCTACAGTTATTTATTAATAACTAGAAATAAATAAACATAAATATATCATCACGCCTTTTATCCATTACTGGGTGTGACATTCTACTGTAGCATATCTTGGTAAGTGATATATTTTATCACGTGAAGTTAGGTTACCAACCGTCAAATCACGCCTGCAAAGATGTTAGTGGAGGGGGAGCCACAGTGGTGAAAATTGTATGTCTCCAAGTATATATATTTTCTAGCTTTTGAAATAAATATATTAAATAAATAAATATATCATCACGCCTTTTATCCTTTACTGGGTATAGCATTCTACTGTAGCATATCTCGGTAAGTGATATATTTTTTCACGTGAAGTGGGGTTACCAACCGTCAATTCACGCCCAAAAATATGTTAGTTATTTATTAATAACTAGGAATAAATAAACATAAATATATCATCACGCCTTTTATCCATTACTGGGTGTGACATTCTACTGTAGCATATCTTGGTAAGTGATATATTTTATCACGTGAAGTTAGGTTACCAACCGTCAAATCACGCCTGCAAAGATGTTAGTGGAGGGGGAGCCACAGGGGTGAAAATTGTATGTCTCCAAGTATACATATTTACTAGTTTTTGAAATAAATATATTAAATAAATAAATATATCATCACGCCTTTTATCCTTTACTGGGTATGGCATTCTACTGTAGCATATCTCGGTAAGTGATATATTTTTTCACGTGAAGTATAGTTACCAGCCGTCAAATCACGGCCCACAAAGATGTTAGTGGAGGGAGAGCCACAAGGGTAGATTTAAATTGGTGAAAATTGTTTGTCGGCTGTGGGGATCGAACCAGGATTCTCAAGATCCACAGGTCGACTTGATACCACTGAGCCACCTACATCATATTAAATGCAGTGAAAATTATTAGTCTTCAAGTATATATATTTTTTAGTTTTTGAAATAAATATATTAAATAAATAAATATATCATCACGCCTTTTACCCATTACTGGGTGTGTTACTCTACTGTAGCAGATCTCGGTAGGTGATATATTTATTCGCGTGAAGTACAGTTACCAGCCGTCAAATCACGGCCCACAAAGATGTTAGTGGAGGGAGAGCCACAAGGGTAGATTTAAATTGGTGAAAATTGTTTGTCGGCTGTGGGGATCGAACCAGGATTCTCAAGATCCACAGGTCGACTTGATACCACTGAGCCACCTACATCATATTAAATGCAGTGAAAATTATTAGTCTTCAAGTATATATATTTTTTAGTTTTTGAAATAAATATATTAAATAAATAAATATATCATCACGCCTTTTACCCATTACTGGGTGTGTTACTCTACTGTAGCAGATCTCGGTAGGTGATATATTTATTCGCGTGAAGTACAGTTACCAGCCGTCAAATCACGGCCCACAAAGATGTTAGTGGAGGGAGAGCCACAAGGGTAGATTTAAATTGGTGAAAATTGTTTGTCGGCTGTGGGGATCGAACCAGGATTCTCAAGATCCACAGGTCGACTTGATACCACTGAGCCACCTACATCATATTAAATGCAGTGAAAATTATTAGTCTTCAAGTATATATATTTTTTAGTTTTTGAAATAAATATATTAAATAAATAAATATATCATCACGCCTTTTACCCATTACTGGGTGTGTTACTCTACTGTAGCAGATCTCGGTAGGTGATATATTTATTCGCGTGAAGTACAGTTACCAGCCGTCAAATCACGGCCCACAAAGATGTTAGTGGAGGGAGAGCCACAAGGGTAGATTTAAATTGGTGAAAATTGTTTGTCGGCTGTGGGGATCGAACCAGGATTCTCTAGATCCACAGGCCGACTTGATACCACTGAGCCACCTACATCATATTAAATGCAGTGAAAATTGTTAGTCTCCAAGTATATATATTTTCTAGTTTTTGAAATAAATATATTAAATAAATAAATATATCACCACGCCTTTTACCCATTACTGGGTGTGGCACTCTACTGTAGCAGATCTCGGTAGGTGATATATTTATTCGCGTGAAGTACAGTTACCAGCCGTCAAATCACGGCCCACAAAGATGTTAGTGGAGGGAGAGCCACAAGGGTAGATTTAAATTGGTGAAAATTGTTTGTCGGCTGTGGAGATCGAACCAGGATTCTCAAGATCCACAGGCCGACTCGATACCACTGAGCCACCTACCCTATATTAAATGCAGTATGAAATAATAGTTATTTTTGTATTAAGTGCGCGAAATAAGTGTTTTGTTGCAACTTTTAGTCGAGACCGTAAAATCGGAAAAAAGTCATTTGAACGCGCCAAAAAGCAAGAATTTTGCCCACGAAATACAAATAACATTTTTCTACTGTCAAAAAAGACTAATACAATAATTATTGATTTATTTAAATAAACTGTAGGAAAACAGTCAACAATAATATGAAGTTGATACTATTGATGCGTTGTAACTAATAAAACCTGACAATAAATAATTTGGGAGCGTGCGTGAGATACTCATTTTGCGCACTAGAATATGAAACTCATTTTGCGCACTAGGGTGCAAAATAATGCGCAAAATACGTGTTGTCATGGTAATGTAAATGATGAAAAAATCACGTATTTCGCGTATTGATATTAGTGAAAAAAATGAACATTTTTTGACAGTTATAAAAAATAATAATTTGGGAACCCTAGTACACACAGTGTGCAAAATACGCGTTGTCATGGTAATGTAAATGATGAAAAAATCGTGTACTTCACGTATTGATATTAGTGAAAAAAAATGAACATTTTTTGACAGTTGTAGAAAAAAATTATTTGGGAACCGTAATGCATACAGTGCGCAAAATACGCGTTGTCATGGTAATATAAATGATGAAAAAATAGTGTACTTCACGTATTGATACTAGTGAAAAAAAGTGAACATTTTTTGACAGTTATTTACCATATTAATTAGCATAAACAAATTTCATACAGATTTGAATAAAACTTGTACTATCTCCTTTCTTAACCAACAATAAACTTCCTAATTTGAAGTGAACTCAACTATTCACCAATTCACCCAATCCCTTCAACTAGTTTGTTTGTTTCGATTCTAAATTGTCTTTTATCTCTCCCAGCCAACTGATCCAGTTTCTATTTCCTCAATCACAAGTTACACATTGGATCAGTCTGGGTTTACTTCAACATCACAAATATATTGTGGGTTTAGATCAACTGATACCTTATCCGAGATCTTGCCATGTTTGTCTCTGTTCCAGTCCTGGAAATGAGATCGTTCCATGGCTTGGAACAAGCTGTTCCATGGGCGGAGATGTGGGAGGGGTTGTTTATTACGTTGTTTGGTTTTATCATATGAAAATTGGATCGTTGGATGTTGTTGTTGATTTTTGTTTACTTTCTTGTATTAGTATCAAGTATTAGGAAAGAAAAACTAACATATTAAATTGACTTTACAAAAATTGTGCGTCTAGTGAAAAAATAAATATTTATTGCTATTACTGTTCGAAAAGAAAATAACAAGCAGATTTATAAAATTGATTGGATTTGGAGTTAGCTAATTTCATTTTTATTTCGGATGAAATTTACTGGCATTGAAGATATTTACAAGACTGTATAGGATTGTTCACAAATTTAAAATAAATATATCATCACGCCTTTTACCCATTACTGAGTGTCGCACACTGTCAAAGCAGATCTCAGTAAGTGATATATTACTACGCGTGTGTAACTGCATTGTGTTAAATGTATTTTTAAACAAGCGCAGGCGATGCTGCCTTCATTTCTTATAGATTCGTTGTTAGAGATATGGGCGTAAGTGAAGATTTACGATACAGGTGTACAGGAGCGAATGGATGGATGTTTGTTGCGTGATGATGGATTTTGGTTGTGAGGAAAGAAAGAGTTCGTATGGAGGAAGTGTTAATGTGGTTGAAATGAGTATCGTGTGTCAGGATGAGAATGTTGACGGGTTCGTGCTACCCTATTTAATGGGATATAGCGTGATAATATGTATGTATGTGAAGTGCGGTTACCAGCCGTCTAATCACGGCCCCCAAAGATGTTAGTGGTGGTGGATTTAATTTGGTAGAAATTCTTTGTCGGCATTGGGGATCAAACCAGGGTTCTCAAGATCCACATACCGACTCGATACCACTGAGGCATCTACCCCATAATAATAGTTTTACAGAATGCAGTAAAAAGAGTTTAGGGTAAAAATATCAATTCTAAACCAAAAAAACATAGAATTAAATATAAAATAAAAAAAAAATCCTAAAAAAGTTAAAAATAAATTTACAATTTCAGTAGAATTTTTAAAAATAAAATAAATAATTATATCATCACGCCTTTTATCCATTACTGGGTGTGGCACTCTGCCGAAGCAGATGATATATTTCTACGCATGAAGTGCGGTTACCAGCCGTCAAATCACGCCCCCCAAAGATGTTAGTAGTTGTGAAACCACAGAGGTAAATGTAATTTGGTGAAAATTGTTTGTCGTCTGTGCGGATCGAACCAGGGTTCTCAAGATCCACAGGCCGACTCGATACCACTGAGCCACCTACCCCATATTTTAATATTGGAAAAATAGTATGTAACATACGTAGGAAAGGGCCATTGCAAAACTCGTACTATTGGAACACTCTCTCTCGCTCGTACTCCAACTTTCGTACTCATTGTACAATTAAACCTTTTCCTCACTAGTATTACAATATACTATTCTCATATCATGAAATACGTATAACATTCTATGATGATATACGTAGGGTTGTGCATTTGACCAGTCAAATATTTTTCGGTCAATTGACCGAAGAAACATTTAATAAAAATCACAATTAAAATTGTAATTTATTTATATAGTACTGTTTACTACAACCAATATTACTGAAAATGAAAAACCAACAACAACTAATAAACAAAACCATATCAAATTTAAAATAAAGGGGAAAATAAAGTAAAAGACGTAATGAAATGAAATAATATGTATTTAATTTATTGTAAAGTAAAGTAAGCAAATTCTCCAGAACCCAGAATACCAAACTAGATATATTCATGTAATAATAGTAAGTAGCTATTTCTATTAAACAACAGATGTCGTGGCGGTTCCATTTAGATTATTTGACCGTTTTTTTTTGGCCGTTAAATATTTTTGGTCAATTGACCAGTCAATTCACCCAGGGCCGTCTTAAGCATCTCCTGGGCCCTAGGCAATATAATATTTAGGGCCCCAAAACATATAAATATATATAAATACATTGTATCGGAGTGTTAGTGTCAAATTATAATTATTGTATTATTTTGCATTTGTGTTACCAGCTGCCATCCCTCAATAGAATTCATATCAAATGTAGTAATTATTAAAAATATTTTGGTCAGAAAATGACTTAAAACTTAAAATGTGTATATTTTTTTTCTATTTTTTTCATTTTAGTCGAACAATTCGGGCCCCCCAGAGTCTCGGGCCCCCAGCACTTGCCTAGTTTGCCTAGGCGAAAAGACGGGCCTGAATTGACCACGGCACAACCCTAGATATACGTATTGTACAATACTCGACGGATTATCAAGCACGGCCTACGGCCTCATTCAAACAATTTTTTCCTTCTTCTATTGTAATATGACACATTGCAATACTTATATCATAAATAACTATTATTATTTATGAAGCTCAGTAAGGTCTGTTTTCGTGTAGCAATGTTATATCCATTAATGGAACAATTTTATTATTCATGGTTTTATATTATATGAATGAAATGTCAATTACTGTAATTATTCTACTTTTCTTGTTCCACTGAATTCGCTATTACAGGTATTCAGAATGTTATATGAAAATTCTGGAAAATTGTTACTTTCCTGAAATTAATTGAAACAAATTATTTGTAGGTAGCCATATAATTTTAGTAAATATTACAGAAATGATATTAAATTTTGTAAATGAAATGCTTTGTACAGGAATTTAATTATATTGGTATTTGTTGAAAAGTTTCCTAATTGATTTTTTAATCATGAATCATAAATTGGTATCCTGAAATATGTAACAGATATTATTATTTTTATGTGGTAGGTGGCTCAGTGGTATCTTGAGAACCCGGGTTCGATCCCCACAGCCGACAAACAATTTTCACCAAATTAAATCTACCCCTATGGCTCCCGCTCCACTGACATCTCTGGCAGCAGTGATTTGACGGCTGGTAATTGTACTTCACGCAAAGAAATATATCACTTACCGAGATCTGTTTTGGCAGAGTGCCACACCCAGTAATGTGTAAAAGGCGTGATGATATATTTATTTATAAAATCTATCCTTGCGACTCCCCTTCCACTAGGATCTTTAGGGGTCGTGATTTGACGGATGGTAACTGTACTTCACGCGAATAAATATATCACTAACCGAGATCTGTTTTGGTAGAGTGCCACACCCAGTAATGGACAATAAAAACTATCCTTGCGACTCCCCTTCCACTAGCATCTTTAAGGGGCGTAATTTGACGGCTGGTAATTGTACTTCACGCAAAGAAATATATCACCTACCGAGATCTGTTTCGACAGAGTGCCACACCCAGTAATGTGTAAAAGGCGTGATGATATATTTATTTATAAAATCTATCCTTGCGACTCCCCTTCCACTAGGATCTTTAGGGGTCGTGATTTGACGGATGGTAACTGTACTTCACGCGAAGAAATATATCACTTACCGAGATCTGCTTACGACAGAGTGCCACACCCCCAGTAATGTGTAAAAGGCGTGATGATATATATATATTTATAAAATCTATCCTTGCGACTCCCCTTCCACTAGGATCTTTAAGGGCCGTGATTTGACGGATGGTAACTGTACTTCACGCGAATAAATATATCACTAACCGAGATCTGTTTTGGTAGAGTGCCACACCCAGTAATGAGCAATAAAAACTATCCTTGCGACTCCCCTTCCACTAGCATCTTTGGGGAGCGTAATTTGACAGATGGTAACTGTACTTCACGCGAATAAATATATCACTTACCGAGATATGTTTTGGCAGAGTGCCACACCCAGTAATGAGTAAAAGGCGTGATGATATATTTATTTATAAAAACTATCCTTGCGACTCCCCCTCCACTAGGATATTTAGGGGCTGTGATATGACGGCTGGTAACTGTACTTCACGCGAAGAAATATATCTGCTACGGTACAAGGCCATACCAAGTAAAATGATACATTTATTTATTTTTTAAAAATGATAGTGTCTGTATGATGGTACAGTTTGTGAATGTGCTTCCCGTGCATCAATTTTCATTTTTAACAAACTCCGAATGCCGTTCGAAATTTCCCGGCATCGGTCTGCGACAAGTCTATTTTCTCAACAGCCTCGTTGATTTTATTAAATTTATTTTCTCTCTTCCTTCATTCTCCTCTCTGTGTTATCTCTCTTTGAGAGCGAAGGATTCACCTCTCTTCTCTCTCGGGTAACCTATCACGATTTGCGTAAATCGCTAGTAAGATGCGAGATATTCCACTTGGGAGCAGATAAGTTTTGAGCTCGTGTTTAGACGGTGAGGGAATGAATACATGGTAAAGGTTGTTGTTTGTTGTTGGTTGTAAATGTTGGTAAATGTTGTGCAGAGGTCTGCAAGATGATTGGTGGAAGCGGTAGGTCGAGTGAAAGCGAAGGACACTAGTTGTACTGAATCCAAGTTGTTTCAAATTGTGTAATTGCCGTTTCTGTTTTTTACTAGATGTTAGAGATTTATTTACAGACAGTATATTATTCATAGTTACTAGCATTCATTTTCACTTCCTTGTATAGTGTTTTCATTTTAAACTGGAGGGATCGGCATAAAACGATTAAACGTCCCTGTCCCATATTCACATTCTTTATATTGTACATATCAAAAAGTAGAATGTTGTGAGATTATTCTGCACTACTTGTTCCTTCATTTAGATGAGAATAAGTATATAAAATATTTTTTTGAAATTTGAATTTGTTGCAGCAACTTTGCGAAATACTCATTTTACATACTTGATGTGTGCTTTGTCGTACACTCAGCGCAAAAATGAACATCTAGATCAGCGGTTCCCAACCGGTGGGTCGCGACCCACAAAGGGGTCGCCTTAGCTTTTTTGGGGGGTCGCCTTGGCTTTTTTGAGGGGAAAAAATATAATCACTTAAGTCCTAAAATATATTTTGTCAAACCTTTTATTTTTTGTTTTATTGATCAAATATGCGAAAGGGGGGTCGCGAACATTTTTAAAAAACTAAAAAGGGTCACGATTAAAAAAAGGTTGGGAACCACTGATCTAGATTGACAGCTGTCATTCATGATATATTTCACAATGTAGATATATGTATACATGTTATGAATGAGTATTTCAGAATTTGTGGTTTGACATATATCTATTTTATTTTTCGTATTATATTACACTAATATTCGAAGTTATTAGTACGATACATCAGGTTTTACTGCAAACATTTGACCAATTTTAGCAGAGCAGATTAGTAGAATAGTATGGTTAGTAATATCGCTTAACGATGGTCACAACAGGTACATTTTTAAGGGTCGTATTCAGCCTAAAATTATTCTTGTTTTTTCCTATGATTGCAAATTAAAAATACCGGCGAATGGGGCTGTACAACCCTGTGTGAACCTTGTGAAACCAGTTATAACGGGTCATATTTTGAGTTCTTTTGTAAACGTAATCGTTTTATGACGCTCCCTCCAGTTTAAAATGAAAATAGTATACGAAGTAAAGGAAGTATTGTAATGGCGAAAATGTTCGGTGTTTAGATTTCTGAGGAAATATCCATTTTGCTCATCCCTGAATCCATTTTGACTAATTTCGTCGTGACGTCTGTACGTACGAATGTATCTCGTATAACTCAAAAACGGTAAGCCGTAGAAAATTGAAATTTTGTTTTTAGGACTGTTATAACATCTAGTTGTACACCTCCCTTTTTGGTCATTATATAACTTCCGGAAGTTGTACATTACTTGAAGCCTATAATAGATTATCATGAAAAACTATATTAAAATATATTCCAAAACTTTTCAAATTTGGTATAGAAGACTACATGAAGTGCGATACCAGCCATCAAATCACAGTTTCCAAAGACGTCAGTGGAAGGGGAGCCACAGGGGTAGTTTTAATGTGGTGCAAATTGATTATCGGCTGTAGGAATCGAACCCGGGACCTCAAATTCACCTACTCCCTACTCTCAAACTATAAATAAAATAAATAAATATATCATCACGCCTATTACTCATTACTGGGTGTGGCATTCTCCCGTAGCGGATCTCGGTAAGTGATATATTTGTTCACGTGAAGTGCGGTTACCAGCCGTCAAATCACGGCCCCCAAAGATCCTAGTGAAAGGGGAGCCACAGGGGTAACTCGAAGGGTAGATTTAAATTGGTGAAAATTGTTTGTCGGCAGTGGGGATCGAACCAGAGTTCTCAAGATCCACACGTCGACTAGATACCACTGAGCCACCTACTTCAAACTCTCAAATTAATGGCATTAAAATTGTTTACTTCAAGTGCAATTAAATTTGAGAATTTGGAAAAAAATGTTTCATAATCAGTACGATGAGTACTATAAACAGCCTGTATAAAATATTGGAGCTAGATAACAATCTTGTAAAATTATAATTACATATTTTCGTAAATTTGAGGGTAGCTTCCCCGCGTACTTGCCCTAAATTAAAACAATAGAACACAAGTACAAGCCTACTTTAACTCTAAAACAATTACTAACAGACTAACACATTTCCCCTATTTCAAAAGAACCCCCTCCCTAAATTCAACTTCCTACTTAGCAATTGAATTCCGGGGGTGAAAAAACGTCCGCACCCCTTCTGGGCTAACCAAGGCCTACTTTGCGTTGGTGGCAACGCACAGAACGTACATGGCAGTGAGGAGAACTCGAAACGGATCTAACTTGAAGGAGAACTGCTGCTTGAATGAAGGGTGGTGGCCCACTAACGAAATAAGGGTGGGGGAATGGATGGATATGTCAGCTTGAATTGAGCGGTCGATAACCGGGACGTGTATTTACAAAAGCTAGCTTGCTACAGGAAAGTCAATAAAATCATAGTTTTAGCCATTACTCTCCCTCCACTAGGATCTTTAGGGGCCGTGATTTGACGGATGGTAACTGTACTTCACGCGAAGAAATCACATACCGAGATATGTTTTGGCAGAGTGCCACACCAAGTAATGGGCAAAAGGCGTGATGATATATTTATTTATAAAAACTATCCTTGCGACTCCCCTTCCACTAGCATCTTTAAGGGGCGTAATTTGACGGCTGGTAACCGCACTTCACGCGAAGAAATATATCACTAACCGAGATCTGTTTCGACATAGTGCCACACCCAGTAATGAGTAAAAGGCGTGATGATATATTTATTTATAAAATCTATCCTTGCGACTCCCCCTCCACTAGGATCTTTAGGGGCCGTGATTTGACGGATGGTAACTGTACTTCACGCGAATAAATATATCACTAACCGAGATCTGTTTTGGTAGAGTGCCACACCCACTTGAAAAAGTGGAAATTATCCGTAAAAATATTAATATCTAATAATAAATTTTCAACAATTTAAATCTACCCCTGTGGCTCCCTCTTCACTAATATCTTCGAGGGGCGTGATATGACGGCTGAAAACCGCACTGACGCGAAAAAATATATCCCTTATCAAGATCTACCTATTACCACACCAATTACCTAACTATAATTTATCTAATTAATTTAATTAACCAAAAGTATATTTAATTGGAGAAGTAACGTAATGTTATCACAAAATTTTAGGTTTTTAAAAAAATAATTATAATTTCAACCTTGTACAATTAGTATCAAAATTACGTTGTACAAAACATCAAACAAATGAAAAAATTATATTATTAATTTCATCAGTGGTATAGACAAGCTGTGGGTTTGAGAACCCGGGTTCGATTCCCACAGCCGACAAACAATTTTCACCACATACAAATTAACTCTGTTACTTCTCCACTACTACTATTTTTGGAGGTCGTGATTTGACGGCCGGTAGTCGCATTTCATGCACATAAATATATTATTTACCAAGATCTGGTACGACAGAATGCCACAACCAGTAATGGGTAAAAGGCGTGATGATATATTTATTTATTATTTAAAATTACACTGTGGCTCTGCCTCCACTAACATCTTTAAAGACAATTATTTGACGGCTGGTAGCCGCATATCATACACATAAATATATCATTTATCAAAATCTGCTACGACAGAGTGACACACCCAGTAATGGGTAAAAAGCTTGATGGTATATTTATTTATTGATCTTTTTATTTAACACGACGAATTTTCGGTCTAATCGCTATATTTTATATTTATGCAACTGTCAAAAAAGAAAACAATTAAATACATGATTCTGTCCATAAAGTTATTCTTTTTTGTACAATACTACTTTATTTTACTTTGCTATTAGTAACGTCCGCTAAAACTGCTAATTACCTTTCAAGAAAAAAGATTCTAATGAATGTATTCAATTTAGTTACTGTTAAAAACAAGTTTAAAATCTGTATATAATATCAATTTTAAACAAGTTTTAAAGTTAAATTATGATTAAAATAAGTAGAATTGATTTGGATGTCGAATTTGACATTCTACAACTTGTATTTCCAATATTTTCATGTAAAGTAATAAATATTAATATAATTTTATTCTTTCCTTCAATATTTCAATATGTGTCTGTACATATCTACAGTTTCAAACCACGCACCCTGGTTAAGTTTCTATAAAGCCCAGAGGCGTCCTCTACACAAAAGCCCGGACTGCGCTCTAACTATGGCGGCGGGGAGAGCGGGTATTATTACACACCCGGAGCTGCCCGGACTACCCGGATCCGGCCTGGAGCCGACAAAGAACCTCATGATATGTGGCTTCAACGAAAAATGTCTATAATATGACATAGTGAATGAAATCCCATACATCTTAAATAAAATGTAAATAAATATATCATCACGCCTTTTACCCATTACTGGGTGTGATACTTTGCAGTAGCAGATCTTTCTAAGTGATATATTCATGCACGTGAAGTGCGGTCTAGCCATAATATAAACGATTAATTTACGGGGTTTCAATGGTAGTGAAAGAGCCCATTTTATTAATAATTTCATATTTGTATATAATGTCAAAATGTACTAATGCAAAAGCATAATGTATACTTTTCATAAAGCATTTTCTAATTTTCCATTTCTTCTTAAAAGCATAAATATCAAAATATATTTATCAAAGACAGAATCTATATACATTTAACACATTAGGTCAATTTAAACTTCGTATCGCGTAGGAAAATACATTCACAAATCCATACGCTATATAATTAATCATACGGTGACATAAATATTTAACAAAATGTAAAACAAAACAAAAAACGAACCAAATTGATTCTTAATATCTAAACTTCGATTCGCGTTTGTTCCTAATGTAAAATCAATGAATGAATGATGATGATATTATATTACAGTTTACGTTTTAACATATGTGAATCGTTGATGGCTGTTTTATGTGTTTAGCTTTTGTTTCATTGATGTTCTATTGTTATTATTATTCGATCATTGTCATCTGTTTTTATTTTACTTTGTTTCAAGCTTTTTGTTGTCATTTGTTTTTAATTATTATTATAATTTTTATTTTTTTAAAATTTATATATCGGACCAACTACTAAGGTCATATGCCGATATGTCCTTTGCATGGTCGCCACGGGCGGGACCCGAACCCACGACCTTATGGTTGCGAGTCAGGCCCTCAACCCGCGCGACCATCACGCGGGACATTATTATAATTATTTAGTATTCTGTGATTAGATTAATTTACCCTAGCATTTTAAAGATAGTTTTTATTTATACAGGATGTTTTAAAATTATTGCAAAAAAATTAAAGGGTATATATTATTTCATGTACTGAATACAAAACTAATTTTTCAAAAATTCGCAAAAATAATTGCACATTACTTGAAACAAACATTTTTCGTGCCACTGGATTGATAGGTTACAGTAGTGAATAAAAATTAGTAAACATTAATAGTTATTTACGTAAAAGGTCAGGAAAGTGTTCAATTCAAGTAGATAGCTTACGAATTCTTTACGACGCTTTACTAACGTGTTACGTATAATATTTTAACTGAAACTTATAAACAAATAATAAATATATTAAATTAATTTAAATTAAAAGAAATATTTGACTTACATATTCAGTCAGTATTTGCTGTTGCTAAGTAACTAGACACTCACGTTAGTTTCATTACCTGCCTAAGCAGGCAATATGTTATTTTCCTGACTAGGCATGCAAAGCAACGCTTTCCCGAGTCTTAAAGCTCAGGCAAATGTTTATTTTCCTGTCAATTTCAAGCAGGGTTCGTAAATATCATGATATTTATAATAAATATCAAAATATCTGATATATAGGATATATATCAGATAAATATCACTTTTTGGATATTTATTTTTTAATTTTAGTTTTTGTACACATTTATTATCACAATAGGAAATACAAAATAAATTATTACTCCTAAATACAAAATTAACATAGGTAATGAAAAAAAGTAAATATACATTGAATGGATACACAAATATTATATAGTACTAAGAATAGTAAGAATATTTAAAAAATCCTATATTCTAGATAGGGGCAAATCATCATCTTCTGATGAACTTCCTGAACATAGCGTTGCAGATAGAGACTCACTTGGCCAAATTCAATCTAAATTAGTTTTTTTTTGTAGTTTCTTTTTGGTTTAAATATTTAAACATAAAAACTAATTTAGCGGCTTTGTCGTTACCGAGACGATTACGTAATTGAGATTGGACAATGCCAAAAGTGGAGAAATATTGTTCCAGCCCTGCTGTGGCTGCTACAGCAGTGTTCACATAGTTCAATAAATGTACTTTTATTTGGCCACTCTGACTCATTGATAGTTACACTTTTCCACCATATTAAAGGATTTGTATTTCTAAAATGAATACCAAATAAAAATTAGTCAAAAGCTAGTAAAATAACAATTATCTTTAGAATATAATTTTAACAGAATTAATGAAAGTAATAATGAGAGGTATACTGTATTTATTACACACTATTTGAAATTTTTATATAATGGATATATATCATTGCAAAAATATGACGATATATATCAAAATAAATATCATGATATATATCGATCGATATATATCTTCGAACCCTGATTTCAAGTAAAAGTAATTTAATAAAAATTGTGTAACAGTTTTTTAATGTTTAATGTTTACTAATATAAAAAACAAAAATACTAAAGATTATGTAATTAAAGAAAGATCTATTAAAAGACATCTAAAAATATCTGTCACAACTTATTCCAGTCTATCTCCTTTAATACAACATTCTGTACCGTTTCCTTCATTTCCCTCTTTAACCATCGAAAATTCCCAACCACCAAATCTACAATGCCACCCTTAAGAATAAGTACCGCCTCTCAAAATTAAAAATCCTCCAAAGATACAATTAAAACACTTCAATTTAAAACAACAATTTCAACATTACAATTTGCAATATGGATAGGTCAGCTTTAATCGCAGAACTTTGATCGAGGCTGTGGCCGGGGAGGGAAGCATGTACAGAGAGGAAAGAGGAAGGATAACAGCACAAAGTGAGGGAGACAGCAATGTTGGATAGAGAAAGAACGATTGCAAGCTGAGAGCGGAGAAATAGCTGTGGGTGGGTATGGGAATATATCTTCTAGTTTTTGATAAAAAATAAATATCATCACGCCTTTTACCCAATACTGGGTGTTGCACTCTAGCGAAGCAGATTTCAATAAGTGATATATTTCTTTGCGATTTTTGACTTTTTTAAAGCTCAACTTTGAAAGCAAATAACTCAAAAACTAAAAGAGATATTGAAATGCGGTTTGAACGAGTGTATTTCTACTGCGCTACTTAACTTGTACATGTATTTTGAAAATTTTGAAATTTTTTTTCGAAATTTTCTTTTGCCGATATTTCAAAAAGTTGAAGAGATAATGTAAATATGAAAACATCAGTGAATTCCTCGCGTGAAAATACATAGGTATGCAATTTTCAGAACAAAATTCGAACGGATACATTTTTTATTACAAAAAATCGAAAATGGCCGTTTTTTGAAGATTTCTTAAAGATTTTTACGATTTTTGGCCATTTTTCGTTTTTTTGTAATAAAAAATGTATCCGTGCGAATTTTATTGTGAAAATTTGCATACCTAAGTATTTTTACGAGAGAAATTCACTGGTGTTTTCAGATTTTCATTATCTTTTCAAGTTTTTGAAATATTAAGGAAGAAAAATTTTGAAAAAAATTGAAAAATTTTCAATATTTTCAAAATACCTGTACAAGTTAAGTAGCGCACGAGAAATACACTCGTTCAAACCGCATTTCAATATCTCTTTTAGTTTTTGAGTTATGGGCTTTCAAAGTTAAGCTTTAAAAAAAGTCAAAAATCGTTGTAACTCAAAAACTAAAAAAGATATGAAGCTGCGCTTTGCGCCATTCGATTTCTCGTGGTCTGAATTATATAGAACTACATTTTAATAATTTTCGATTTTTGAACTGGTTCAACAAAATTCTCGTATGTATGTACGAGCTCTTAAACGAAGAATTTGCGAACAAACCTCTACACAAAAGAACTATTGGATTGTTTTGAGGTTCTAAATTTATACCTAACGTTTAGTTAATGTAATTTAATGTAATTCAAATTCATTTAAGTTGTTTAAACTTAAAATGTTTCTTTTAGACTATAGACTATTACACTTCAATGCATTTCTGAAAATATTATTTTCCCTATGTTTACTTTTAAAATAAACGCTCTAATGTATTGCTGTCAAACTTTTTAACTGTAACTATGGTAATATATATATATATATATATATATATATATATATATATATTATTAGATTGTATCAAAAAGTGATTTTATTTGTTGTATTTGTTGTGGTTACTAGAAGACGATTATATTATCGTCTTCAAAATGCTTCATTTTTCGTCCTCAGTGGTATATTTGAGAACCCAGGTTCGATTCCCGCAGTCGACAAACAATTTTCATCACGTTAAAACTACCCCTATAGCTTTTTCTCTCCACATACATTTTTGATGTCCACGAACTGACGGCTTCACGCGAAAAATACATTACTTACTGAGATCTGCTACGGGTGAGTGCCACACCCAGTAACAGGTAAAAGACGTGATGATATATTTATTTATTTAAAAAAATTAAATGTTACGAGGATTGTAATATTTTGAAAATCGTGTAAGGTAGAGATATGTGACTGAATTTAGTATAAAACAGTACGTGTTTAATTTGCTAATAAACCGAAAAGTTCGTCCGGGAAAAGTTTGTTGAACTTGACATTTTGTTTACCACAGACGTGGATATTTTCTTGATGAACATCTGATCCCAATTTACTAGGTCACGAATAAAAAATAAAAAAAAAACTTTCGGTATATCCAGGTACCATTTTCTCTTTTCCAATCACAGTTGGGGTGTAATTTCACTTCCAAAATCAAATCTCAAAATTACAAAATTACATGGTGCGAAGTCTAAATGTCCGAATGATTTCGGCGATTTCGTGCGACGAGATAAGACGAGAGCACGCCGACACGAGCCGTGGTGTGTGTGTGAGACAGGGTGCAATGGAACGTCGGGGTCATTGTACGACGCTGCACTTTCGGCAGCGGACGAACTCGAATCACCAGGGCTGAGAAACGTTCACCTGCCGTGATGGAGCATATAACGATCTCCCGCGCTCATCTCATCTATCTATACAACATATTTCTATACATTGTTTTGTTACGGGCAGTATGTATGTTTATTTATTATTTACCACGATGAACATTTAGTAACTTTGTGCATAATGATGATTTTTTCTACAACTGTCACAAATAGTTATTTGTGTATTAAGAGCGTAAAGTGATTCTTTGTTACTTGAACACGGCTCGCGCTGCGATAGTGTAAGAGGGACAAAGACACTTTACGCTCGTGATACACACATTATTTTTTCTACGATTGCATCTTAAAATTATTAAAAAACGTATGCGTAATGAAAATAAATTCGTTCTGTTAACTGTCAATATGACAAGTTTCTGTTTTGTTTGTATACCTGGTAACTATTGAAATAAGCGCGCATTAAATATCTTTTTCGCGCGTTGCCACTGGAAACGCGCGCATTTAATGTCTTTTTTGCGCGTTGTCATTGGAGACGCGCAAAAAATATATTTTTAGATTGTTCCACAGAAAACGTCAAGTTTACGATGATAAATGACAGCGTAATTGTCAACTTTTTATAGCAATCGTAGAAAAATGTTTTTTTCGCTAATGTCAATACGCGAAGTACGTGATTTTTTCATCAATTATATTACCATTACAACGCCTATTTGCGCATAATTTTGCACCCTAGTATGTTATGCAACAAGGGAGGAAAACAAGCGATTATTCCCGCGTGTGAAGTTGGCAAACCGAGACGTAACCGAGGGCCGAAGGCTCGAGCTGAAGTCGAGGTTTGCCAACTTCACACAAGGGATAATCGCGCCCTCACGTGAAGCATATTATAGTTTTCGTAACAAGTGCACAAAAATTATCGTCTTATCGGGACAAATGTCAAATATGGGTTGCGTAACTAGTTACCTAGGAAACGCCGCAAACAGCTAATAATCGTAGTCTCTAGGGAGAGAAACATCTCTCTAGGGAGAGGAACATGCTACCTAGGGAGAAAAGCAGTGTTTCTCTCTCTAAAATTAGGGAATAAGAACATGTTTCTTGTGCATGTGTTACGAAAATGTGTTTCGTCTTCTAGTGCGCAAAATGAGTATCTCGCGGAAGCTCCCAAATTATTTGTTGTCAGGTTTCATTAGTTACAACACATCAATAGTATCAAATTCATAGTATTGTTGATTGTTTTCCTTCAATTTACTTAAATAAACCAATAATTATTGTATTATTCTTTATTTACAGTTGTAGACAAAATTTTGTTTGTATTTCGTGTGCAAAATTCTTGTTTTTTGGCGCGTTCGAATGACTTTTATTGTCTCGACTAAAAGTAACAATCTCACGCGCACTTAATACAAAATTAACTTATAAAATTAAAACACTTGGTATATTTCACATAAAATTTTCACCAAGTGCCAACCACACAAACAATTAATATAAACAAAATTAACTATTTTTGCATGACTCGGTTTCTATTAGTGCTGCGGTCTTTTTTTAGGGCCAGTCTTTTAACCGGTCTTTAACCGATCTTTTAACCGGTTTTTTAACCATTTGGTTAATCCGGTCTTTTTTAAGTCCGGTCATTTTAAAAATAGAATAGAATAGAAAAATAAAATAAATACATAAATATATCATCACGCCTTTTACCCATTACTGGGTGTGGCACTCTGCCGTAAGCAGATCTCGGTAAGTGATATATTTCTTCGCGTGAAGTGCGGTTACCAACCGTCAAATCACGCCCCCCACCCCACCCCCAAAGATATTAGTGGAGAGGGAGCCACAGGAGTAGATTTAATTGTTTGTCGACTGTGGGGATCGTACCAGGGTTCTCAAGATCCACAGGCCGACTCGATACCACATAGAAAAATAACTACGAATATTATCAAACCTTGTATAAAAATACTTGAAAACCTCCAAACTTAAAAATCACAGTCCACCCTTCTCCCCCTCCCCCATTCCCATCAATCTCATTCGCATAACTTCCTACACAGCTTGGAACCCAGCAATCTTTCTCTTCCACTTCTCTACATTCCGCGGTTCGTCTCTCATTCGCGTCAAGACATCCTCGCTTGCTTGCCGTTGCCTCCAGGAAGGGTTGGTTGTCATAGCGACAGCCGGGAAGCGGGTTTGTGTCCCAGGGCGGCTCTGGGGTGACAGGCGGGGGGAATCAGTTGGTCATTCGCGCGAACAATGTGCTTAATTGTGTCATTACCGCAATATTGTACAAACGCGAGCGAGGAGTGGAGTAGCTAAGGTAAAAATGGAGAAAGGGGTGACGGAATGCTTGAAGGCAGGGCGGGATTTAGGGGATATTTCAAATATCTTAATGCATGTTTTTAATATATGTATATGGCAAACAAATAAAAAATATCGTATCGAAATCATAGTTATAAAAATTATTTATTTATTTGTTTATGTTACGCTGTACAACAGAAACTTAATTTCAATTACAGTACAGGGTCCGCACTCACCGAGCCGCAGTGTAGTAGTTCATATATCAGGGTGGCGACTAACCTGGAAAACCGGGAAAACCGGGAAAAGTAAGGAAATTTTATATTTCTGGAAAAGTCAGGGAATTTTATTCCATGTCAGAGAAAAAAGTTTTTTGTTCTTTAAATTTTTTAATTTAATTTTAGAAAAATAACTACAAACTTTTATTTCAAAATGTATTTAGTTATTTTTAGATTTTATTGGCAGAATACCCTTTATTAGATAGATAGTATACCTTTATTGGCAACAAATACCCTTTATTGCTTCTTAAGAGTGAGAACCGCCATCTATGAAAATATAACCGAAGGATGTTTACTAATTGAAAACTGTTTTGTTTTGTCTAACGTTTCTACCGCGCTATGTTTTTTCTGTATGCAATATTTAAGGTTGTGTCTTTGCCTGTTTAGAAACACAAATTGATTTTGCTTTTACTATACATTTAATAAATAAAAAACAATTATATTACAATATATGATATAATATATGAAATGTAACCATAAATTCATAAATAAGTGAATATTCTAGAAGTCAGGGAATTTTTTTACTTAATCAGGGAAAAGTCAGGGAATTTATTAATGTTACTTGAATCGCCAGCCTGTATATATATGTAGCTTGAATGGGATTCAAACTCAGGATCTCTGGATTCGAATTCAGTAACGCTAACTACACCACCGTACTGACATGTTAACTATAATTTTTCGATGATTTAGGTGGCTCAGTGGTATCAAATCGGACTATAGATTTGAAAGTCTGGGTTCGATTCCGACAGCTGACATATATATTATTTGATGTAATGATTAAAATACAAAATAAGTTTTTCGAAATTCGCTTGTGCACTTTACTTGTAATAAACAGAGTTCGTAAATATCATGATATTTATAATAAATATCAAAATATCTGATATATAGGATATATATCAGATAAATATCACTTTTTGGATATTTATTTTTTAATTTTAGTTTTTGTACACATTTAGAAAAACTGAAACATTCGAAAAATTTCACTTTTCCGGAGGCTATATCTCAAAAACAAAACAAGATATGCAAATGCGCTCAACAGCCTTGAATTCCCCGTGTCCGAATTGACTTATAAGCAAATTTTCATACAATTTTATGCAATTTAATATTTTTAATTATTTCCTAAGGGGTACCCCTTTGGTTTTTTCAGATTTTAATTCAATTTTACCAAAAATCCTTAATCGTAGGATTATTAAAACGAAAATTTACATACATATGTATTTTGACCCACTGAATCCATTGGTGCAATCTTCAAATGCATATGACTTCTGGTTTTCGAGAAAATGTTAAAAAACCGCTTTTTGCGATTTTTTTGGCGGAAATTGAAAAAAATAAAAATCGCTGAAACTATGTTTATAAGTTAATTGAAGCACGAGAAAATTAATGCCGTTGAGCGCGTTTTCATATCATTTAGTTTTCAAGATATAGCCTCGGAAAAGTAGAAAAACTGAAAAATTCGAAAAATTTCACTTTTCCGGAGGCTATATCTCAAAAACTAAACAAGATATGGAAATGCGCTCAACGGCGTTGAATTCCCCGTGTCCGAATTGACTTATAAGCAAATTTGCATACAATTTTATGCAATTTAATATTTTTAATTATTTCCTAAGGGGTACCCCTTTGGTTTTTTCAGATTTTAATTCAATTTTCCCGAAAATCCTTAATCGTAGGATTATTAAAACGAAAATTTACATACATATGTATTTTGACCCACGGAATCCTGTGGTGCAATCTTCAAATGCATATGACTTCTGGTTTTCGAGAAAATGTTAAAAAACCGCTTTTTGCGATTTTTTTGGCGGAAAATTGAAAAAAAATAAAAATCGCTGAAACTATGTTTATAAGTTAATTGAAGCACGAGAAAATTAATGCCGTTGAGCGCGTATTCATATCACATTTAGTTTTCGAGATATAGCCTCGGAAAAGTAGAAAAACTGAAAAATTCGAAAACTTTCACTTTTCCGGAGGCTATATCTCAAAAACTAAACAAGATATGGAAATGCGCTCAACGGCGTTGAATTCCCCGTGTCCGAGTTGACTTATAAGCAAATTTGCATACAATTTTATGCAATTTAATATTTTTAATTATTTCCTAAGGGGTACCCCTTTGGTTTTTTCAGATTTTAATTCAATTTTACCAAAAATCCTTAATCGTAGGATTATTAAAACGAAAATTTACAAGCACGAGAAAATTAATGCCGTTGAGCGCGTATTCATATCACATTTAGTTTTCGAGATATAGCCTCGGAAAAGTAGAAAAACTGAAAAATTCGAAAAATTTCACTTTTCCAGAGGCTATATCTCAAAAACTAAACAAGATATGGAAATGCGCTCAACGGCGTTGAATTCCCCGTGTCCGAGTTGACTTATAAGCAAATTTGCATACAATTTTATGCAATTTAATATTTTTAATTATTTCCTAAGGGGTACCCCTTTGGTTTTTTCAGATTTTAATTCAATTTTCCCGAAAATCCTTAATCGTAGGATTATTAAAACGAAAATTTACATACATATGTATTTTGACCCACGGAATCCTGTGGTGCAATCTTCAAATGCATATGACTTCTGGTTTTCGAGAAAATGTTAAAAAACCGCTTTTTGCGATTTTTTTGGCGGAAAATTGAAAAAAAATAAAAATCGCTGAAACTATGTTTATAAGTTAATTGAAGCACGAGAAAATTAATGCCGTTGAGCGCGTATTCATATCACATTTAGTTTTCGAGATATAGCCTCGGAAAAGTAGAAAAACTGAAAAATTCGAAAAATTTCACTTTTCCGGAGGCTATATCTCAAAAACTAAACAAGATATGGAAATGCGCTCAACGGCGTTGAATTCCCCGTGTCCGAGTTGACTTATAAGCAAATTTGCATACAATTTTATGCAATTTAATATTTTAAATTATTTCCTAAGGGGTACCCCTTTGGTTTTTTCAGATTTTAATTCAATTTTCCCGAAAATCCTTAATCGTAGGATTATTAAAACGAAAATTTACATACATATGTATTTTGACCCACTGAATCCTGTGGTGCAATCTTCAAATGCATATGACTTCTGGTTTTCGAGAAAATGTTAAAAAACCGCTTTTTGCGATTTTTTTGGCGGAAAATTGAAAAAAAATAAAAATCGCTGAAACTATGTTTATAAGTTAATTGAAGCACGAGAAAATTAATGCCGTTGAGCGCGTATTCATATCACATTTAGTTTTCGAGATATAGCCTCGGAAAAGTAGAAAAACTGAAAAATTCGAAAAATTTCACTTTTCCAGAGGCTATATCTCAAAAACTATTTGATATTTTTATATAATGGATATATATTAGTGATGCAACGAATAGTAAATCTGCCGAATACCGAATACCGAATATTAGGCGGAACTGTGTGCCGAATAGCCGAATATTCGGCGAATATTCTGCACATTTTTGGCGTCAAATGATAAACCGGTGGGGATTGGCGGAGCGAAATTGCGCTCCTCCCCCTTCAGCAAATCTCTTGCAAATGACATGTTGTGTCTAGTTCGTTTGCACATCAGTGCAGTTCAAGCTTATTGTAAAATTAAATGTATATCACATTCTGATAATCCATATACATGGTGGGCAACCAATAAAAATATATTCCCGCATTATCTAGCAAAATTTGCTAGAATTTATCTTTCTTCCCCAGGGAGCAGTGTTTATTCAGAGAGACTTTTCTGACTTTGCCACTTTTAAATTTTAATTATAATTAACCTTTCATTAGTTATTGATAATATTATTTATTATTATTATTAGTAATTGACATTATTTATTATATTCTTATTTTTTAGTTATTGACAGTATTTGTGATTTAATTTGTATTTCTATTATACTGATTGAATAAATATTTACATAATAAATAAAATATACATGTGTTTTTTTTATATATAAATTAATAAATTGAATGCAACCGCTGTTCATGTTTTAGATGTGTTATGTCAAACTATTCGGTATTCGGCCGAATAGGAAACTACTATTCGGTATCTGGCCGAATAGTGAAACAGCTGCCGAATAGGCAGAATACCGAATAGTTGCCTAATATTCGTTGCAACTCTAATATATATCATTGCAAAAATATGATGATATATATCAAAATAAATATCATGATATATATCGATCGATATATATCTTCGAACTCTGGTAATAAATAATGAATAAAAATTAAGAACTTCAATTAAATTAAATAAATTTTAATGTTTACTAATTTTGTATTCATTACTGTGACCTATCACTTCAGTGGCACGAAAAAGGTTTGCTGCAAGTAATATGCAACTATTTTTGCGAATTTCTGTAAAATTATTTTTGCATTATAATCAGTATATCAACTTCTTTTGCAATCACTAATTAAGACAACAACAAAAATTTAAAGTTTTATGAATTATTTAAAAAGTAAGGTTAAGTTACAATGACAGATACCTGAAGCTAACTTCACCCCGTGCTTAATATCTCAAGCCGTGACTAAAATCTTGTCACATGTGATGAAGATGTTATGTAGCGCTATGGAAACCAGTAAAAAAAAATTATTAGCATTTTTTTTAGAATCAATCTCACTCAATTTACATTTAAGTAGTTCTGATGTTATAATTGAATTGTTAATTGCGCGTAAATAAATAAATAAATATATCATCACGCCTTTTACCCATTACTGAGTGTGTCATTCTGCCGTAAGCAAATCTCGGTAAGTGATATATTTCTTCGCGTAAAGTGCGGTTACCAGCCGTCAAATCACGGCACCCAAAGATGTTAGTGGAGAGTGTGCCACAAGGGTAGATTTAATTGTTTGTCGGCTGTGGGGATCGAACCAGGGTTCTCAAGATCCACCACTGAGCCACCTACCCCATATTAAAATTAACTTCACTGTATTATTTTCAACAAAATTTTTATTACTTTTCCACATTTCAGTTTCCTCGCACTTCCCTCCTCTTCCATATTTTCCGGAAAGCTTCATCAACTCCTCAACTTTCCCTCAATCGCCTGGCGTAATTCCCGAGTATATAAAACGACCCATTCTCCGCATTTTCCGTCATTTTGCCCCGTGTTTCTCTTCTTTATTGTATCCTCGACAGTGTCTCCGTGGCTCTGTATGTTTCACTGTTCCTGCTGTGGACTACGGCTCCTGCTGGCACTTTTCTTCTGTTCGAGACTGGAGTCTTAGGCTATAGTTCCTTATCTGCACTTTCCTGCTGATGGGATATTCAGGATGATGGGCTATATTGGGAGGGATTGCAAGGAGGTTTTATTCTAGATCTTGAAAGGTTGACGTAGATAGTTTCTTTTCATGGACACGTGTATAATGTAGAAGGTTGTTGAAAATATTATTTAGAAAATAAATAAATATATCATCACGCCTTTTAGCCATTACTCTCGGTAAGTGATATATTTATGCGTGTGAACAGCCGTCAAATCACGGCCCCCAAAGATGTTAGTGAAGAAAGAGCCATAGGGGTAGATTTAATTTAGAATTACTTATTAATAATACACATGCCAAATAATAGTTATTTACGTGGGCAGCATAGTAAATTAATTGTTACGGGCGAGCTAAAAAATAATCCAAATGGCTCAGTGATGTCAGGTCGGCCTGTGAATCTTGAGAACCCTAGTTCGATCCCAACAGCCGGAAAACAATTTTCATCAAATTAAATCTACCTCTGTGGCTTCCCCTCCACTTACATCTTTAGGGGTCGTGATTTTACGGCTGGTAACCGCACATCACGCGAAGAAATATATTACTTACCGAGATCTGCTACGGCAGAGTGTCACAGTCAGTAATGAGTAAAAGGCGTGATGATATATTTATTTATTTTATTTATAGTTTGAGAGTAGGGAGTAGGTAAATTTAAGAATCCGAGTTTGATTCCCATTGCCGATAATCAATTTGCACCACATTAAAACTACCCCTGTGGCTCCCCTTCCACTGACGTCTTTGGAAGCTGTGATTTGACGGCTGGTATCGCACTTCATGTAGTCTTATATACCAAATTTGAAAAGTTTTGGATTATATTTTAATATAGTTTTTCGTGAAAATTTATTTTAAGGGCCGTGATTTGACAGCTGCGAACACGTAGAAATATATCACTTACCGACATCTGTTACGACAAGAGTTCCACACCCAGTAATGGATAAAAGACGTGATGATATATTTTATAATAATATCAAAAGTATGAGCCGTTGGCACTTGGTGAAACATTATGAATAAGAATAAAGAACGTAGACACTTGATGTAGTTTCACAAAATTATTTATTAACAAAGTTGATCGATTTCGGCTTATTAGGCCATCTTCAGAACGTTGACTGATTAATAATTTTGTGAGTGTCTACGTTCTTTATTCTTATATATTTTATATTTATTTATTTATGAAACAGTCAGTTAAAATATCGCTGTTAATAAAACTGAATATTGGTAAATGTAGGAAATTAAGTTTAAGTTTTTTCGTACTAGTGAGAACCTTATGCTAATTGGAAAGCAATTAGATTGAAATCCATTTGGATTAGAGTCCATTAACGACCTACTAAAATGCATACCACGCACACTAGATCCATTATCCTAATCCTAGCTTTCATTTGTTTAAGTGTCAAGGCATATGCGATGAGACTTAGTGCTTTAGCCACAGACTGCGCCATTAAATAACATTGGAACACTTACACGGAACGTGTTCGCTTTCAGATTAAGAAATATGCATTAGTATTGTTGTTCTTTGATTAAATAAAGAAATAGTTATATTTACAGTAACTGCAAATTGGCAAAAACAAACAAAATAGTATCAACAACTTCACAACGATTAGATTCCTAAACAATTTATAGTACAGCGTGTTCTTCTTCTATTGTTCGAATGCCTCATTCGCTCTGCTCGTGAGACAAACTGAAAACTTAAGCAGGAAAATCACAGCTTTCCTCGCTGTTATTTATTTTAAAACTAAATAGTATTTTTTGGTATTTATAACACAATTTTCTTTAAATATGCAAGAATAATAGCATATTTTAAAGTTAAATAAAGTCATATGTTAAAAATTAGTTCATGGAATGATTCCCTATAAATCAGAACTGTGTCGCTGTAGACGAAACCCGTTGTCAATGCCTATCGTAGATATAGGAGTCTTTGGGATCGATGCTACGTTAGACACTATGAAAGAAGAATTCGGTTGAAGCCATACGTCGGACACAGGTGACGTGGTGTAGCGGTTAACATCTCTGCCCGGCAAGCGGAGGGTCCCTGGTTCGAATCCAGGCGTCATCCGAATTTTTCTTTCATAAAAATTTAACTTTAAAATTATCTTCATTACTGTACGTTCAGTCGAAGTCATATGTTAAAAAAAATAATAATAGCATATTGTAATACTAGTGAGGAAACAAATACGAAAGCTCGTACTCCAATAGTACGAGTTTTACAATGGCTCTTTGTCACGTGTGTTACATACTATTTTTTTAACAATTTAACGTGAAACTTACAATTATATTTGTATGTTTCTGATATGTGTGTATCACGAGCGTAAAATGTTTTTGTTCCTCTTACACTATTGCAGCTCTCGCCTTCGGCTCGCACTGCAATTACCGTGTTCGATTAACAAAGAATCACTTTACGCTCGTAATACATAAATAACTATTGTTTGATGTTAAATGCGCACGTTTCCAATGGCAACGCGCGAAGAAGATATTAAATGTGCGCTTATTTCAATAGTTACCAGGGATACAAACAAAACAGAAACTTGTCATATTGACAGTTGACAGAACGAATTTATTTTCAGTATGTATACGTTTTTTAATAATTTTAAGATACAATCGTAAAAAAATAATGTGTGTATCACAAGCGTAAAGTGTCTTTGTTCCTCTTACACTATTGTGCGCGATACATCACGTTTCCTTGGTCACTATGACAAATGACATTTTTCTCACAACTAAAGTGAGTGATGTACTAGTTATTTGTGTATTAAGAGCGTAAAGTGATTCTTTGTTGCAGCGCGAGCCGAAGACGACAGCTGCAATAGTGTAAGAGGAACAAAGACACTTTACGCTCGTGATACACACATAATTTTTTCTACGATTGCATCTTAAAATTATTTAAAAACGTATACGTACTGAAAATAAATTCGTTCTGTCAACTGTCAATATGACAAGTTTCTGTTTTGTTTGTATCCCTGGTAACGCGCATTTATAATCTTTTTCGCGCGTTGCCATTGGAAACGCGCGTATTTAACGTCTTTTTCGCGCGTTGCCATTGGAGACGCGCAAAAATGATATTTTTCGATTGTTCCACAGAAAACGTCAACTTTACGATGACAAATGAGAGCGTAATTGTCAACTTTTCATAGCAATCGTAGAAAAATGTTATTTTCACAAGTTGAAACAAAATATTTGTGTGTTTCTAAAAATAAATTAGTAATATTTTCATTTCACCGGCACAAATTTGTTTGAAAAGTTTTAATATGACAAAGAAAAGAAATTCAATCAGTGTATTCATCCAGAACGTACGTATCCATTTAACTTTTTCCATTCAATTTCCCATGCGCTTTCCAAAGTTTCCACTCAGTTTTCCATTGCCACCAACTAAGTTTTTCTTCGCAAATAATTTAGATCCTTAAATAATGGCCTATGAATATTTTAACTGTTTGCAATATTGCAAACGAGTAATGCAATCAAAATTTTATATTTATATTTGCGATACGGACAGGGCCGTATCTAGGGCAGTGCACAATACTAATATTACGAGGGGCGACATTTTACTGTAATTATTTGTGTATTAACAGTTGAAAGTAGCTGTTTGTGGAGCGAGGCTAGTGGTCGTGAAATAAAATAAAAGTTTACCACGAGCTACATACATTATTTTTTCTACAACCATTAAAAAAAGGTAGGCGTTTTTGAACTTATTTTTATTATGAAAGTAGCAGATTTTTGCACTAGTGCAAAAAATGTGAATTATTTCTGCACTAGTGCAGAAAAGTAATTTAATATAAATAAACTCTATACAGTATACTTTCTTGAGTTTGTTTGTCATTGTCAGTTGTCATGGATACATTCAACCAGGTATCTTTCTAAAGTTTCTAAATTAATACAAAATTTCAGAGATGTTACAATTACTGAAATTTGTTTTATTATTTTTATCAAAATTTGGTTTATATAGTGTACGCAACTCGTGCAGAAAGGGGTTTTTTTGAACTCGTGGTCTTGCAGCATTCGCTTCGCTCATGCAGCAACGAACCACTCATTCAAAAAAAAACATCTTTCTGCACTTTATACGTAAATAACTATTTTTCTACGTCGTATATTATCTAATTATACTAATTTTACTTATTACATTTTAAACACATGGGGTAGGTGGCTCAGTGGTGTCGAGTCGACTTGTGGATCTTGAGAACTCTGGTTCGATCCCCACAGTCGACAAACAATTTTCACCAATTTAAATCTACCCCTCGAGTAACATCTTTGATCAGAAGTTGCTTTTTAGGTGTACAAACCAACCTTGAAAGGTGGTAAAAGCAAGAATCGCCATAAATGAAATTAAATATTACGCGTTCAACATTGGTTACCCAGGGGTAACCTCGAAAATAAACGACCCCAAAAACCCTCGAGTAACTAGTTTTGAACCTAAAACTCTATTTCAGTTGAATATTGTAATTTAATCCCTCCAACCCCTTGTTAACCCCTTAAAAAGTGCATATGATCAAAATGACCCCGAAAATAGATTTTGGCGATCTCAAAAACCCCTGGGTAACCAATGTTGAACGCGTAATATTTTGGTATTATTCTTGCTTTTACCACCTTTCCGGGGTGGTTTTTACCCCTAAAAAACAACTTCTGGAAGGTAAAAAAAAATAAGGGTTCAATTTCTTTTAGAGTTCTATTAGTGTGCCAAGTTTCATTTAAATCGGTGAGTGACAGTTGTGTAGTGTTACTTGTAAGACACCTACCCTACTGCCCTCTACAATTCACATATGAAACTAATTATGAAAGAAATCCTGTAATTTTCCATTTAGTTTTTGAATTCTTCTTTTATACGGTTCTGATCATGGCATTGGAAGTTTAAAGTAGAACTAATAATTTTTATTGTTTTTTAATGTTATTGTTTCGTTTGTTATCGCAAATTTTGACATGCTCGATATAATTCAAATTGTGAAACAGTTTTAGTTTGCTCCAATGTTCAAGATCAAGGTTTCGTTTCAATATTATTTCAAATGTTTTTAATCGCAATAACCAATAATTTCTTTGTGCATGAAGGTATTTTTATTAAAGTATTCTGTGTGGAGAAAGTTGAACATATTTGACTTTGATTCTCAACTTTTCCAATTCATCTCTCTCGTTTGACAGTTTATATACGGAAAATTTATATACGACAATATACAGGGTGTTTCACAACTTAGAGCAAAAAAATAAAGGGTATATTCTGTACGACGTGCTGATCATGAAACAAAAAGACTTTTTTTTTTAATTCGAAAAATTAAGGGTTGTTAACCTAAAACATTTTTTGTAGTACTGCACTGGATTCGCTTTCCTATTAAACACAAACAATGAAGTAGGTATCAACTACGAAAGAATAATTACACAATTCAATTATTAGCAGTTATTTATAATAGAATTTTATTTAATTAATAACTTTAACATAATCATCCACCCAGTGGCAGTGGCAACGAAAAATTTTGGACTGGGAAACATGGAAAATAGTTTTGCGATTTAAAAAAAATTCTTTATGTTTCATAATCAGCACGTCGTACAGAATATACTCTTTAATTTTTTGCTCTAAGTTGTGAAACACCCTGTATATACGGAAAAGAAAGTAGAATTTTATGTATGCATGGATAATATAGATAGATCATTTTGTAAATTGTGTTTAACAGTTATTTGTGTATTAAGAGCGTAAAATGATTCTTTGTTACTCGAACAGGATAATAGTGTAAGAAGAACAAAGACACTTTACGCTCTTGATACACACATAATTTTTTCTACGATTGCATCTTAAAATTGTTAAAAAACGTATACGTACTGAAAATATGTTCGTTCTGTCAACTGTCAATATGACAAGTTACTGTTTTGTTTGTATCCTGTATACGTATATTGTTTAATGATTTTGACTAAAGTTAATTTATATTATGACAGAAAAATTCTGATGACGCCTGGATTCGAACCAGGGACCTTCCGCATACCGGGCAGAGATGCTAACCGCTACACCACGTCACCTGTGTTCGAAATATGGCATCAACTGAATTTTTCTGTCACAGTGTCTAAGCGTAGCTTCGTTCCGAGAGACTCCTATATAGGCATTGACAACCGGGTTCGTCTACAGTGACACAGTTTTTGATTATGAGGGAATCATACCCAAGCTTAGAGCTAATATTATTAAGTTGTGTGATTATTAAAGGTAATCATACCTGTAGTTTTTGCCTAAAGTTAATTTATATTATGACAGAAAAATTCTGATGACGCCTGGATTCGAACCAGGGACATCTCTGCCCGGTATGCGGAAGGTCCCTGGTTCGAATCCAGGCGTCATCAGAATTTTTCTATCATAATATAAATTAACTTTAGTCAAAAACTACAGGTATGATTGCCTTTAATAATCACACAACTTAATAATATTAGCTCTGTTTAATGATTGTTTTTGTTATTATTTAATTTCAATTATTTTTCTTACTATTATTTATTTAAATATTATATTCATTGTTAAGTAAATTGTACGGCGCCATTTTATTGACAAAACCCTGCCTATAAGTTAACAACTGAGTTTGAACTATAGTTACAATTTAGAAAATAATTTCTCACACTTTTCTTTATCGATTTTTGCGTCGAATCTAATACTATCGCTTTTATATTTTCATAGTGTACTGAATGTATATTTTATGACACACAAACACTCACAGAAATATTTAATTTTTTTCATCGATGTGAAAACAGGTACCGTGTTCGCATTTGAAATATTATTTTTATGCAACATTTTAAAACAAAATTGAGTAAAATATAAATAAACGCAGCCTGCTGCAGATATGCAAGAAGACAGATGACAGTTGCATATATTGCATGTGAGAAGGAAAATTTATTTCCTTGATGCCCACTGACTTTTCCCGAGTTTTCTCTCACGTTGCAATCTTTCTATTGCCCTCGAGATGCGAGAGTGCACGTGATGTCATGATTTTCCTTACAATTGCAATTTTGAAATGACTTTAAAATAAATATACAATAACAGTTTTTTTTCACTACTAGCCTAGCAACATGCCATTATTGACTTCGTTTTGAGTCGTGAAATTGTTTTTCTCTACCGCGTCCTTAACAACGGTCAATAATGGATTATTATTGACCTAGGTAAATAATGAGAACTGTCAAAGAAATTCAAGCTTCTGAACTTATTTAACTCGTTAAATGGAAGAAACATATTAATACTGAATTTAAAATTGGCGCCTAATTTCAAGTTTACAATCGCAGTCAAATTTCAGTTTGAATAGTATCTTTCAAACTGTCACATTTTACAAGCGAGTGTGCTTTACTGTTACATTGCGAAATATGTATTTATGTATTTATTTATTGCTATATTTATTTTTAAATTCTCGAAAAGGTAAATGTTTATTATAATATTATTTAATAATCTTACATTGTACGGTTTTGTTCATTTTAGGGTTATAATTGTATTTTTAAATAAGAAATGGAAAACATGATTAGTATTGCTGCAAAACCCGTGTTTAATGAAATTTGAGTATTTCGTATATTTCATGAAGTTGCAGTAAGATTAACCACGGGCATAGTAAGTTGCATTTGGAATTTCTGGCATCATTGGTTGAAGTTATGACGTTTTAGAGATAATATGTCGCCCACATTTTCTGCCAAAATGGTAGCGAAAGTACTTCGCAATGAATAACCAATGTAAGTTTCTGAGTTATCTAAATTTAAAAATGTTGGAACTATATTTGGACATCTTGCTTATTGTATTATGTCGTATATTTTGTCTTGTAGGTTTGCCATGTCAGAAACTAATGAATACTTTTGGCATGTCAGGAGTGGGCCTCTTATTTAGATATTTTTTAACTATTTCAACCCAATAAGAATCTACCAGAACAAATTTTCTCGAGGATCCAAATATTTTAAAAAACAATGCTAAAAACAAAAGAACTTCATTTCTGCCTTCTCGGTTTTTGTAGATATTACCAAGTATTCATATCAAATTGCTTGTTATGATTATTAAAAAATTCATTAAATTGGATTAAAGAGCTAGTAGTGAAAAAAATAGTATATAAACCACGGTTGAGAAGATCATTATTGACCATGCGCCTTGTACCCCTCGGTTGCACCTCGGGGTACAATCTTGGCGCTAGGTCAATAATGATCATCTTCTCAACCTTGGCTTATAATATACTATTAAATTTACTGCTATCATTTTACATACCGGGTGTCTATTTTTTTTTGTTAGATAGGAAATTCAATGGTAAAATTTTCATTACGCCATAAATTTTTCTCTATTAATTTTAGAGCGAAAGTTTAAATACAAAAGTTGTTCAGAATTAAAAACTGCGTCCAACGAGCCCTTATTTATTGATATACGACGATCTTGTCACGAGATACAGCTAAATTAAAATTTCCATCTTTAAGCTGTTTACAGAGTGCCATGAAAAATAAAACAAATAATAGTATTGTTTAGTATTCTTTGAGTTTGACAGTTTGTGTTATTTTAATTGTTACTTTGGTTTCATTAAGATTAAAATAATGGAAAGATTTTAATTTGTAGTAAATCTTTAATTAAAAAGTTTCGTTGATGCAAACGAGCATTAATGATTTATAATTAATATTTGTTGGTTTATACAAATATAGTAACATGTAGTGTATATCTTATAACGGATTAATAATTATAAAAACGTATTGATTCATGCATATTTACTATCAACGTTATCCAGTTTTTACTCAGTCGTATATGTGTAAATAACTACTACAAATATACATGCACGCACGCACTTTACACGTATGTAAATATCGCAATATGCGTGCAAATATGTCCGTACACGCGTAATATTTTTTCTTAGCAGATTTACGTAAGAAAAAATAATATTAATTAACGTTAGACACTACGACAGAAGAATTCGGTTAATGCCATACGTCGGACTCTGCACGGCAAGCGGAGGGTCCCTGGTTCGAATCCAGGCCTCATTCGAATCTTTCTGTCATAAAATTTAACTTTAAAATTATCTTCATTACTGTACATTCATTAATTATTTATAAAGAAATTCTAGTTGACTGCAGCAGCGATTATCTGCAAATTTAGACTTGATTCCTACTTCTAAACAATTAGAAGGCAGACATCCTTTAATGTAATATATGTTAACAGTTTCTAAATTAAAAAATGTCCTTGAGGTTTTGAACAAATCATTCGATCAAATTTATATTAATGGTATGGTGTTCAATTCTGAGTTATGATTTTATTTGGAAGATCTATATTTATTTGTTTTTTTTTCTAAATATTAAAATAGTTATTTACGTATCAAGTGCAGAAAGATGAACTCGCGGTCTTGTAGCATTCGCTTCGCTCATGCAGCAACGGACCACTCATTCAAAAAAACCCCTTTCTGCACGAGTTTGAAATTTTGTATTAATTTAGAAACTTTAGAAGATACCTGGTTTAAAGTATCCATGACAACTGACAATGACAAACTAACTCAATTATTTTGTTGATAATGAGGCAAAATTTCTCCGTGCTTTCAATTTAAAAAATGTTTGAATCTAGTGGCGAACACGTATTCGATTCTATAGACATTATAGAACAACCAAATGCTGCAACATTAAATTTGCTTCCATAAATATTAATAGAAAGTATACTGTATAGAGTTTATTTATATTAAATTACTTTTCTGCGCTAGTGCAGAAATAATTCACATTTTTGCACTAGTGCAAAAAATCTGCTACTTTCATAATAAAAATAAGTTCAAAAACGCCTACTTTTTTTAATGGTTGTAGAAAATAGTATATTACATAACAAGAATTGTAACAAGCACATTATGTGTGAGTGAAAAAGTTGCGCATGAGCCTTGGCGAGTGCAGTAATGTAATTGCGTTACAATTCGAGTTGTGTATTATACTTTATCTACGATCATAAATAATAATAAAAACAATTACAGAATATTTGTTAGGTTATATCAACTGTCAAACAGCAGTGTTACCGCATAACAAACGAAAAATTTCTTGAGAACAGTTACGTAATATATATAATAAATATATCATCACGCCTTTTAGCTATTATTGAGTGTGGCACTCTGCCTAA
This sequence comes from Pterostichus niger, assembly GCA_947425015.1. Taxonomy (NCBI): domain Eukaryota; kingdom Metazoa; phylum Arthropoda; class Insecta; order Coleoptera; family Carabidae; genus Pterostichus; species Pterostichus niger. The sequence goes on from OX380343.1 coordinate 1,847,008, forward strand.
GCAGATCTCGGTAAGTGATATATTTCATCGCGTGAAGTGCGATTACCAGCCGTTAAATCACGGCCACCAAAGATATTAGTGAAGGGAGAGCCACAGGGGTAGATTTAATTGTTTGTCGGCTGTGGGGATCGAACCAGGGTTCTTACCCCATTATATTACGTAACTAGTGCAGTAAACCCTTAGCAACCGTAAACAAGCATTTACTGTTCTTGCAAATTGTTTTTAATGGCCTACTTACATATATAGTCGTAGATAAAAATAAGTATATAGGTATATCGGTTTCTTTTGTCTCTTTATAAGTGTGATTTGAAGCTGGAAAAAGCACATTTATTACTTACTGAGATTTGTTAGGGTTGAATGCCAAACCCAGTAATGGGTAAAAGGTGTGATGATATATTTATTTTAACATTTAATTCATCCCCCTCCACTAATAACTTTGGGGGCCGTGATTTGACGACTAGTAACCGCACTTCACGCGCAAAAATATATCACTTACCGAGATCTGTTTAGGCAGAGTACCACATCTAGTAATGGGTAAAAGGCGTGATGATATATTTATTTTATTATTTATATTTAATTTAATTTGTAAATAGACTACAACCAAAAAGCAATCTCCATTTGATGACAGCACCCAACTATCCACTTCCTGTCATATTATCACATTTTTCTCACCTCTATCCTGACCTCAAAATTAATTTCCCTTCCTAATTCCATTCCCCCGCCCCCACTTCCGTGACACTCATCACCCGTACGTCAGTCTAACATGAGCTGCGGCGGTAGCTCGACGGTGCTGCACCGCCCCCCTCGCGTATTGATCTGCCGCCGCCAGCAGGCAGGCGAACCAGGGACGGCAGGCAGAACTTTGTGTTGTAGCCTGTGTGCGGTGATGTCCGGGGACGGCAAAAGCGGCGGCGGTAGCGGTGGCAGAGAAAGTAATGATATGCGACATCGATCTTGGAGTTGGATGGGGGCGGAGCAGGAAAGGGGTGGCATCAGCTGAGCGGGAGTTAGAGCAGGAATGGAAGTTTATAGTATTTGTTTTTACCCAGCCCTTATTCTATAACTCGATCATCGTCTGTTACAATTTTTTTAATTTTCAAATGTCAACTTTCCCTTTTAATTAAAAACAATTTACAATATTTGTATTTAACGTTCTAAACTTTGTATTGTTTCTAAATTGATTTGATAATGGCCATAATTATAACCGAAACGTCGTCATCAATCCCAGTCGAGTTTGAAGTTTACTTCACTAGCACAGCGAGTGAGGCATTCGAACGAGAATGAAAATTGCTATCCCCTTGTGTTAAACGCAAGATTAAAAAAAAATATGTTAAAAAAATTGTAGTATATTAGGAACTATAAAATATATTTTTAAATAATAAAAAAAATATGTTTCATCACGATTTCTCGACAAAAAAGTGATTTTTCTGCAACTGTCAAAAAATGTTTTTTTCACTAATATCAATATGCGAAGTACATGATTTTTTCATCATTTACATTACCATGACAACGCGTATTTTGCGCATTATTTTGCACCCTGGTGCGCAAAATGAGTATTTTACTCACTGTTTCGTATTCTAGTGCGTAAAATGAGTATCTCGCGCACGCTCCCAAATTATTTGTTGTCAGGTTTCATTAGTTACAATTAGGGTTGTGCCGTGGTCAATTGACCGGACAATTGACCAAAAATATTTGACGGCCAAAAAAAGCGGTCAAATAATCTAAATGGAACCGCCACGACATCTGTTGTTCAATAGAAATAGCTACTATTATTACATGAATATATCTAGTTTGGTATTCTGCGTTCTGGAGAATTTGCTTACTTTACTTTACAAATAAAATAAATACGTATTATTTCATTTCATTACGTCTTTTACTTTATTTTCCCCTTTATTTTGAATTTGATGTGGTTTTGTTTATTAGTTGTTGTTGGTTTTTCATTTTCAGTAATATTGGATGTAGTAAACAGTACTATATAAATAAATTACAATTTTAATTGTGATTTTTATTAAATGTTTCTTGGTCAATTGACCGAAAAATATTTGACTGGTCAAATGCACAACCCTAGTTACAATACATCAATAGGATCAAATTCATATTATTGTTGATTGTTTTCCTTCAATTTATTGAAATCATTCAATAATTATTATATTATTCTTTGTTGTTTATATTTCGTGAGCCAAATTCTTGTTTTTTTTGGCGCATTCCAATGACTTTTTTGTCTCGACTAAAAGTGCCATACTCACGCGCAACAAAAAAACACTCATTTCGCGGACCTAATACAAAATAACTATTTTTGCATATTGGTTATGAAAGTCATCCTTTTTTAATGAATAATCGTTTAGAAAATAATACATTTTTCAACTAATTTAAAAATAGTGAAAAAAATAAATACTACTATTTCATTGGTTTAATTTTATTTCTTCTCCTTGAAAATCATTTAAAATTTTTCAATATAAATAAATAAATATATCATCACGCCTTTTACCCATTACTGGGTGTGGCATTCTGCCTAAGCAGTTCTCGGTAAGTGATATATTTATTCACGTCTAGTGCGGTTACCAGCCGTCAAATCACGACCCTCAAAGATGTTAGACGAGGGGGAGTCACAGGGATAGATTTAATTTGGTGAAAATTGTTTGTCGGCTGTGGGGATCGAACCAGAGTTCTCAAGATTTAAAATATGAAGTTGCATATCATAATACCCGGTAGAGAAGCTTGTACTGCAAATAATATGTGAGAAATTAATTTAAAATACACTTTCGGTAATACTTAAAACAATCGAGTAAAAAATATATATATATACAGCTTTTTATAAAAAATATTAAATAAACACTTGGCTAAGTCTTACAAAATTCAGCCTCCAAGTCACCTTATGAGGGCATCGTCAGAGGCTGGCCAGCACAGTTAATAACCATAGACGCGTTTCGCTCTTATTAGAGCTCATCAGTATGGTATAACTCACTTCTTCACCTAGAACAAAGTTCATGTGAAGAAGCTGGTGACTAAGAACTGTGCCAGCAGAGAATAAGATCTCTAACAAACGGTATTAACTGTGCTGGCAAGCCTCTGACGATGCTCTCATAAGGTGACTTGGAGGCTGAATTTTGTGAGACTTAGCCAAGTGTTTACTTAATATTTTTTATTCAACCTAGTTTCACCAAGCGTATGGGATGACAATTAAGTTTGTCTTGTTGATATAAAAACTTTTTATCAAATTAATTAAATTTCTTATAATTAAATTATTAACTGGCTGATCAAACACCAAATGCAACTCACAACTATAATTCAATACACAATTGACTACAAAAAGAAAAAGAAAAAATCTTGCACAGTTCGTTCTTTCATCGTTCGTTTTCCGCTGAATGTCTTGGCTTTCGTCCGTCAGTTGATTTCGTTACTACAGCGCACAATTTGTAATTTGCATGATTGCCACCTCAACAAGACTGAATAATTATAATTGTCCCGTGGAAATGATTTATTTCTACTTGGTGTGGTTGAAGCAACTCCTGCGCATGCGCTCGCGTACAATCATAGCCTGCTTGATGATTTACTGCTGCTGACGTGGCTGATGTATGGAAATTGGATAAATCAAAATGTATGAACGGTGACTTTTTTTTTTAAATAGTGATTTGCTAATTTGTTTGCGAGATTTTTTAATTAAATAGTAGCGTGGTAATAGTTCATTTAGATTAGACAGGAAATTAATACCGATTACAATACAGCTTACAGTAGATTCTGAACCACTAAAAAGCAACTGTTAAAAATAAATAAATATATCATCACGCCTTTTACCCATTACTTGGTGTGGCACTCTGCTGTAAGCAGATCTCGGTAAGTGATATATTTATGCGCGTAAACAGCCGTCAAATCACGGCCCTCAAAGATGTTAGTGGAGAGGGAGCCACAGGAGTAGATTTAATTTGGTGAAAATATTTATCGGCTGTGGGAATCGAACCAGGGTTATCAAGATCCACAGGCCAACTCGATACCATTGAGCCTGGAAACGCTTAAATATCTTGAGAATGAAGAAGAATGTTTTTATATTTTTCTAAAACTATTCAGGCCACTAGTTGGCGGGGTGAGGGGTGAATTTCAAAAACTGAAATGGAAACCCCCATTTTGTATTGCACTATTGCATTCTCCAAACTGTAATTGATTTGCAAATTTAAATCTCATCCCTCACCTTCTTGGGAGTGGAAACAGCGACAAAAAACGATAAAAAATGATCGCATCTTCGAAAATGTGTAATTTTCCCTTTTTACACCGTCAAGGGGTTGAGAGAGTGCAGGGGATTGAGGTACAATTACGAAATCACAAAATATATTTTATCGTTTTGTTTTTCACCATAAAAATTCTGATTCGGTATAAAAAAACCATTTAAAAAAACGAAAATATAAACAAAAAAAATAACAAGTTGAAAACAAAATCATATTTATTTCATTATTAAAAAATAATAATAACAATAAACAAAGAAAACATTTTAAAAAAATAAAAAGTCGAAAACACAAACATTTTTTTTTTCAATATTAAAGAAAAATAAAAAACAAAATAAATATTATTTTTTACAGAAAACATTAAACAAAAATAAATTCAGTTTTTTAATCAAGTATCAATATAGTTATTTATGTATTAAGAGCGAAAAGTGATTCTTTGTTACTCGAGCACGGTATATAGTGCATAGGATAATAACATTTCTATAATTGCATCTTAAATTATTAAAAAACGTATACATAAAGAATATAAATTCAGTACGTCTTATAGTATATACCTTTAATTTTTTTCCCGAAGTACAGATACACCCTGTATAATATAGTAGGTATTTGATATATGTATATCTTGATTTTGACACAATTAAATCTATTTAAAATTATAATTTTATTCATAAGTTCAAGTAATTAAAACTAATATAAATTACATTAAAATTAATTAATCTATAATTAGTTTGTTTGTTTATTATTTGTTTACATTAATCAAGAGTAATTATTGTCTTTATAAAGTTCATGATTATCAAACTTAATAAAGCGTAAACAATCATGTCCTGAAATTGAAGCATCATGAATTTATTGAACTGGTTAAGAATTTATTCATATTTTACTTTAATTCATTTTGTTGAAATAAAAGATGCAAAATACAAAAAAAATAGTATAAATAAATAAAATGAGTATTTTATAAGACTTTTATCGCACTTGTTCTTCGTTTTCTAAATTTGAACGCATGCAAGAAAAACATGTTTTATAAAACTCGCTCTTTCATGTACTATTATAGTACATATCATATTGTAAACCAATCTTTTATTTTTCAATTTGATAAAAATTGTACTACTTATTTAATTACATTTTTCTACTTCCGTTAGGAAATAGATGTTTTATTTCACTTATTTGAGTTAGGTAATAAACTGCATTATTTAACTAGTGAAATAATGAGGTAACATAGCAACAGATATCTTGGTAGACGTTTTCTGATGTGTTATTCTTTTATTTTTTGAATTTATAACTGTCATTAATATGTCAAAATTTCATAATTTCAAAAACGCTCTTTCGTATTTATTAGAACGGAAGTAGAAAAAATATATTATGAAACTAGTAAGGAAATAGGTTATTACCTTACTTATGTGTTTACATAACTCGGCTACGCCTCGTTCTGCAAATTTCACATGCGTAAGGTAATAACCTTCATTTCCTTACTAGTTTCATAAATAGCTATAATTACATTTTTCTATAACTGTCAAAAATGTTCAACTTTTTCACTAAAGTCAATACGCGAAGTACGTAATTTTGTCATCATTTACTTTGCCATGACAACGCGTATTTTGTACACTGATTTGCACCCTACTGCACCAAATAAGTATTTATAACTTAATTCATATATTTAGTACGCGATATCACTAACGTTATGTAACTAAAAAAATCTGATGTGGACACCACATGACTTCCTTGTACGCGTATTAAACTATAGATATTTTTTTAATTGCACATATTTGACATTAAATCTTTTATTTTTTGTTCTAATCCATAGCAAACTTAATTTTTTTTTTAAATCTAAAAATATATAATATTTAAATTTAGATATCTCGTTTATGCAAAAAGCTACTTTAAAAATGTGCTAGACGCAGAATTTAATTCTCTAAAACTTATATTTGCAGCATTTGTTTCTAAAATTAAAATAATACCATTTTTTTCAAGGAAAACTGTTTCATGTAATGTGCCACTTCCGGTTAGTCTATTTTAACCAAAATCTATTATGTTATTTCCATTGATATAGTAGTCTTATATACCAAATTTGGAAAGTTTTAAATTATATTTGAATATAGTTTTTCATGAAAATCTATTATAGACTTCAAGTAAAGTACCACTTCCGGTAGTTGTATAATGACCAAAAAGGGAGGTGCACAACTAGATGTTATAACAGTCTTAAATATAAAGTTTCAATTTTCTACGGCTTACCGTTTTTGAGTTATGCGAGATACGTACGTACGTACGTACATACGTACGTACAGACGGCACGACGAAATTAGTCAAAATGGATTCAGGGAGGGCCAAAATACCTATTTCCGTTGAAATCTGAGAACCGAAAATTTTCGCGATTACAATACTTCCTTTACTTCGTACAAGGAAGTAAAAATAATCTTAACAGGTACGATTTAGTTAGACCAGCACGCATTAATTAAATTATAATTAAAGTTCTGTACAGCGCACCAGTTTATTGAAAGTTTCAGTAAGAAGAAATTTAAAAGTACATAAAAACAAAATGTTTGAATTTCTCATCTCCTTCACCATCCACTTTGCATCATCCAGGTGCACCTCCTTTAAATTCTGACCCCCAAGCTTGACCTTGAATCGCTCTTGAAGTAGTCCACCAGCTCGAACGAACAGATAACTTCAGCGAAGCAACTCGGTGTTCGATCGTGCGCACAGCGAAACCACCATCCAGAGAGGAGAAGAGAGATATAGGTGCGTACGTTGTGCGTGCATGACCGGAGTCGTGTAGCTCTCACGCAGCCCGGAGACTCCGGGGAACTCCGGCGAGAGCGTGAAATACGGGGATGAATAGGGTTGAATGTAGGTAAATGTGAAGTAGGAAGGTAATAGAGATCGAATTATGAGTTTATTTAATAGTATAGTTATAGTTATAAACAATTTTCACCAATTTAAATCTCCCCCTGTGACTCCCCCATCACTAACATCTTTGGAGGCATGATTTGACGGCTGGTAACCGCACTTCACGTGAAGAAATATATCACTTACCGATATCTGTTACGGCAGTGTGCCACAACCAGTAATGGGTAAAAAGGTGTGATGATATATTTATTTATTTTATTATATTTAAATCTACCCCTGTGGCTCCCCTCCACTAACATCTTTGGAGGCATTATTTGACAGCTGGAAACCGCACTTCACGTGAAGAAATATGTCACTTACCGAGATCTGTTACGGCGGGGTGTCACATCCAATAATGGATAAAAGGCGTGATGATATATTTATTTATTTTATTATATTTAAATCTACCCCTGTGGCTCCACTCCACTAACATCTTTAGGGCCCGTGATTTGACAGCTGGTAACCGCACTTCACACGAAGAAATATATCACTTACCAAAATCTGCTACGGCGGAGTGTCACATCCAGCAATGGGTAAAAAGGCGTGATGATATAGGTATTTATTCTGTTTTATTTAAATCTGCCCCTGTGGCTCCCCCTCCACTAACATCTTTGAGGGCCGTGATTTGACGGCTGGAAACCGCACTTCACACGAAGAAATATATCACTAACCGAGATCTGCTTCGGGAGTGTGCCACAACCAGTAATGGGTAAAGGGCGTGATGATATATTTATTTATTTTATTATATTTAAATCTACCCCTGTGGCTCCCCTCCACTAACATCTTTGGGGGTCGTGATTTGACAGCTGATAACCGCACTTTACACGAACAAATATATCTGATTTAACAGCTGGTAACCGCACTTCACGCGAACAAATATATCACTTACCGAAATATGCTTCGGCAGTGTGCCACACCCAGTAATAGGTAAAAGGCGTGATGATATATTTATTTATTCTATTTTATTTAAATCTACCCCTATGGCTCCCTCTTCACTAACATCTTTAGGACCCGTGATTTGACGGCTGGTAACCGCACTTCACACAAAGAAATATATCACTTACCGAATTCTGCTTCGGCAGTGTACCACAACCAGTAATAGGTAAAAGGCGTGATGATATACTTATTTATTTATTACAAATTTGTCATATGTTGTTTAGGATTGATGAACTCATTACTCATTCAACAAGATACGATGATGCATTCAACAATATTTAATTTCACGGGTTTTAATTGACTTAAAAAACTATAAAAATGTTGTTCACGAAAAGGTTAAAATCTCGTAAAATTCTATCATATCTATGTTGGCATCTAGTAACCAGCATTTTGCTTTCTGGTTCACAGAGTCCATACAAATATAGTTATAATTTAGTATCTGTTAGTTGTTAGTGTTTTGAATAGTACAATGCTGTGAATAGAAGAAAGTGTTTTCTTATTTATTTAGGTCAGTGCACTTGACGCATTTTACAAGTTGTTTGTTCGGTTAAACAGTTCACAAGTTTGTTGATTCCACTTTAACTAATTATACGACTACAGTTTATTTAATCAATAACATCTCAATCATTTCAGTCTATCTTACTTCAAATCGTCGAATCGGAGAAATAAATACAAATCATGAAATACAAACCATGGATTTTGAATAGAAATATAAAAATAAAATAAATATATCATCACGCCTTTTACCCATTATTAGGTGTAGCACTCTGCCTAAGCAGATCTCAGTAAGTGATATATTTATGCGAGTGAACAGCTGTCAAATCACGGCCCCCAAAGATGTTAGTGGAGGAGGAGCCACAGGGGTAGATTTAAATTGGTGAAAATTGTTTGTCGCCTGTGGGGATCGAACCAGAGTTCTCAAGATCCACAGGCCGACTCGATACCACTGAGCCACCTACCCATAAAATATAAATATAAGTAAATATTTGTATAGAGTGTACAAAAAGTAAAATAAAACTAAATGAATAAGAAAAAAATTCGTAATTTGTTACAAATATTTAATAGACTTTGAAGCAAAATATCTTCTATTGTCTCTTCATTAATTTCTGTGTCTTTGAAATAAATAAATAATATAAATATATCATAACGCCTTTTACCCATTACTGGGTGCGACACTCTGTCAAAATAGATCTCGATAAGTGATATATTTTTGTGCGTGAAGTGCGGTTACCAGCTGTCAAATCACGGCCCTCAAAGATGTTAGTCGTGAGAGAGCCACACTTTCTTATTCCCTAATTTTAGAGAGAAACACTGTTTTTCTCCCCTAGGGAGAGAAACACTGTTTTCTCCCCTAGGGAGAGAAACATTATGTTTCCCTCCCTTGTGAGAATGTTTCTCTCCCTAGAGACTACGATTATTTCCTATTCGTGGCGTCGAACGCGCCATCTAGTTGAGCGGACCCTGAACTAGTTCTAATAGTTGAAAAATTTGACACTTGTCCTTTTTAACAAATGGAAAATTTGACACTTGTCCCAAGTTAGGATATTTGACATTTGTCCCGATAAGACGGTAATTTTTGTACACTTATTACGAAAAGTATAATATACTTCACGGGAGGGCGCGATTATCCCTTGTGTGAAGTTAGCAAACCGAGACGTAAGCGAGGGCCGAAATAATCATTTGTTTCTTTCCCTTGATGCACAACATACTACTGAATGTCCCTAGAAATTTTAATGACACATAAAATGGCCATAATAAACGAAGCGCAATTCAACGAAGATGAGCATAATTGCCATCTACAATGCAAATATAAAACTTGGTGAACATTGATTTAGTTTACTCGATTTATCAAATACATAAAATAAATAAATAAATAAAATAAATATATCATCACGCCTTTTACCCATTACTGGGTGTGGCACTCTGCCTAAGCAGATCTCGGTAAGTGATATATTTTGTCGCGTGAAGTGCGGTTACCAGCCATCAAATCACGGCCCTCAAAGATATTATTGGAGAGGGAGCCACAGGGGTAGATTTTAAATTGGTGAAAATTTGTTTGTCGGCTGTGGGGATCGAACCAGAATTCTCAAGATCCACAGACCGACTCGATACCACTACCCCATAAATACATAAAATATAATGAATAATACTCAGTACTTAAGAACAGACCATTTTTTCCGAGGTCTTGAAAGTTCTGGGTGAAATTTATGGCTGATTTTAATATTTCAGATGTTTTGCATGTTTTGTTTTTGCTGTTATGTGGAAAATATGTCTGTAACATAACAAAAACATGATATACTACTGGCTTGTGAATTATATGCCTACAATTTTGATAATTTACAACAACATTAATTATATTACATTTACCCGGATTACAAATCATACTATAATATTTTGCTAATGCGAAACATTATTAAACATTATTTTACGGACAGGCATAAACTAATGGATATAACTTTTGTTTAACTATAATCATAAAATAGTAAATTAGTCTTTTATATTTAGGCTAGACTCAAAAACATCGAACTAGAGACAACCAAAATTTCAAAAATGTTATTGGATTTTAATTTGAGTTTTTAATATAAAATAAATAAATAAATATATCATCACTAATGGATATAACTTTTGTTTAACTATAATCATAAAATAGTAAATTAGTCTTTTATATTTAGGCTAGAGTCAAAAACATCGTACTAGAGACAACCAAAATTTCAAAAATGTTATTTGATTTTAATTTGAGTTTTTAATATAAAATAAATAAATAAATATATCATCACGCCTTTTTACCTATTACTGTGTGTGGCACTCTGCCTAAGCAGATCTCGGTAAATGATATATTTTTTTGCGTGAAGTGCGGTTACCAACCGTCAAATCACGGCCCTCAAAGATATTAGTGGAGGGAGAGTCACAGGGGTAGATTTAAATTGGTGAAAATTGTTTGTCGGCTGTGGGGATCGTACCAGAGTTCTCAAGATCCACCACTAAGCCACCTACCCCCATTAATGTTTTTAATGAATTTAATAAATAAATTCAGGAAACTAATTTCACCTGTATTTAATATGTCAATTGTTACCTTCACGCCGTGACTAAAACGTTTGAAGCCACAGTTTGTCAACATGTGAATAAAATGTTATTTAGTGCCATGGGAACCAGATAAATAACAATTTAAAAACGGTAGTAGAAAATAGTATATTATGTAACAAATTTTATAAATTTGTCTCTATTTATAAGTATATAAAAATGAGTATCTAAAAAGTTTATAAAACGAGTCACATACTATACCTTTTTTACTTCCTTGTACGAAGTAAAGGAAGTATTGTAATCGCGAAAATTTTCGGTTCTCAGATTTCAACGGAAATAGGTATTTTGGCCCTCCCTGAATCTATTTTGACTAATTTCGTCATGCCGTCTGTACGTACGTATGTACGTACGTATGTATCTCGCATAACTCAAAAACGGTAAGCCGTAGAAAATTGAAACTTTATATTTAGGACTGTTATAACATCTAGTTGTGCACCTCCCTTTTTGGTCATTATACAACTACCGGAAGTGGTACTTTACTTGAAGCCTATAATAGATTTTCATGAAAAACTATATTCAAATATAATTTAAAACTTTCCAAATTTGGAATATAAGACTACTATATCAATGGAAATAACATAATAGATTTTGGTTAAAATAGACTAACCGGAAGTGGCACATTACATGAAGCTGCTAACAGTTTTCCTTGAAAAAAATGGTATTATTTTAATTTTAGATATGAATGCTGCAAATAAAAGTTTTAGAGAATTAAATTCTGCGTCTAGCACATTAAGAATTTTTAAATTAGCCTTTTGCATCAGCGAGATATCTAAATTTAAATATTATATATTTTTAGTTTTTTTTAAATTAAGTTTGCTATGGATTAGAACAAAAAATAAAAAATAAAAGATTTTATGTCAAATATATGTGCAATTAAAAAAATATCTATAGTTTAATACGCGTACAAGGAAGTCATGTGGTGTCCACATCAGATTTTTTACAATCTCAAATTAAGACAAAAACAAAATGTTAAGTTTTATGATTAAAAAGTAAGGTTAAGCTACAATGACAGATGTATGAAGCTAACTTCATCCCGTGCTTAATATTTCAAGCCGTGACTAAAACGTTTGAAGCCACAACTTGTCAACATGTGAATAAGATGTTATTTAGCGATATGACATGACATTTTAATAACAGAACTAGAAATAAATAAAATACTAATAGAAGAACACATTTCAACTAAAAAAAATGCAACTTAGTGGATCGGGTTCCACTATGAGCTGCTGTAATTGAGATTAAGTTTGTACTGCGCAAAGCAGCAAATAAAAAAAGGAAATTATCTAAATATGCGCAGAGGTATGTAAAATAAATTCACATTTACAATATCTGATAAATATAACTGATAAAATAAATATTACCTTTATATCTGACGTAATTTAAATCGTTTGAAAGATGTGTAATAAACAAAACTTATTTATTTCTTTAAATCTTCAATATCTAGTTTAATGTTTCATTAAAGTTTTATGGTCCAAACAAACATTAGTTACATAATTAAACTGCATCTCTAAATTTATTCCTTTTCGATAATGAAAATAATAATTAATTAATTTCTAGTAAGTTTTGTTTTTTATAAAACTTGCAAAATTAATTGCACTTTACATGAAATAAACATTTTTAGTGCCACTGGTTTAAGAGTTATTTCTAATAAATTAATAATTAAATTATAATTATAACACTACTACTTGGCATTTATCTAATTTCTTCAATTCTATTTTTTTTTACAAAACTTTAAAAATTAATTGTACTTTATATGTCGTAAACATTTTTAGTGCCACTGGTTTAAGAGTTATTTCTGATATATTAATAATTAAATTATAATATTACTAATAGGCATTTATCTATGCTGTATAATGAATACATGGAGTATTGTAGTGTTTATAATAATAATTTAATTATTAATATATTAAAAATAACTCTCAAACCAGTGGCACTAAACAGATTTAAGTCATATGAAGTACAATTAATTTTGCGAATTTTGAAAAATTAATATCAGTACGTTGAGTAAAGTATATGTGCCATAAGTTATTAAACATCTTGTATTTATGCGCGTGTAATGCGGTTACCAGCCGTCAAACTACGGAAATAAATATACCACGACTTTGACCCATTACTGGCTGTGGTACTCTGCTGTAGCAGATCTCGGTAAGTTATATTTTTTTATGTACATTAAGTGCGATTACCAGCCGTCAAACCACGCTTCCTACAAATGCTAGTGGAAGGAAAACCTCAGAGGTAATTTTTTTGTCGTGGACATTATTTGTCAGCTGTAGAAATCGAATCAGGGTTTTTAAATTCAACCCCCGTTAAATTCAGAAAACAATAATATAAAATTTAATAAATAAATATATCATCACGCCTTTTACGCATTACTTTTCCGAAGCAAATCTCGGTAAGTTATATATTTCTTCGCGTGAAGTTCGGTTACTAGCCGTTAAATCACGGCCCCCAAAGATGTTAATGGAGGGGGAGCCACAGGGGTAAATTTAAATTGGAGAAAATTGTTTTTCTACGATTGCTATAAAAAGTTAACATTTACGCTCTCATTTGTCATCGTAAAGTTGACATTTTCTGTGGAACAATCGAAAAATATTTTTTACGCGTTTCCAATGGCAACGCGCAAAAAAGACGTTAAATGCGCGTGTTTCCAATGGCAACGCGCGAAAAACATATTAAATGTGAGCTTATTTCAATACTTACCAGGGATACAAACAAAACAGAAACTTGTCATATTGACAGTTGACCGAATTTATTTTCAGTACGTATACGTTTTTTAATAATTTTAAGATGCAATCGTAGAAAAAATGATGTGTGTATCACGAGCGTAAAGTGTCTCGCCTTCGACTCGCACTGCAATTACCGTGTTCGAGTAACAAAGAAACACTTTACGCTCTTAATACACAAATAACTATATTGTAGCAGTCTTGTAAAATAGAAATAATTGTCTAATTTAACAAACCTCGTAACTCTTTTAGTTCACACCCTGTATAACAATACTTGTGTGTGGCGTACCCCAGGACCAATTTGATAATTAAATATGACGTTACAATATGATATAATCAGTTTACAGCATGAATCACACGGAAAAAATAAAACACAAAACTTAATTAGAGAAAAATGATTATATAATCTCAATTACACTGATGTATAGAGGACTGAAATTCGTACAGAGTTCATGTGCAAATATAATTTCATCTTTTCCAGAGCAGAGTCGTGTCGCCACTTCATTCCGTTTTTAATTTAATATTAATTAAAGTGACTTAGCTTAATTAGTCCATATTGTAAATGAATTAAGGAGGCCGAGACGAAATAATGTATTGTAGATATTGATTCAACTTTCAAAGTCGGCTAGTAAATTAATTTCAATTTAATTAAAAGTTTGTATTTCATTTGTTATTGTTTATTTTCTTCTCAGATTCGAGAGTTAATAAAGAAAAACTTCACTACGTTGCTGTACAGCCAGTACGGATCACTTTTCAATAAAGAAAATTTAATTACTGAAAGCGTAAGGTTTCTCAAGAGTCTTGAGATCGATGCCAGTTAATGTTAATCAGGGTGATAACAGTTACCCTTTTAACAATTGTTAAGTTTACTAAAATAAATATATCATCACGCCTTTTACCCATTACTAGGTGTGGCACTCGACCGAAGGCAATCTCGGTAAGTGATATATTTCTTCGCGTGAAGTGCGGTTACAAGCCGTCAAATCACAGCCTCCAAAGATATTAGTGGAGGAGGAGCCACAGGTGTAGATTTAATTGTTTGTCGGCTGTGGGGATCGAACAAGGGTTCTCAAGATCCACAGGCCGACTCGATACCACTGAGCCACCTACCACATTAACAATTAACAATTGTTAAGTTTACTAAATTAAATATATCATCACGCCTTTTTACCCATTACTGGGTGTAGAACTCTACCGATGAAGATCTTGGTAAGTGATATATTTCTTCGCATGAAGTGCGGTTACCAGCCATCAAATCACGGCCTCCAAAGATGTTAGTGAAGGGGGAGCTACTGGAGTAGATTTTAATTGGTGAAAATTGTTTGTCGGCTGTGGAGATCGAACCAGGGTTCTTAAGATCCACTGAGCCACCTACCCCATATGTAAGTTCACAATTTTTGGTAAAAATATGTAACTGTTATTTTGGAACAACCCTAAAAATAGCACTATTATAATATTTCTTTTTCTACGATTGCTATGAAAAGATGACAATTACGCTCTCATTTATCATCGTAAAGTTGACGATTTATGTGGAACAATCGAAAAATATCTTTTTTGCGCGTCTCCAATGGCAACGCGCGAAAAAAACGTTCAATTCGCACGTTTCCAGTGGCAACGCGCGAAAAAGATTATTTCAAAAGTTACCAGGGTTACAAACAAAACAACAGAAACTTGTCATATTGACAGTTAACAAAACAAATTTAGTTTTAGACGTATACCTACGTTTTTTTAATAACTTTAAGATGCAATCGTAGAAAAAATTATGTGTGTATCACGAGCGTAAAGTGTCTTTGTTCCTCTTACACTATTGCAGCTCTCGCCTTCGGCTCGCGCTGCAATTACCGTGTTCGAGTAACAAAGAATCACTTTACGCTCTTAATACACAAATAACTATTTCTACGATTGCTATGAAAAGTTGACAATTACGCTCTCATTTGTCATCGTAAAGTTGACGTTTTCTGTGGAACAATTGAAAAATATCTTTTTTGCGCGTCTCCAATGGCAACGCGCGAAAAAGATATTAAATGCGCGCTTATTTCCATAGTTACCAGGGATACAAACAAAACAGAAATTTGTCATATTGACAGTACGAATTAATTTTCAGTACGTATACGTTTTTAAATAATTTTAAGATGCAATCGTAGAAAAAATTATGTGTGTATCACGAGCGTAAAGTGTCTTTGTTCCTCTTACACTATTGCAGCTCTCGCCTTCGGCTCGCGCTGCAATTACCGTGTTCGAGTAACAAAGAATCACTTTACGCTCTTAATACACAAATAACTATTTTCTACGATTGCTATGAAAAGTTGACAATTACGCTCTCATTTATCATCGTAAAGTTGACGTTTTCTGTGGAACAATTGAAAAATATCTTTTTTGCGCGTCTCCAATGGCAACGCGCGAAAAAGATATTAAATGCGCGCTTATTTCAATAGTTACCAGGGATACAAACAAAACATAAAATTGTCATATTGACAGTACGAATTAATTTTCAGTGCGTATACGTTTTTAAATCATTTTAGGATGCAATCGTAGAAAAAATTATGTGTGCATCACGAGCGTAAAGTGTCTTTGTTCCTCTTACACTATTGCAGCTCTCGCCTTCAGCTCGCGCTGCAATTACCGTGTTCGAGTAACAAAGAATCACTTTACGCTCTTAATATACAAATAACTATTGTCTTAAATGATAACGCGCGAAAAAGATGTTAAATAAATGCATTTCCAGTGCAGCTTTACATGTCACAGTAATCAGAAACAATATATCAATAATTAGTTCCGATTCCAAAACAAGCCAAGCCTTACCCTTAACCCATCCAACCCTTTCAACATTCCAGTATTTCAATAAACCGAACATTCTTACCCCGACATCAAATTACAAATAAATTGCATTCGCTCCACAACACGCTTCAACCTGCAATTCTAAGCAACGGAATCGATTTCCACCCCCACAGTCCAATGACCTGCTTTCTACCCTCCATCTACATCGCGGAAAATCAATCAAAACATAAAGAAAAACCGACTGGCGCTATCCATAGCCCGAGTAGCCCAGCAGCACCGCCGCCGTGTCTGCTCTAGCCCTCCTGCAAGAAGTAATTTCGGTCCGCTCGCAACGCGCCCATCAAAAACGAATTACCCGGCGTGCAGGGCCGAACCAGGGGTAGGGGCGTTAATTACATACACACACAGTGCACAGTGGGTCTTGGATCGATGCGATGTTGTTGGCTCGACGGAGACTGAGGTTTATTTGCATTTGGTTGGATTGATCTTGTTTTGTTTTGAAGGTTTGGACTGTTTGTAGGAAAGGTATTATTTGTACTTTATCTAAGGGTGCTTTCTTTTTCTTATTAATTGGAATTAATGATATTTTTAAACAGCTAACAAAGCGAAGCGAGTATCTATTTACTAAAATTTTGAGAATTTTTAATGCATTTTCATCAGGGTTCGAAGATATATATCGATCGATATATATCATGATATTTATTTTGATATATATCGTCATATTTTTGCAATAATATATATCCATTATATAAAAATATCAAATAGTTTTTGAGATATAGCCTCCGGAGAAGTGAAATTTTTCGAATTTTTCAGTTTTTCTACTTTTCCGAGGCTATATCTCAAAAACTAAATGTGATATGAAAACGCGGTCAACGGCATTAATTTTCTCGTGCTTCAGTTAACTTATAAACATAGTTTCAGCGATTTTTATTTTTTTTCAATTTTCCGCCAAAAAAATCGCAAAAAGCGGTTTTTTAACATTTTCTCGAAAACCAGAAGTCATATGCATTTGAAGATTGCACCACTGGATTCAGAGGGTCAAAATACATATGTATGTAAATTTTCGTTTTAATAATCCTACGATTAAGGATTTTTGGGAAAATTGAATTAAAATCTGAAATAATTAAAAATATTAAATTGCATAAAATTGTATGAAAATTTGCTTATAAGTCAATTCGGACACGGGGAATTCAACGCCGTTGAGCGCATTTCCATATCTTGTTTAGTTTTTGAGATGTAGCCTCCGGAAAAGTGAAATTTTTCGAATTTTTCAGTTTTTCTAAATGTGTACAAAAACTAAAATTAAAAAATAAATATCCAAAAAGTGATATTTATCTGATATATATCCTATATATCAGATATTTTGATATTTATTATAAATATCATGATATTTATTATAAATATCATGATATTTACGAACCCTGATTTTCATCGAATGAAATTTGTTTTTTGTGGCCTTATTATTATTTTTTTATTATTTATTTATTTATATTACGCTGTGCAACAGAAATTTAATTTCAATTACAGTACAGGGTCCGCACTCACCGAGCCGCAGTGTGTTAGTTCATATAATTTTTAGCTTGAGTGCGATTCGAACTTGGGATCTCCGGATTCGAATTCCGTATCGCTATCCACACCACCGTACTGACGGACAGAATGAAAAAATAAGGTTGTTCTTTTAGTAATAATTTTGTCAATTGAATTATTTTCATAACCTAAAGACATTTAATAACCATTATAATGTTATGTGGGGTTCGAACCAGAGTTCTTAGGAGCCACAGGCCGATTCGACAAACAATTTTCACCAATTTAAATCTACCCTTGTGGCTCCCCCTCCACTAACATCTTTGAGGGTCGTGATTTGACAGCTGGTAACCGCACTTCACGCGAAGACATATATCACTTACCGAGATTTGCTACTGCAGAGTTCCACACCCAGTAATGGGTAAAAAGCGTGATGATATATTTATTTATTTTATTTATAAACTATAAACATTTGTCGCCTACTCGTGTCGAAAGTACTGCTTTCCGTATATACTGAAAATGAGTGTTTATATATATAAAGTTTCAAGTTGAAATATTGAAAAATGAAAAAATTCTGTGGAACAACAATACTACATTTAAAATGCATGTAAAGTGTTTTTCAATTCTCCTGAAAATTGGGCCAAAGATGTTAGTGGAGGGAGAGCCGCAGGGGTGGATTTAAATTGGTGAAAATTGTTTGTCACAAACCGACTCGATACCACTGAGCTACCTACCCAAGTTAATACATGAAATAAATGCAAAAATAATTATTTCATATCACATGCATTGAAACAGCGAGTTTTGATCTCTGTTTTGCCAGTCGAAATAAGACAATTTCAGACCAATGCGACTGTGTCAGTCAGAAACAACGTTGTTTCTGCCCGGCACATTCATTTATTTATTATTTATGTCTTTATTTCAAGTCTGTCAGAATCGCATTTGTAATAAACAAAAGCGAATAAAATCATAATCGTCTGACAGCTGTCGTCAAATCGTTGTCAAAGATTTTAATAAATTACAAATAAAATGAGTACCTGAAAACATCTTACCGAAAAAGCCCTAGCAGCTTCCCTTAAATAATTGCCCACAAAATTTAAGGAAAAATATGTATCTTGTTACGATAAATTTGTGAAATGGAAGGAAGCAGAAGAAGCTACATCGTGGTCAGAGGATGTGATATGAAAAATATAGTGTGTGGCACGGGATGAAACAAAGACGATTTCAGACCAGGGCGATGACAGCCAACTCTCGTCTTGTTTCACCCCTTGCCACACAATACAGGGTGTTTCAGGACTAGTGTAACAAACTTTAACAACTTATTCCTGAGGTCATTTTGAGCCAAAAATGTCATATGAACATAGGTCCTATTCCTTCTAGTTGCCAAAATACAAGAGGTTGAAGTTCTATAAATAACACGAAATTTTCCAATTTTGTAATCAAGATACTTTCGGAAAACAAAAATTTTATTGAAAAGTTATACCTTATTTGTCTTAATTAATTTTATTTATTCATATTAACGAATACAATTTAGAGAACAAAACATAAAATGACACAATTAAATAGACACAGAACCACATAACCAAACATGGAATAGGTTAACATAATATGAAATAAAATGTTCAAAATGAGCGCCTTGAACTCGTATGCATGTTATTATTAATAAATAAAATTAATTAAGACAAATAAGGTATGACTTTTCAATAAAACTCTTGTTTTCCGAAAGTATCTTGATTACAAAAATTTGAAAATTTCGTGTAATTGATAGAACTTCAACCTCTTGTATTTTGGTAACTAGAAGGAATAGGACCTATGTTCATATGACATTTTTGGCTCAAAATGACCTCAGGATTAAGCTGTTAAAGTTTGTTACACTAGTCCTGAAACACCCTGTATACTAATTTCCACATATTTTCGAAAACCCCTTGAACCAAACTTTGCACATATTTACATCCCCATATAAGGAGAATACAGCTCCAACCGACTATTGTTACTTCTGACACATTTCACGTAACTTAATATACACCGTCTAGCATATACTATACATATGTATGTACACAGACACACACATTATAGTATGTTTTGTGTGAAGTCCAGTGACCTTTGGACAGCTGAGCGCAAGGTCGTTGTCACCCGACACCACCGCGGTGCATGGCCGCCTGCAATGTAACTAACCTGCTGTCTGCTGCTAACTTCACTTCATGTCACCATCTTTATTCATACAATCTTTAAAAGTCTGAACTCTAACTATCATTATTGATTATTGACAATATTCCAAGAAAAGTTTATGTCATAATGAAAATAATGTGTTTTGATAAGTGTCGTTAAAGTGTTGAATCGTATTTAATAAGCAAATTAAAGTATGGGAGTAGAAAAATAGTTATTTGTGTATTAAGAGCGTAAAGTGAGTCTTTGTTACTCGAGGACGGTAATTGCAGCACGAGTCACAAGGAACAAAAACATCTCTTTAGGGAGAGAAACATTCTCACTAGGGAGGGAACCACACTGTTTTTCTCCCTAGGGGAAAAAACAGTGTTTCTCTCCCTAGGGGAAAAACAGTATTTCTCTCCCTAGGGGAAAAACAGTGTTTCTCTCTCTAAAATTAGGGAATAAGAACGGTAGGATATATTTCTCCCCTAGGTAGCATGTTTCTTTCCCTAGAGAGATGTTTCTCTCCCTAGAGACTACGATTATTAGCTGTTTGCGGCGCTTCCTAAGTAACTAGTTACGCAACCCATATTTGACATTTGTCCCGATAAGACAGTAATTTTCGTGCACTTGTTACGAAAAGTATAATATGCTTCACGGGAGGGCGCGATTATCCCTTGTGTGAAATTGGCAAACCTCGACTTCACACGCGGGAATAATCGCTTGTTTTCCTCCCTTGATGCATAACATACTATATTTTATTTAATTCGTAGTTTCATATGTCTTTACGAATTTGTTTTTTTAACTAATTTCTTTGTTATAGAATATCACGAAATACTACTAAATCCATTTAAAACAATTTATAAACTCTGCAGAAACATTTTCTAAAATCAACCACACCCACACAGTTCCGTACCAAAAAAAAAGTCATATTTTTAACCATCCAAAAATACATTCCAATCCAAGTCACGCCGCTCTACAAAATCCACACACGATACTACACTATCTATAACTTAAATAAGTCTCCCAAATACAAACACATTCACACACACACACACACACAGCTATCGCGTTAGACGTTATTAGATATAGCGCTATTGCTCGTTCGAACTTTAAATGCCGTTACGCGCTAAAGCTTCATTCACAATACAAAATCAGTAGATATATAAATAAATAAATAAATACAGGGTGTTTCAGGACTAGTGTAACAAACTTTAACAGCTTATTCCTGAGGTCATTTTGAGCTAAAAATGTCATATGAACATAGTTCCTATTCCTTCTAGTTACTAAAATACAAGAGGTTGAAGTTCTATAAATAACACGAAATTTTCAAACTTTTGTAATCAAGATACTTTCGGAAAACAAGAGTTTTATTGAAAAGTTATACCTTATTTGTCTTAATTAATTTTATTTATTAATAATAACATGCATACGAGTTCAAGGCGCTCATTTTGAACACTTGCTGTAATTTTTTTAAATTTGTTATCTTATTTCATATTGTGTTAACATATTCCATGTTTGGTTATGTTGTTCTGTGTCTATTTAATTGTGTAATTTTATGTTTTGTTCTCTAAATCGTATTCGTTAATATTAATAAATAAAATTAATTAAGGCAAATAAGGTATGACTTTTCAATAAAATTCTTGTTTTCCGAAAGTATTCGTGTTATTTATAGAATTTCAACCTTTTGTATTTTGGTATCTAGAAGGAATAGGACCTATGTTCATATGACATTTTTGGTTCAAAATGACCTCAGGAATAAGCTGTTAAAGTTTGTTACACTAGTCCTGAAACACCCTGTATATCATCACGCCTTTTACCCATTACTGGGTGTGGCATTCTACCGTAAGCAGATCTCAGTAAGTGATATATTTCTTCGCGTCAAATCACGGCCCCCAAAGATATTAGTGGATGGGGATCCACAGGGGTAGATTTAATTGTTTGTCGGCTGTGGGGATCGAACCAGGGGTTCTCAAGATCCACATTCCGACTCGATACCACTAAGCCACCTATCCCATTAGTAGTTATACTTAAGGTAATAATGCAAAAGCGTTCACAACAGTAAAATTATCTTTATTCTGCACAGCGTTCATTTCAGTTCGAAATTTATAGATTGTAATTAACGACTATCTTGTCTAACTATCAATCAAAAACGAGAATAAATGTTGACGCTTGAAATCTATGCTTTTGAGTGACAAGAATAATGAATCATACAGAGAAGTTGTTATTAATTTTCTTGTTAGTATTAGTAAGTATATCTGAAAAAATATGAAACGAAAAAGTGTTAGAAAATAGTGGAAATTATATAAATATAAATATGAAAAGTAGACAATTGCGGTCCCATTTGTCATCGTAAAGTTGACGTTTTCTGTGGAACAATCGACAAATATCTTTGTCGCGCGAAAAAGATGTTAAATGCGCGCTTATTTTAATAGTTACCAGGGATACAAACAAAACAGAAACTTATCATATTGACAGTTGACAGAATGAATTTATTATCAGTACGTATACGTTTTTTAATAATTTAAGATGCAATCGTAGAAAAAATTATGTGTGTATCACGAGCGTAAAGTGTCTTTTTCTACGATTGCTATGAAAAGTTGACAATTGCGGTCCCATTTGTCATCGTCTAGTTGACGTTTTCTGTGGAACAATCGACAAATATCTTTGTCGCGCGAAAAAGATGTTAAATGCGCGCTGATTTTAATAGTTACCAGGGATACAAACAAAACAGAAACTTGTTATATTGACAGTTGACAGAATGAATTTATTATCAGTACGTATACGTTTTTGAATAATTTAAGATGCAATCGTAGAAAAAATCATGTGTGTATCACGAGCGTAAAGTGTCCTTTTCTACGATTGCTATGAAAAGATGACAATTACGCTCTCATTTGTCATCGTCAAGTTGACGTTTTCTGTGGAACAATCGAAAAATATCTTTTTTGCGCGTCTCCAATGGCAACGCGCGAAAAAGACGTTAAATTCGCGCGTTTCCAATGGCAACGCGCGAAAAAGATTATTTCAATAGTTACCAGGGATACAAACAAAACAGAAACTTGTCATATTGACAGTTGACAGAATGAATTTATTTTCAGTACGTAACGTTTTTGAATAATTTTAAGATGCAATCGTAGAAAAAATTATGTGTGTATCACGAGCGTAAAGTGTCTTTGTTCCTCTTACACTATTGCAGCCTTCGCCTTCGGCTCGCGCTGCAATTACCATGCTCAAGTAACAAAGAATCACTTCACGCTCTTAATACACAAATAAGTGTATTTCACGCGTTCCTATTGGAAACAAAAGTTTTTTTCTGTTGTTCTACAGAAAACGTCAAATTTACGATGATAAATGAGAGCGTAATTGTCAATTTTTCATTACAATCGTAGAGAAACACTTTTCTTTTAACTTAAATTTAAAATAGCAGATCTCGATAAATGAAATATTTCTTCGCGTAAAGTGCGGTTACCAGCCGTCAAATCACGACCCTCAAAGATATTAGTCGAGGGGGAGCCACAGGGGTAGACACCTACCTAAAGAAATAAGACTATAACTATAATAACTATATCAGTGGTTCCCAACCTTTTTTAAACGTGACCATTTTTAGTTTTTTAAAAATGTTCGCGACCCTCCTTTCGCATATTTAATCAATAAAACAAAAAATAAAAGGTTTGACAAAATATATTTTAGGACTTAGTGATTATATTTTTTCTCCTCAAAAAAGCCAAGGCGACCCCCCAAAAAAGCTAAGGCGACCCCCTTGTGGGTCGCGACCCACCGGTTGGGAACCGCTGAACTATATCTAGCATTTATGGGGTAGGTGGCTCAGTGGTATCGAGTCGGCCTGTGGATCTTGAGAACCCTGGTTCGATCCCCACAGCCGACAAACAATTAAATCTACCCATGTGGCTCCCCCTCCACTAACATCTTTGGAGGCCGTGATTTGACGACTGGTTACCGCACATTACTCGAATAAATATATCACTACCGAGATCTGTTTACGGCAGAGTGCCACATCTAGTAATGGGTAAAAGGCGTGATGATACATTTTTTTTTATATCTAGCATTTCAAAAGTAATGTTTATTTGAACAAAAACAGTATTCTACATTACCGACAATGCCACTAACATCACCATCAATGTTTGCATTGTGACCAACAGTATTCACAACACAAATACCAACTACAACAACGAACTATAACCACTAATTTCGTATTGTGAATGAGGCTTTACGCTATTGCTCGTTGGAACTTGAAGTGCCGTTAAGAGAACTTAGATCATAAGACAGTGTATTGTCGAGGATGGAATGCGATATTTATAGGTCAGCTGGGTGTAGGAGGCCTCTGAAGTATTGTCGTAGCGTTGAAGCGTTGAAGTAAAGGTGAACAGGACTTTATTGTCTGTTGTGAAATACCACGTGACATGAGATAAACTAATACAAACATTATATTTCTATACGAGAGTTCAAAGTGGCTTTAGCCTACTTTTTTTTCTCTAGTATATTTGATGATAGAAGTATTACGACATTGCGAGAAAATGTTTTCTAGCTGTAGTTTATATCGCAGTTTTGGCATAACTTTAACCGTATTTGAAATTTTAAATATGTACTCAAGGACTAGCATCTTTCTATTTTTATTACTTGTTCTTTAAGTCGTAAGGCTTCGTGATAAAATTCAGGAATCGGAAACGCCATCTTTACGATTTTTTTATATACAGGGTGTTTCAGGACTAGTGTAACAAACTTTAACAGCTTATTCCTGAGGTTATTTTGAGCTAAAAATGTCATATGAACATAGGTCCTATTCCTTCTAGTTACCAAAATACAAGAGGTTGAAGTTCTATAAATAACACGACATTTTCAAATTTTTGTAATCAAGATACTTTCGGAAAATAAAAATTTTATTGAAAAGTCATACCTTATTTGTCTTAATTAAAATTTGTTGTACTTTTGATAGTATTATTGTTTCATAATGGATGGTTATAGTACTGCTGAATATGCAGATATGATTTTTATTTATGGATTATGTAATGGTAATGCCCGTTATGTGTCCAGAGAATACCAAGACAGATATCCAAATAGATGCCAATTTTCCCATCCCTTATTTGCGCGCATTTTTGTTTTCCGAAAGTATCTTGATTACAAAAATTTGAAAATTTCGTGTTATTTATAGAACTTCAACCTCTTGTATTTTGGTAACTAGAAGGAATAGGACCTATGTTCATATGACATTTTTAGCTCAAAATGACCTCAGAAATAAGCTGTTAAAGTTTGTTACACTAGTCCTGAAACACCCTGTACAGGGTGTTTCAGACCACCCGTACCCTCCGAATATCTCGCGAACAACAAAAAAATACGTCCAAAATATTTTTAAAAAAATGAGAGTTTCCCCCCTCACCCCCTGGGGGAGGTCACTTCGAAATATTAAATGGGAACCCCGAGTTTTTATTACAGATTCAGATTCAGTGATGTACAAAATCAAGCTTTTATCCAAAAAAATTTAAATAAAATTTACATTATTCCATAAATTATTAATTAATTATTATTATCACCACAAATTGATTAATTATCTACATTATTTTGGTAAATCCGAAATTGAATATTTCTTTCACAACCGTTTAATGGTAGAGGGGGGAGGGCATCAATATGATTAACCCTAAATTTACAATTTTCAAAAGGTTAACACGCCGTTAATTTATTTTTCAAATCTGACTTTGAAAATACTCAGAAATAGGAAAAAACTGTTTTTTACGATTGTAGCGCCATCGCCATTGTTGGATAAAAGCTTAATTTTTTGCATCACTGAATTCGAATCTGCAATAAAAACTGGGGGTGGGGGGAACTCTCTTTTGGTGTCATTTAATAGAACATTTAAAAATATTTCGGACGTATTTTTTTGTTTCTCAATCCGTTTTGTTGTTTGCGAAATCATCGGGGGGTACGGGTGGTCTGAAACACCCTGTATATATAAAAAATGATCTTTCATTTGTGCAATTGAACCGATGTTCTAGCTTTTAAAGTTTTAAGATTCAGTGATAACTACAAGAAACACTTGAACGTGTTAAACAAAATTAATATCTTAAAATTTAAATCAAACTTACGTAAAATTCCTTTTAACATCCATGACGCAATATAGACTGTTGTTGCTTACCTGTAACAAAAAAAAATAAATATTAATATTTGATCTATTTATAATATTTTAATATTTATTTATTTATTTATGCTACTCTGTACAATAGGAACGTAATTACAAAAAGTACTGAAAATAAAACGTTCTGTCAACTGTCAATATGACAAGTTTCTGTTTTGTTTGTATCCCTGGTAACTATTGACGTAAGAGCGTATTTAATATCTTTTTCGCGCGTTGCCATTGGAGACGCGCAAAAAATATATTTTTCGATTGTTCCGCAGAAAACGTCAACTTTACGATGACAAATGAAAACGTAATTGTCAATTTTTCATAGCAATCGCAGAAAAAGTCATTTTTTGACTCTTTAAAAATGAATGAATTCTCTTTCCCGTAACAGATCTCGGTAAGTGATATATATCTTCGCGAGAAGTGCGATTACCAGCTGTCAAATCACGTCTCCTTATGATGACAAAAATAATATGAATTTTGTATTGTACTTGTGTCCATATATCACCTAAATTAAATGCTAGAATCTAAATTTATGGAAATATAATGTAATCAATGGAACGTAAAAAGAAATAATTTGGGAGCGTGCGCAAAATACTCATTTGTCGCATCTCAGAGGGCGAAACAGTGCGAGAAATATGCGTTGTCATGGTAATGTAAATGATAAAAAAATCACGTAGTTCGCGTATTAATATTAAGAGAGAAAAAAATGAACATTTTAAAATGTTTTTTGCTTGTTGGTCATGATAACATAACAAAGATGTATTATTGTTAAAAAATGACACTAGACTCGCACTAAAATTCATCAAAAATGGGCTCCTATTTTGACCGATCGTAAGATAATAAATATTTTGCGAACGGAACGTTGTGCACAATAGAAATTGTTGAGAATGCGATGTGCGGCCAGTGCAGATTTTAATTTTAAATTCGGCGTATTTACAGTTTGAAATACCTCGAGTTTCTGTAGTGGGTGCTATGCGCGCTGTGCTGTGCTGCACTTTGGTCGGTTTCCAAGACGCTAATATAAATTTCACTGTACTTTTTGGCATAAGAAGAAATGGTTTCATTTTTATTTTAAATTTTAACGTTTCCAAAATCATGGCATTTCGCAGAAAAGACGGTTTATATACGACGCAAATAACGCAGGAAAGTACACTCAAGCTTAATTATTTAAATAAAAAACAACAAAGACAAAATTAATTGTCTTGAAATGCTCACTAGGTGAAACTAGGTTTAATAATAAATATCAAAATAAACACTTGTCTAAGTCTCACAAAATTCAGCCTCCAAGTATGGTGAAGAAGTAGGTTATACCATACTGATGAGCTCTAATAAGAGCGAAACGCGTCTATGGTTACCAACTGTGCTGGCCAGCCTCTGACGATGCCCTCATAAGGTGACTTGGAGGCTGAATTTTGTGAGACTTAGACAAGTGTTTATTTTGATATTTCTTATTTATTTATTTATGTTACGCTGTACAACAGAAACTTAATCCCAAGTACAGGACCCGCACTCACCGAGCCGCAGTGTGCTAGTTTATATAATTTTTAGCTTGAGTGAGATTCGAATTCCATATTGCTATCCACACCACCGTACTGACATGCATATCATTAATTAAAGTAACTTTTTTCCAGGGTTCGTAAATATCATGATATTTATAATAAATATCAAAATATCTGATATATAGGATATATATCAGATAAATATCACTTTTTGTATATTTATTTTTTAATTTTAGTTTTTGTACACATTTAGAAAAACTGAAAAATTTCACTTTTCCGGAGGCTATATCTCAAAAACTAAACAAGATATGGAAATGCGCTCAACGGCGTTGAATTCCCCGTGTCCGAATTAACTTATAAGCAAATTTTCATACAATTTTATGCAATTTAATATTTTTAATTATTTCCTAAGGTTATTTCAGATTTTAATTCAATTTTCCCAAAAATCCTTAATCGTAGGATTATTAAAACGAAAACTTACATACATATGTATTTTGACCCACTGAATCCAGTGGTGCAATCTTCAAATGCATATGACTTCTAGTTTTCGAGAAAATGTTAAAAAACCGCTTTTTGCGATTTTTTTGGCGGAAAATTGAAAAAAATAAAAATCGCTGAAACTATGTTTATAAGTTCACTGAAGCACGAGAAAATTAATGCCGTTGACCGCGTTTTCATATCACATTTAGTTTTCGAGATATAGCCTCGTAAAAGTAGAAAAACTGAAAAATTCGAAAAATTTCACTTTTCCGGAGGCTATATATCAAAAACTAAACAAGATATGGAAATGCGCTCAACGGCGTTGAATTCCCCGTGTCCGAATTAACTTATAAGCAAATTTTCATACAATTTTATGCAATTTAATATTTTTAATTATTTCCTAAGGGGTACCCCTTTGGTTTTTTCAGATTTTAATTCAATTTTCCCAAAAATCCTTAATCGTAGGATTATTAAAACGAAAATTTACATACATATGTATTTTGACCCACTGAATCCAGTGGTGCAATCTACAAATGCATATGACTTCTGGTTTTCGAGAAAATGTTAAAAAACCGCTTTTTGCGATTTTTTTGGCG
This sequence comes from Pterostichus niger, assembly GCA_947425015.1. Classification (NCBI taxonomy): domain Eukaryota; kingdom Metazoa; phylum Arthropoda; class Insecta; order Coleoptera; family Carabidae; genus Pterostichus; species Pterostichus niger. The sequence continues at coordinate 1,876,003 of OX380343.1, forward strand.
GAAAATTGAAAAAAAAATAAAAATCGCTGAAACTATGTTTATAAATTAACTGAAGCACGAGAAAATTAATGCCGTTGAGCGCGTTTTCATATCACATTTAGTTTTTGAGATATAGCCTCGGAAATGTAGAAGAACTGAAAAATTCGAAAAATTTCACTTCTCCGGAGGCTATATCTCAAAAACTATTTGATATTTTTATATAATGGATATATATCATTGCAAAAATATGACGATATATATCAAAATAAATATCATGATATATATCGATCGATATATATCTTCGAACCCTGCTTTTTTCACGAAATAACTAATATATTATTTAAAAAATCAATATAATTACATTACTGGGTGTGCCGGAGCAGATTTCGGTAAGTGATATATTTCATCGCGTGAAGTGTGGATACCTGACGACCACCAAAGATGTTAGTGGAGGGGAAGCTGCAGGGGTAGATTTAAATTGGTGAAAATTGTTTGTCTGCTGTAGGGATCGAACCAGGGTTTTCAAGATCCACAGGTCGACTCGATACCACTGAGCCACCTACCCCATTATTATATTACTATATTATTTAATGAGCAAATTTTTTATCAACAACTATTTAAGTAAATGAAACATAAATAATATAACATAATTTTTCCATTGGATTCTGCGGCACTTCACGCGAAGAAATATATCACTTATCGAGATCTGCTACGACAGAGTGCCACGCCTAGGAATGGGTAAAAGGCGTGATGATATATTTATTTATATTTATCTGTTTAAAATTTCAAAAAAAAAATATCGCTAAAATTTTGTTTATAAGTTCAATTCAATGCAATCGAGCACATCTAATATCTTGTTTGGTTTTTAAGATATAGCCTATGGAAAAAAAATATTATCGTGCCATCTGTATCATTTGTTTGTATTTAATTATTGCATGGCCTACTATAATATTATTTCTAATTTTTAAGACCATTTTTCTTTAAATATTTATTATTCAACCCTACTCAATGTTTATTTAATTGAAAACAGAAGAAAATTCTGTATCTAATCGACTAAAAACAAATATATAGCTTATCATTTTAAACATACAAATTTTGTTCTACAGTTTGAGAACCACTGGTTGAATATAGTGCTTGTTATTTCTGATAAATTAGTCCCTTATTCCTGATCATTTTATGTATATATAACATTTTTTCTACATTTAGTAGTTGGCCCAAAAAGTGCTAATTGTTTTAAAGAAAACACCCTGTATATTTATATAAATTTAAGTGAACTCAAGAACTCTCGCTTACGACACAAATTTGATTGACTCGGACTGTGAATTTCAGAACCCCGGTTCGATTCCCACAGCCGACAAATAATTAAATCTACCCCTGTTGCTCCCCTACCACTAACATGTTTAGGGGCAGTAATTTTACGGCTGATAACGGCACTTCACACGAAGAAATACATCATTTACCGAGATCTGCTACGGCAGAGTGCCACATCCAGTAATGGGTAAAAGGCGTGATGATATATTATTTATTTATTTTATCCCTTTTTACTTCCTTGTACGAAGTAAAGGAAGTATTGTAATCGCGAAAATTTTCGGTTCTCAGATTTCAACGGAATTATGGCCCTCCCTGAATCCATTTTGACTAATTTCGTCTGTACGTACGTACGTATCTCGCATAACTCAAAAACGGTAAGTCGTAGAAAATTGAAACTTTATATTTAGGACTGTTATAACATCTAGTTGTGCACCTCCCTTTTTGGTCATTATACAACTACCGGAAGTGGTACTTTACTTGAAGCCTATAATAGATTTTCATGAAAAACTATATTCAAATATAATTTAAAACTTTCCAAATTTGGTATATAAGACTACTATATCAATGGAAATAACATAATAGATTTTGGTTAAAATAGACTAACCGGAAGTGACACATTACATGAAGCTGCTAACAGTTTTCCATGAAAAAAATGGTATTATTTTAATTTTAGAAATAAATGCTACATATAAAAGTTTTAGAGAAGTAAATTCTGCGTCTAGCACAATAAGAATTTTTAAATTAGCTTTTTTGCATAAACGAGATATCTAAATTTAAATATTATATATTTTTTGATTTTTTAAAAATTAAGTTTGCTATGGATTAGAACAAAAAATAAAAGATTTAATGTCAAATATGTGCAATTAAAAAAAATATCTATAGTTTAATACGCGTATTTTTCTCTGTATGGTATTTTAATTGTTTCGTTATTTTTCGTGTGTAGATGTTGGGTACCGCTGTTATAAATACCGTTTGCGAGTCACTGTTATATTATAACCGGTCATCCAGAGCTGAAGCTGAACTCATTGAATACTGTTAAATATTAAGTTTGTAATTGGATCGTTACGCATGGAATGCGTAACAAAATGTTAAATGCTTGCTTCTGTTCGCCTCTGTTACTACTGTTTGAATATGTAGGTTTCAATAGTATTTATTTTTGCTTCGTAAGAGCGATTAACAGGGTACAATTTAAATAAATGTGTTTCAGTTTGTTGTCTATCTTTTTGTCTGGATAATTTAAATATGTAAAGTTTCTGGATGACAATCCTTTTTACTTCCTTGTACGAAGTAAAGGAAGTATTTTAATCGCGAAAATTATCAGCGGAAATATTCATTTTGAGCATCCCTGAATCTATTTTGACTAATTTCGTCGTGACGTCTGTACATACGTATGTATCTCGCATAACTCAAAAACGGTAACCCGTAGAAAGTTGAGGTATTTAGGACTGTTATAACATCTAGTTGTGCACCTCCCTTTTTGGTTATTATATAACTTCCGGAAGTACTACTTTACTTGAAGCCTATAATACATTTTAAAGAAAAACTATATTCAAATATAATCCAAAACTTTTCAAATTTGGTATATAAAACTATTATATCAATGGAAATAACATAATAGATTTTGGTTAAAATGGTATAACTGGAAGTGATACATCACATGAAGCTGCTAACAGTTTTTCTTTAAAAAAATGATATGATTTTGATTTTAAAAATAAATGCTGCAAATAAAAATTTAGAGAATTTAATTCTGCGTCTAGCACATTAAGAATTATTAAATTAGCCTTTTGTATAAGCGAGATATGTAAATTTAAAAATTATATATTTTTTGTAATTAAGTTTGCTATGGATTAGACAAAAAATAAAAAATTTATGTCAATGTCAAATTACGTCAAATATGTGCAATAAAAAATATGTAGGTATAGTATAATACGCGTACAAGAAAGTCATGTGGTGTCCACATCAGATTTTTTTTAGTAAAGGTCGAAAATAATGTGTTATAACACGACGAGAACAGTTAGAAAACAGTATAAATAAAGAAATAAAATAAATATATCATCACGCCTTTTACCCATTACTGGGTGTGGCACTCTGCCGTAAGCAGATCTCGGTAAGTGATATATTTTTTCGTATGAAGTGCGGTTACCAGCCGTCAAATCACGGCCCCCAAAGATATTAGTGGAGGGGGAGCCACAGGGGTATAATAATAGCTATTACTCATATGTGGTACAAAAAAATGTTTACTATTTTTTTAATAAAATCATCTAATTATAATAAGCATTTTCATTATGTCATATAATGAATAAATGGACTAGTATAATGTTTATAATTATAATTTAATTATTAATATATTAGAAATTATTCACAAAAAAAGTTTACTTTATACAAGTGCAATTAATTTCGCGAATTTAAAAAAATTCTTTCTGTTTTATAATCATTACATCGAGTACTATATAGTGTTAAAACAAGTGCCACAAGTTGTGAAACACCCTGTATAAATCAGGCACGTAAAAATAATTCGTCGCTAATTTCCGAATTCTGCGGACAAATGAAACTTCGTAATTCCTAATTCAGGATAAAAAGTGCTTACAATCGAAAAACGTTCTTTAGTTTGTTCTGCCAGAAGTCAAATCAAACAATGATGATTTAATGAATGGAGCTAGTTCTAGCGGAAAATTTAATTTCCCACCCCGGAAAAAGAAAGATGGACGCTTAATTAAAAATTAGTCTGTCTCGGATATCCTTTTGTACGTTTCATGTTTGACCAGTCACCAATTATAATTGCATACAAGACAAGTCCTTTTAAACTAAAACAATAAGAACTATAAAAAATATAAAATAAACACTTGGTTATATTTCACAAAATTCAGCCTCCAAGTCACCTTATGAGGGCATCGTCAGAGACTGGCCAGCACAGTTAGTAACCATAGACGCGTTTCACTCTTATTAGAGCTCATCAGTATGGTATAACTCACTTCTTCACCTAGAACAAAGTTCATGTGAAGAAACTGGTGACGAAGAACTGTGCCAGCAGAGAATAGGTTCTCTAACAAACATAGCCAAGTGTTTATTTTATATTTTTTATTAAACCTTGTTTCACCAAGTGTTGGATGACAATTAATTTTGTCTTTGTTGTTATATAAGAACTATATATATAAAATGTTGGATAATTAAACACTTGTTAAAATAGAAAAATGTTCATATGAAAATTGTACGACACTAATTAACAGCTAACAGAAATATTGTATTAAGCATGGTTACTATAGAACTATAAAAGATTCTTAGACATTTTTCATTACATGGCCTAATCTAATCAAAATAAATAAATGCAATTTTTTTCGTGTCAAAAATGTCAATTTGACATTTAAAATTTGTTTTTTTTTTCTACAACTGTCAAAAAATGTTAATTTTTTTTTTTACTAATATCAATACGCGAAGTACGTGATTCTTTCATCATTTACAATACCATGACAACGCGTATTTTGCGCATTATTTTGCACCCTAGTATTTTGCGCACTGTTTCGTATTCTAGTGCGCAAAATGAGTATCTCGCGCACGCTCCCAAATTATTTGTGGTCAGGTTTCATTAGTTGCAACTAGTGATGCAACGAATAGTAAATCTGCCGAATACCGAATACCGAATATTAGGCGGAACCGTGTGCCGAATAGACGAATATTCGGCGAATATTCTGCACATTTTTGGCGTCAAATGATAAACCGGTGGGGATTGGCAGAGCGAAATTGCGCTCCTTCCCCTTCAGCAAATCTCTTGCAAATGACATGTTGTGTCTAGTTCGTTTACACATCAGTGCAGTTCAAGCTTATTGTAAAATTAAATGTATATCACATTCTGATAATCCATATACATGGTGGGCAACCAATAAAAATCGATTCCCGCATTATCTAGCAAAATTTGCTAGAATTTATCTTTCTTCCCCAGGGAGCAGTGTTTATTCAGAGAGACTTTTCTCACTTTGCCACTTTTAAATTTTAATTATAATTAACCTTTCATTAGTAATTGACATTATTTATTATATTCTTATTTTTTTAGTTATTGACAGTATTTGTGATTTAATTTGTATTTCTATTATACTGATTGAATAAATATTTACATAATAAATAAAATATACATGTGTTTTTTTTATATATAAATTAATAAATTGAATGCAACCGCTGTTCATGTTTTAGATGTGTTATGGCAAACTATTCGGTATTCGGCCGAATAGGACACTACTATTCGGTATTCGGCCGAATAGTGAAACAGCTGCCGAATAGGCAGAATACCGAATAGTTGCCTAATATTCGTTGCAACTCTAGTTGCAACACATCAATAGTATCAAATTAATTGTTGTTTGTTTTCCTTCAATTTACTTAAATAAATCAATAATTATTATATTATTCTTTATTTACAGTTGTAAAAAAAATGTTGTTTGTATTTCAAAATTTCAAAAAATATGGCAAAATTCTTGTTTTTTGGCGTGTTCGAATGATTTTTATTGTTTCGACTTGCGATCTCGACTAAAAGTAACATTCTCACTCCCAACAAAAAAACACTCATTTTGCACACTTAATACAAAAATATCTATTTATTGTCAATTTTATTTACTTAATACAAGTTACTATGGAATACATTATTCTATCATAATTTGAATATTTTAAGCACAGTGGTATCGCGTCGGCCTGTGGAATTGAGAACCCGGGTTCGATCCCCACAGTCGACAAACAATTTTCATCAAATTAAATCTACCCCTGTGGCTTCTCCTCTACTAACATCTTTGGGGGCCCTGATTTGACAGCTGGTAACCGCACTTAACACTAAAAAAATTATCACTTACCGAGATCTGCTCCGGGAGAGTGCCACATCTAGTAATGGGTAAAAGGCGTGATGATATATTTATTTATTTTATTTATACTCATTTGAATTTGGTTTTATTAAATTTAAATAAATATATCATCACGCCTTTTACCCAATACTGGATGTGACAACTCGATTGTAGCAGATCTCGGTAAGTGATATATATATGTGCGTGAAGTGCCGTCAAATCACGGCCACCAAACATGCCACTGGAGTCATTTTAATGTGGTGAAAATTGTTTGTCAGCTGTGGAAATCGAACCGGGGTTCTCAAATCCATAAGCCGACTCGATACCTCTGAGCCACCTACCCAATATAATTCAAATATAATCATTATGAAATAAGAAAATTTCAAATGTAAAATACAAATTCTTGTTAATGAATTCAGCAAAATATAAAATATACCCTTTTAAACATATATCACCTTATAAAAAATACACTTGACCACAATTAACCCCTGAAAAAACAATATCAACCTTCCATTCACTCACACCCTCATGTCATTCCCTCACATCTACACATACACCAATTACAGTATACCGGAAATAGGCCACATACACAAACAAACAAACACACACACATATTTGCGAAGTAGGCGTAGCCCCGGAGTCATAGTGGCAGGGTCGCGACCCGGAATATGGGGCAGAGTCCGGACTACCGGAACCTATTACCGGAATTAACTATCACAGACTTTAATTAAATTATTTTACTCGGAAACTGTTATGGTATGGAACGGACTTCATGAACTTGAATTGCTCTGTCAGTATATACGTGTGTGAGTAAAACTGGACTCCATACCTATGTATGTGTGTAAAGTAAAGCTTGGTGTAGACCTGCCTTTAAGTGGAACAAAAAGAGGAATTTTAGTAGTTACAATATTTTATTCTACAAATGTCAAAAAAGTTTTACTTTTTGCCAGCAAAATATCTACATTAATAAAATAGTTATTTGTGTATTACGAGCGTAAAGTGATTGTTTGTTACTTGAAATTATTAAAACTTGTACATAATATACTATTATCTACGACTATATATGTAAGTAGGCCATTAAAAACAATTTGCAAGAACAGTAAATACTTTTTTCTACAATCATTAAAAAAAGTAGGCGTTTTTGAACTTATTTTTATTATGAAAGTAGCAGATTTTTGCACTAGTGCAAAAAATGTGAATTATTTCTGCACTAGTGCAGAAAAGTAATTTAATATAAATAAACTCTATACAGTATACTTTCTTGACTTTGTTTGTCATTGTCAGTTGTCATGGATACATTAAACCAGGTATCTTTCTAAAGTTTCTAAATGAATACAAAATTTCAGAGATGTTACAATTACTGAAATTTGTTTTATTATTTTTATCAAAATATGGTTTAAGGTTGTAGAAAAAATAGTGTACGCAACTCGTGCAGAAAAGGGTTCGCTCATGCAGCAACGGACCACCCATTTAAAAAACCCATCTTTCTGCACTTGATACGTAAATAACTAGTTTACGATTACTAAGGGTTTACTGCACTAGTTACGTAATATATTATTTAACTGTTCTCAAGAAATGTTTCATTTGTTAGACGGTAACAATGCTGTTTGACAGTTGATATAACCTAACAAATATTCTGTAATTGTTCTTATTATTATTTATGGTCGTAGATAAAGAATAATAAACAACTCGAATTGTAACGCAATTACATTACTCGTGAAATTACTGCACTCGCCAAGGCTCGTGCGCAACTTTTTCACTCGCACGTAATGTGCTTGTTACAATTCTCGTTATATAATATATTATTATTATATAGCCCTTCGTTTGTTTAAATACCAAAATAATTATTTGTTTTCGAGTAATGTTGTCCTACTTGCAACTGTATATATTTCAGGCGAATTAAGTATCTTATAGAGTGAGAAATCTTTGTCAAAAAAATAATAAATATATCATCACGCCTTTTACCCATTACTAGATGTGGCACTCCGCCGTAGTAAATCTCAGTAAGTGATATATTTCTTCGCGAGAAGTGCAGTCAACAGCCGTTAAATTACAGCCCCCAAAGATGTTAGTGAAGGGGGAACCACAGGGGTAGATTTAAATAATCAAAATGTGTCTCGTCTAAAACAAACCCTACACAATCGGATTAACTAGCATCGTGTGCGTATAACAGATCCACGGCGATCCAGCTTAGTTTACGTTTATTTGCGAGGAAATTAACCGGTAAATAGTTTCCGGAATCGGAACCGGAACTATTGTACTAAACAAGTGAAACACGAAAACCCTGAACCTGTACTGTGAGTGAACGCCGGTAATTTTTTAAAATAAAATAAACAAAGCAAAACAAAATAAACACTTTTTCAAGGTTGATAAAATTAGTTCTACTTTATTATAAATATAATAAAATTTATCATCACGTCTTTCACCCATTACTGGGTGTAACAATCTACTCTAGTAGATCTCAGTGACATTTTTATTTAAAATAACAAACAATTTTTAAATAAATACTGTTTTTCATCCCTTTCGATGTTTGCAAACAGGGTGTTTTAAATATGGATTTAAATTGGCGTGATTTTTTTTTTAATATATTTCTGGTACAGAACAAATCAAATGTCCTAATAAAAATTAACAGATAAAATTGCCAATCTTCTATATATAAAAAACGGTTCTTCGATAGAATAAAAAAATTATTGAATTAGAAGTTGATTTTCTAAGTGCAAATATCGGTAGTCACATACTTGACCAGGTCTTAAATAGAATACCTCTCCCATCTACGGTCGAAATAATATCCCCATAAAATATTGGTTTTTGGCTATTTATTAGAATTATAAATTAAATAATAGTTTTTAATTATCTTACAATTTCATGTTCTTAGATAATATTTTCTATTTAATTTGTTTAACAAATTTAGTTATCGTAAATAATGACATCATTATTATGTATTAGAGCCAATTAACTATTAGGGCCAACATTAAAAAAATAGTCCATGCTTAGGAGGGGGGGGGGTCATGACCCCCATGACCCCCCACCCCGTTGGATCCGCCACTGAGCACAAGCTCTGTTTTTGGGTGTTCTAAGAGCACAGTTTTAACATGTTAGAGATAGCTAAAACACCCAAATACACTGCTCTTAAAACAGGCAAAAACAGAGCTTGTGTTACCAGCCAATATTTTTGTATTATATGAAACGAATAAAATGTTAACTAAACATTATATTCCTGTAAAATATTGAATATTGAATTTGAGGATTAATGTTTATTTTTATTAATGTAAATATTTATTATTATTTTTATCAGAATGCAAACCAAACAGTACTTTTGTATATTTGTTTCGTACCAAATTTTTACTTGATCTGTGCAATTGTACACATTATTTATTTAGGTATTATGTAAATAACAAAATATAAACATATGTTTTACTCTTGACATAATGTAAATATAAATAAAAATACAAAAGGTTACGCCATTTACCCGTTACTAGATGTAGTAATTTGTTGTTGCAGATCTCAGTGATTGACATATTTTATTCCTCCAACGATGTGAGTAAAAAGCCAGCCACAGGGTTCATTTTTCCTTCCTTGTACGAAGTAAAGGAAGTATTGTAATCGCAAAAATTTTCGGTTCTCAGATTTCAGTGGAAATGCGTATTTTGACCATCCCTGAATCCATTTTGACTAATTTCGTCGTGACGTCTGTACGTACGTATGTATCTCACATAACTCAAAAACGGTAAGCCTTAGAAAATTGAAATTTTATATTTAGGACTGTTATAACATCTAGTTGTGCACCTTCTTTTTTGGTCATTATACAACTACCGGAAGTGGTACTTTACTTGAAGCCTATAATAGATTTTCATGAAAAACTATATTGAAATATAATTTAAAACTCTCCAAATTTGGTATATAAGACTACTATATCAATGGAAATAACATAATAGATTTTGGTTAAAATACACTATCCGGAAGTGATACATCACATGAAGCTGCCAACAGTTTTTCTTGAAAAAAGTGGTATTATTTTGATTTTAGAAATAAATGCTGCAAATAAATGTCCAGCACATTAAGAATTTTTAAATTAGCCTTTTGCATAAGCGAGATATCTAAATTTAAATATTATATATTTTTACATTTAAAAAAAAAATTAAGTTTGCTATGGATTAGAACAAAAAATAAAAGATTTAATGTCATATATGTGCAATTAAAAAAATATCTATAGTTTAATACGCGTACAAGGAAGTCATGTGGTGTCCACATCAGATTTTTATTATCCATATTTATTTTCTTATATGAATACAAATCTGTCACCCAATATTCATCACAATTTCTATTTCAAGCATCAAGCCCCCACATAAGCTACAAATACATAGGTATACAAAAAAGCAAAAAGTCTCATCCACGGCATCACACAAGATGAGATTCAAGCTCTGTGCTATGTTGCGAGTATATCTCCCACAGAGCGCTGATGACGATGAGACACAAGGCGAGAGAGAAGCAGAGAGGATGGAGAAAGTACCTGAACGGCGGCGTTCACTGACCTCGCCCCGGCCCCCGCCCGGAGGCGGCAAACAGGGAGGCGAACACGTGAAATGTGATGGGTCACGAGTTATGTATCATGTGTTTTCAAAGCGAAAAGTATTAGGCGAGCAGAAGTGTAAATAATATATATATCATCACGCCTTTTACCCATTACTAGGTGTGGCACTCCGCCGTAGTAGAGCTCGGTAAGTGATATATTTCTTCGCGTGAAGTGCGGTTACCAGCCGTTAAATCACGGCATCCAAAGATGTTAGTGAAGGGGGAGCCACAAGGATAGATTTAAATTAGAGATGAGCGAATATCAAATTTCTCGAATTCGAATATCGAATACGAATATTAGTTAGATCTCGAATATTCGAGGTACTCAAATATTCGAATACTCCTAAAAGTTAATTTATTTATTATTAATAATTATTTAATTATGTCCTTTCATTATTTGAATGAAATTGTTAAGATAAAATAAAATTTAAACAAAAAGAACAAACAAAAAAGAAAAAGACGAAAACTTCAAATTTAAGGTTAAGGTTCAAATGTTGGCGAAAAACAAATTTGAAATATGGTACGTCTTCATGGTTTTGAAACAAAATATCTTTGTTATAATTAACTTCAAAGTATTGTAATAGCTTTAAGTTTATGTACAAATGATAAAGAAAAACATAGTCAAAAATGGAGGTCAACATATGGCGCGATAATCGCGGTATTCGTATGTTCGCTATACTGACGTTAATATTCGGAAATCTCGAATATCGAATAATGTCAATATTCGCGGATGATATTCGCCCATCTCTAATTTAAATTGTTTGTCGGCTGTGGGAATCGAAACCGCACAGCCCAAATCGATACCATTGAGCAGAAGTGTAATATAATAAAATAAAATATACTTGCTTTGTTTCACAAATTAAACAATACACCCATACCTCACTTTACGGCCTAGATAAGTTTCCACGAAATTTGGCCGCAAAGCGAAAAGTCGTATAAGGAATCAATCAATTCTAATACAAATTCATACAAATTCAATGGGAAAAAAGTTTTTATGTCGTTATAGCGAAACATTTTAGGCCGTAAATCGAAAACGTGCCTTCATTGAAAAGGGCCGTTATAGCGAAATGCCGTATAAAGAGCGGCCGTATAGCGAGGTATGGATGTATCTATATATTGTATATGTAATATGTAATTAATAGTTCCTTTAGTGGAGACAAGTTGTTTCTCGTTTGAATGTGCAAGATGTAGTTTTGCCATGACCAATATATAATTACTGGTTCTTTAGCTTTAGTGGAGACAAATTGAATCTCATTTGGATGTGTAAGATGTTGTTTTACCATGTAATTTAGTAACTTTGGTTTATATGTTGTTGTTTATCATTTATTCTTATACATACATACATACATAACATCACGCTATATCCCATTAAATGGGGTAGCACGAACCCGTCAACATTCTCATCCTGACACACGATACTCGTTTCAACCACATTAACGAGCTCTTTCATTCCTCACAACCAAAATCCATCATCACGCAACAAACATCCATCCATTCGCTCCTGGAGGTTGATTCTGTATCTTGCGTGATTAAATTTGCGTTAGTACAATGTATGACGTCACCGATTCTTTTCTGGTGTCGAGTATAGGGAATTCCGTGTTTTACGTTTTCGCGCCAAGTTTACTGTTGGTAATGGTTTTGAAACTAAAACTGTCAGTTGCAATCACATGTCATTGTTTGTTAACATCGTTTTGTAGTTTTTTTTATACGATTTTATTATGGCAGAAGATAGAAAACGTGATATGAACGCTACAGAGGAGCAAATACAAATTTTAATAAACTTTATGGCAGATATGGCGTTGATAACGCAAAATGACAAGAAAGTAAACGACAAACATAATGTTAGAATGAGACAGGTAGTGTCGCAAGTAAGAAACAGGACCTACGGAGGTCACGCATCTATATTTGCGTGTCTCGCAAGAAGTGACGTCATACCCATTAGTTCTTTAATTGTCCGATAGATGGTTTACTATATGCATGTGACATATCTGTGTTAGTATGGGTGCCGCAAGTAGTCACGCAAGATACAGAATCAGGCTCCTGTACACCTGTTTCGTAAATCTTCACTTACGCCCACTTCTCTAACAACGAATCTTTAAGAAATGAAGGCAGCATCGCCTGCGCTTGTTTAAAAATACATTTAACACAATTGCAGTTACACACTGTATAGTAAAAAATGAAAATGAAGTAAAAAAAGATGAGGAAGGAAGGGAGTATCTTGCTGCGCTTGTTTTTGAAACTGAATTCCACACAATTGCAAATATTATTCTTATGTTGTATTTTATTTTATTTCGACGTACATTTAGTTATCTTTGACTTTATTATAAATGAAAGAGCGCAATTGACATCATTTTGATATTACAATAATTTCAATCAATAAATTTCACAAGTCCCTAAATATTCAAATTCCCCGCGTACTAAATTTGCCTACCAAATTCATCGTCCAGTTAATTGCTCTCCATGTCACTGTCCTGCGTCCTGGAATGGGAAAAAGAACCGGAAGTCCCCCTGAGTCCAGGTCTGTCGCGGGTACAAGAACGTAAATTTAAAATAATCAATAGCAGTGGCACGTGGCCAAATTAGAAATGATGGACGGGCGCTGGGCTTCCGACGTTCTTCCGTTTTTGTGATTTTCCTATGCAAATGACGCCGAGGTAGAGGACGATAACGGTGTGATTGTATCTGGTTCTCTGGGACGAGACACGTGGGACTCGGTGATTGTGAAAGTGAAATATTATGGAAATTGTGTACAGATTTCATTTTGGGAAAACTGATATATGCTTTGGAAGTTTGGGTGATATTACATTTTTTTAATAACGGTAATACTGCAATTGTTATTTGTATCATTACATCACAAACTGTACTTTTGTGAGTGTGGCTTGCAAATTTATATATTTATTTATTTATGTTACACTGTAGACAACAGGAACTTATGGTGCTATACTGTCATTTTCTATAACGTTATAGATCTGTAAATCTGAACAAAAGCTCATCATATTTTATTGTCAAATGGCATTAAATGTAAAAAATATTAAATAAACACTTGGCAAAGTCTCACAAAATTCAGCCTCCGAGTCACCTTATGAGGGCATCGTCAGAGGCCGGCCAGCACAGTTAGTAACCATAGACGCGTTTCGCTCTTATTAGAGCTCATCAGTATGGTATAACTCACTTCTTCACCTAGAACAAAGTTCATGTGAAGAAGCTGGTGACGAAGAACTGTGCCAGCAGAGAATAAGATCTCTAACAAACGGTAAGATGACATGAGAAGTTCTGTCGAACTAATAATGCCATCTACCGAAAAAAGAAAAAGCTATGCAATAGCAATTTAAATAACAACAAAGACAAAATTAATTGTCATTCATACACTTGGTGAGACTAGGTATAATAATAAAAATATTAAATAAAACTCTAGGCAAAGTCTCACAAAATTCAGCCTCCGAGTCACCTTATGAGGGCATCGTCGGAGGCCGGCCAGCACAGTTAGTAACCATGGACGCGTTTCGATCTTGTTAGAGCTCATCAGCATGGTTTAACTCACTTCTTCACCTAGAACAAAGTTCATGTGAAGAAGCTGGTGACGAAGAACTGTGCCAGCAGAGAATAAGATCTCTAACAAACGGTAAGATGACATGAGAAGTTATGTCGAACCATTAATGCCATCTACCGAAAAAAATGAAAAGCTACGCAATAGCAATTTAATAACAACAAAGACAAAATTAATTGTCATTCATGCACTTGGTGAGACTAGGTATAATAATAAAAATATTAAATAAAACTCTAGGCAAAGTCTCACAAAATTCAGCCTCCGAGTCACCTTATGAGGGCATCGTCGGAGGCCGGCCAGCACAGTTAGTAACCATGGACGCGTTTCGATCTTGTTAGAGCTCATCAGCATGGTTTAACTCACTTCTTCACCTAGAACAAAGTTCATGTGAAGAAGCTGGTGACGAAGAACTGTGCCAGCAGAGAATAAGATCTCTAACAAACGGTAAGAGTCACCTTATGAGGGCATCGTCTTCATCACCAGCTTCTTCACGTGAACTTTTTTCTAGGTGAAGAAGTGTGTTATGCCGTACTGATGAGCTCTAATAAGAGCGAAACGCGTCTATGGTTACTAACTGTGCTGCCCGGCCTCTGACGATGCCCTCATAAGGTGACTCGAAGGCTGAATTTTGTAAGACTTTGCCAAGTGTTTATTTAATATTTTTTATTAAACCTAGTTTCACCAAGTGTATGAATGACAATTAATTTTGTCTTTGTTGGCATTAAATGTATTTGTCAATAAAAATCTATGCGTTTTTGTTTAAATTTACAGAACTGTAGCGTTATAGAAAATTACAGAATAGCACCATTAATCCCAATTACAGTACAGGGTCCGCACTCACTGAGCCGCAGTGTAGTAGTTCATATAATTTTTAGCTTGAGTGAGATTCGAACTCGGGATCTCCGGATTCGAATTCCATATCGCTATCCACACCACCATACTGATGGACAAATTGCGAGTACCAGCAAAACAGTTTTTGGACGTATGATACACCGGAATTTTTCATACCATTTAAATGAAATTTTTCAATTATTTAGCAAATATTCAATAATAGCGATCTTTTATACTGATAACATCCAGAACATTGGTAAACAAGATTACGAGGGTTAAATAAATATAAACAATTCATTTGTTTCCTTACAAAAAAATGGTGGAATTCGTAAGTTGAAATGTTATGTCTACTCCAGCACATATTAAAGAAGTATCCGAGAATGTTATTAATAACTTATTGCCCAAAAAATCCGCTCTTTGAATATACATTTTTTATTGATTGTGATTTATGGGGTAGGTGGCTCAGTGGTATCGAGTCAACCTGTGGATCTTGAGAACCCTGGTTCGATCTCTACAGCCGACAAACAATTTTCACCAATTTAAATCTCCCTCTCCAGTAATATCTTTGAGGGCCGTGATTTAACGGCTGGTAACCGCACTACACGCGAAAAAATATATCACGTACCGAGATTTGCTTAGGTAGAGTACCACACCCAGTAATGGGTAAAAGGCGTGATGATATATTTATTTTTATTTATTTATTGATTGTATTACTTACTTTTAAGTTAAGAATGAATAATTTAGCTATAAAATTGATAAAAATCTCGAACCCATAAAACTGGCACTGACAATGCTAACCTTAGCAAAGTATCTAGTTTTTTCTGGCCTAGGCCGAAAATGGGCTGCTCCAGCTCCAATTAAACACATGATTTACCTTAATTCTAAGTAGTAAATAAATAAATAAATATATCATCACGCCTTTTATCCATTACTGGGTGTGGCACTCTGCCTAAGCAGAACTCGCTAAGTGATATATTTCTTCGCATGAAGTGCGGTTACCAACCGTCAAATCACGGCTTCCAAAGATGTTACTGAAGAGGAGATTTAAATTGGTGAAAATTGTTTGTCGGCTATGGGGATCGAACTAAGCCATCTACCCCATAATTCTAATTAGTACGAATATACAGGTGTTTCAGGACTAGTGTAACAAACTTTAACAGCTTATTCCTGAGGTCATTTCGAGCCAAAAATGTCATATGAACATAGGTCCTATTCCTTCTAGTTACCAAAATACAAGAGGTTGAAGTTCTATAAATAACACGAAATTTTCAAATTTTTGTAATCAAGATACTTTCGGAAAACAAGAGATTTATTGAAAAGTCATACCTTATTTGTCTTAATTAATTTTATTTATTAATATTAACATGCATACGAGTTCAAGGCGCTCATTTTGAACACTTGCTGTAATTTTTTAAAAATTTGTTATCTTATTTCATATCGTGTTAACCTATTCCATGTTTGGTTATGTTGTTCTGTGTCTATTTAATTGTGTCATTTTATGTTTTGTTCTTTAAATCGTATTCGTTAATTTTAATAAATAAAATTAATTAAGACAAATAAGGTATGACTTTTCAATAAAACTCTCGTTTTCCGAAAGTACCTATCTTGATTAGGTACAAAAATTTGAAAATTTCGTGTTATTTATAGAACTTCAACCTCTTGTATTTTGGTAACTAGAAGGAATAGGACCTATGTTCATATGACATTGTTGGCTCAAAATGACCTCAGAAATAAGCTGTTAAAGTTTGTTACACTAGTCCTGAAACAACCTGTATATTATATATTTCCATATTTGCATATAAATACACTCGTCCAAAACACACCAAAAAGCACTTGACTATCTATTCATCAGAATGATTTTCTCCTGCCTTCATTTGTTCTGGTCCGTCGTGTACGAAACAAAACACTACTCGCCATGCATGATATATGAAGAACAAATACACACACACTCACATTCTAACAGAATTCTCCGTTTCTCCTGCAAAGATCGCGACCAACACGAAGAGAATTCTCTTGCGTGTACGTATACTTGTTACGGTCTGCCGGTAGGTATGTCGTATATAGAAGATAATAACAGCAACAACAGAACACAGAGAGATAGCTAGATATGAGGAAAGAGATGGTTGTAGGGTAGAAGAGGATGGGAGATGTATTGTCTGGGTTGGGTTTAATGTCAGGTGGATGATCTTTCATTTGGGTACAGGCACTGGAATTTGTTTTAAGAGTTTGTAAATAAATAAATATATCATCACGCCGTTTATCCATTACTGGGTGTGGCACTCTGCCGAAGCAGATCTCGGTAAGTGTTATATTTTTTTCGCGTGAAGTGTGGTTACCAGCCGTCAAATCACGGCCTCCAAAGATATTAGTGGTGGAGGAGCCACAGGGGTAGATTTTTTAAATTGGTGAAAATAAATATATCATGCCTTTTACCCATTACTGTGTGTGGCAATCTATCATAGTAGATCTTGATAAGTGATATATTAATGAACTAAACGCAGAATTTAATTCTCTAAATCTTTTATTTGCAGCATTTATTTCTAAAGTTAAAATAATACCATTTTATCAAGAAAAACTGTTAGCAGCTTCATGTAATGTATCACTTCCGGTTAGTCCCTTTTAACCAAAATCTATTATGCTATTTCCATTGATATAGTAGTCTTATATACCAAATTTGAAAAGTTTTGGATTATATTTTGATATAGTTTTTCACTAAAATCTATTATAGGCTTCAAGTAAAGTACCACTTCCGGAAGTTATATAATGACCAAAAAGGGAGGTGCACAACTAGATGTTATAACAGTCCTAAATATAAAATTTGAGTTTGTAAATAAATAAATAAATATATCATCGCGCCGTTTATCCATTACCGGGTGTGGCACTCCGCCGAAGCAGATCTCGGTAAGTGTTATATTTTTTTCGCGTGAAGTGTGGTTAGCAGCCGTCAAATCACGGCCTCCAAAGATATTAGTGGTGGAGGAGCCACAGGGGTAGATTTTTTAAATTGGTGAAAATAAATATATCATCATGCCGTTTATCCATTACTGTGTGTGGCAATCTATCGTAGTAGATCTTGATAAGTGATAGATTTATTTGCGACCACCTGTCTATTCACGCCCTCCTCCCCCAAAGATGTTAATTCGGTTTAAGGGATAGAAGATATATCATCACGCTTTTTACCCATTACTGGGTGTAGTATTCTGTCATAGCAGATTTTAATGAGGCGCAATGAGGGAATTTAGATTTTTAGCCTAAGTGGGATTCGAACTCAAGATCTTTAGGTTCAAAAGCTGTAACGCTCTCACACCACCGTACTGTAAAGTGCAATTACCAGACGTCAAATAATGGCTCCCAAAGACGTAAGTTGAAAAGCCACAGCAGTAATATTAATATTGTCGATACCACTGAACCACCTACCCCAATAATAATTTGAATTAATATATTAATAATCTTGAGAACCCTGGTTCGATCCCCAGAGCCGACAAACAATTTTCACCAATTTAAAACTACCCCTGTGGCTCCCCTCCACTAACAACTTTGGGAGCCGTGATTTGATGGCTGGTAACCGCACTTCACGCGAATAAATATATCACTTACCGAAATCAGCTTCGGCAGAGTGCCACACCCAGTAATGGGTAAAAGGCGTCATGATATATTTATTTATTTTATATGAGTGAATATAATTTTATTTACACGTTAAACGACACTTTATAAGTATTTATAGTAACTAAATTAATGAGTAATTATAACGCGTAGCCCTGTAAAATTTTACAGGCTCATAGAAAAGACCTGTAAAATTTTATAATGTTCATAAAAAACTAATTAAAAGTTGTTACTTGCAGCATCTGAAATATTGTGTATAATTTCTTGAACTGCAAGGGCATTAAATCCATTATTTCAAATTATTTATTTCTAGAATTCACGAAACTGTTGACAGTGACAGAAGTTGTTCGATCACAACACCATGGCAACGTCTAGTTATAAATTGTTCTACCGCCAACAACCTTTCATTGCAAAATGTAATGTATCTTTTTATAAAACAAATAAACGTTGTAAAGGTGGAAATAAAATTTTGTACACAGCAAGCTTGCAATTAATGTTTACTGGGCCCACTAGAAGATTGTACCACTAACAAGTTCTTTTACAAAGATTGTCTCACTTTTATCCATTCTAATTTTTCGTCTTTCTCGACTAAATTAATCAATTTTTCCCTCTTTACCAATAACAATAACTCTCCAAATCCTCTTACCTTACAGTACTCCCCATTCATCACTATCCTCCCTTATCCTCCTCCTCATTTCGCCCTCAATACGAAATACAACATCACAAAGAGCCTTAATGCCAACCAACTATGATAACCGCTATATTTCGCCATGAGTGCAAGAGAGAGACAACATAGCGTCACTATGGCAACCCTCTACTTTTAGGTGGATACAAGAGACTGTATGGAGCCTGGATGAGATTACAGGACAAGAAAATAGAAAATTGAGGGACTTTCTGGAAGGAATAGTAGGCGAGAAGAGAACGAATAAGGAATGAAATTAGTGGTAAAAGATTATATTTAGTTGTGATGAGGGTGAACTAGAGATATTTGTTTAATAATAATAATAATGTCACAATCATAAGGTCGTGGGTTCGGGTCCCGCCCGTAGCGGCCATACAAAGGACATATCTGCATATGACTTGAGTAGTTGGTCCGATATATAAATTTAAAAAAATATTAATAAATTTATTGGTCACATATTTAAATACAATTTATGACAAGTCGGAAAAACATAATGAAGAGCAAGAGCTGTAAAATAAAAATTAAAGAATTACAGAACATTACAATCAGTTGAATAATTCAAAAATTCTTCCCGAGAGTAGAAGCAATATTCTTGCAGAAAATGTCTCATTTTTAATTTAAATGTTTTAGTATTCAAAATAGAAAAATGTTAACATTTGCGTAAGTGATTCTATCCACGAATTTCATTTTTATTTTATGTTACTACTCGATTTTTGCGATATAAATTGGAGTCAGCAAGATTTAAAGACATAGGTTGGTAGCACAAGCTCTGTTTTTGCCTGTTTTAAGGCCGCTCCGGAGTACAAGTGAAAACGCTCAAAAATGCTATCAACTTATCTGCTCTTCTAACTGACCAAATTTATTCAAATTTTATATAAATAATGATGATATAAAAATATTAACATTTGTCAGTCAGTTTTTTGATAAAATTTATAATAAACAGAAGTACGCACGCAAAAGCTTCGTTGAGATGACATATTGAACCGCGAATTGACGGTTGGTAACTGCAGTTCACAAGCATACATATATAAACTTACTGAGATGTACTATAGCAGAGTGCCAGCAGGTTCAAAAGTATATTTCTTTTTTGTGAATTTTTGAATGAACCTGTTCAAAATTCGAAATTTTTTAAATTATGTTTCTATATAGTTCAGAGCACGAGAAATACACTCGTTCAAACCGCATTTCATTATCTCTTTTAGTTTTTGAGTTATATCGATTTTTGACTTTTTTAAAACTCAACTTTGAGAGCCCATATCTCGAAAACTAAAAAAGATATTGAAATGCGGTTTGAACGAGCGTATTTCTCGTGCGCTACTTAATTTATACCGAAATTTTACCATTATTGAAAATTTTTCAACTTTTTTTCAAAATTTTCTTTCTTCAATATTTCTAAAAGTTGAAGAGATAATGCAAATCTGAAAACACCAGTGAATTCCTCGCGTGAAAATACATAGGTATGCAAATTTGTACAGAAAAATTCGCACGGATACAGTTTTTATTACAAAAAATCGAAAATAGCCATTTTCTGGAAATTTCTTAAGGGGTACCCCTTGGCGTTTTTACGAATTTTGGCCACTTTTGGATTGTTTGTAATAAAAAATGTATCCGTTCGAATTTTTTTCTGAAAATTTACATACCTATGTATTTTCACGCGAGGAATTCACTGGTGTTTTCAGATTTTCATTATCTCTTTACCTTTTGGAAATATTGAGAAAAATAAATTTTGAAAAAAAGTTGAAAAATTTTCAAAAATGATAAAATTTCGGTATAAGTTAAATAGCGCACGAGAAATACACTCGTTCGAACCGAATTTTAATATCTCTTTTAGTTTTCGAGATATAGGCTCTCAAAGTTGAGTCTTTAAAAGAAGTCAAAAATCGATATAACTCAAAAACTAAAAGAGATATTGAAATGCGGTTTGAACGACTGCATTTCTCGTGCTCTGAAGTATATAGAAACATAATTTACAAAATTTCGATTTTTGAAACGGTTGAATCACGATTTGACGGCTGGTAACTGCAGTTCACAAGCATAAATATATTACTTAGCCATTCTTACATCATTCATTCATTTCGTGTTACAATCTCTAAGTCAACCCGACCTTAAAACACCCAAAAACCGAACTTGTGCCATAGGGTTTAACCGTTTGAGATGTAAGCTTTATCTGTCTCTTTATTATTATTTTTTTAATTTATATATCGGACCAACTACTCAGGTCATATGCCGATATGTCCTTTGTATGGCCGCCACGGGCGGGACCTGAACCCATGACCTTATGGTTGTGACTCAGGCCCTCAACCCGCGGGACAGTCTCTCTATTATTTAAACATGAAATGCCTTGCTAACGATAGATCCATTAAAACATTTTAAACTTCATCAATACTGTTAGCCATTTGGATACAGGCTATTGCGTAAACTTCACTGTCATTCTATGAAGTAGTCCACGCTGGTCTGCCTTAGTCTCATCAACACGCACACGCACATGCATACACATACACGCACACGTAGAAGAGAGAAAAGCATGTTCACTCTATAGAACAGAGCAAAACGGCGCAAGCATGAAGCATAGCCATCTACAAAAACACAGTCAGCAAGGAGGCAGGTGTATTTGATTATATCTGAAAATAGCTCGGCCGCCGTAAAAACCAGGTCATGTTTTTATATTTAACTCTCTCTGCGAGGAGACGAGAGCGGACTCAGGAGTTGGCCAAACGCGAGAGGCATTTCGCTGTAGGAGTTTCAACGAAATATCAAATTAAATAAATAAATAAATATATCATCACGCCTTTTACCTATTACTGGACGTGGCACTCTGCAGTAGCAGATCTCGGTAAGTGATATATTTTTTCGCGTGAAGTGCGGTTACCAGCCGTCAAATCACGGCTCTCAAAGATGTTTAGTGGAGGGGGAGCAACAGTGGTAGATTTAAATTGGTGAAAATTAAAATTAGTTACATTTAATCAATCTTCCCTATATCTGACCAACATATAAATTAATAACAATTCTGATTTGAGAACCTGGGTTCGATTCCCACAGCCGACAAACAATTTGCACCAATTTAAAATCTACCCCTGTGGCTCCCTCGTCATTGCTGGTAACCGCACTTCACGTGAAAAAATATATCAGTTACCGAGATTTGCTAAGGCAGAGTGCCACACCCAATAATGGATAAAAAGCGTGATGATATATTTACTTATTTATTTATTTAAAATCTACCCCTGTGGCTCCCTCACCATTAGCATCTTTAAAGGCTGTGATTTGACGGTCGATAACCGCACTTTAGGCGATAAAATATATCACTTACCAAAATCTGCTACTACAGAGTGCCACACCCAGTAATGGGTAAAAGACGTGATGATATATTTATTTAAAATCTACCCCTATGGCTCTCTCACCATTAACATCTTTGTGGGCCGTGATTTGACGGCCGATAACCGCACTTCACGCGATAAAATATATCACTTACCAAAATCAGCTACTTCAGAGTGCCACACCCAGTAATGGATAAAAGGCGTGATGATATATTTATTTATTTTATTTTTTTGTTATAAAACCTTTATTTTTTTAACTAGTCATTGTTAATGATAAATACCTCTGAAAAATAAACGCCATTAAGAACAAAACAAAGTACGTTTAAAAGTATAAATAATACGTACAAATGACGTAGCCAATACATGAACTACGACCCTAGTTACTGACTTAAAAACTATGACCTTTCATTGTTAGCTTCGCAGTTGACTTATGTGTGAACTTATTAATATTATAATAGAACTAGAATCCAATGGAACAATATTCTTTCGTCTTTACCAAATCCAATGTTCATTAAAGCACGCGCCAACCAACTTCGCATGTTCATTCAAATCATTATAGTTTTTTGTTTCACTTTTTCATAGTTTTTAAATAGTTATTTGTGTAACTAGGCCGAGAAATGATTGTTTGTGTACGACAAAGAAAAAGTTGAAATCGGAGGCAGACTGTTTTCTTAGCGCATCAAATATTTTCGCGGTCGAGGTGAAGACAATATTTTTCGCGCAACTGCATTATGTTCATTAAAAAATCTGATGTGGACACCACATGACTTCCTTGTGCGAGTATTAAACTATAGATATTTTTTTAATTGCACATATCTGACGTTAAATTTTTAATTTTTTTTCTTATTTTTTGTCCTTATCTACAGTATAGTAGTATATTAAAAAAAAAAACAAAAAATATATAATTTAATAAATTTGCATATCTCGCTTATACAAAAGGCTAATTAAATAATTCTTAATGAGCTAAACGCAGAATTCTCTAAATCTTTTATTTGCAGCATTTATTTCTAAAGTTAAAATAATACCATTTTCATCAAGAAAAACTGTTAGCAGCTTCATGTAATGTATCACTTCCGGTTAGACCCTTTTAACCAAAATCTATTATGCTATTTCCATTGATATAGTAGTCTTATATACCAAATTTGAAAAGTTTTGGATTATATTTTGATATAGTTTTTCACTAAAATATATTATAGGCTTCAAGTAAAGTACCACTTCCGGAAGTTATATAATGACCAAAAAGGGAGGTGCACAACTAGATGTTATAACAGTCCTAAATATAAAATTTCAATTTTCTACGGCTTACCGTTTTTGAGTTATTCGAGATACATACGTACGTACGTACAGACGGCACGATGAAATTAGTCAAAATGGATTCAGGGATGGCCAAAATGCGTTTTTCCACTGAAATCTAAGAACCGAAAATTTTCGCGATTAGCATCGCGATTACAACGCGAAGAAATATATCACTTACTTCGTACAAGGAAGTAAAAATGCCAAAATTTGTGACAATTTCAATTCGAAATAATGGTTATTATTAAAGCCCGGATTTTTAGGCAATTGCCTAGATTTAAATTTTAATATACTTCAGGCAATTTAGTTTTTCTATACATAGGTAATATGTTTTCGTGCCTTAGAGCCCATTTTTTCTATATTTTGGTTATTGTGTCTATTTTACCTTATACAACCTATTTTGCCTATTTTTGTTGCCTATTCTAACTTTTATTGAGCAGACAAGGTTTATCATCTACTTCGTTGACTAATTCAGCACTCGACAAAGTGTTTCAACCTAACCTATAATATTTAAAGTACTTACTTTAATCAAGTTTTTGTGTGTAGATTTAAAATGCCGAAAGGAAAAATGTTTTTAGTCAAAATTTTACGTGGCAATTCAATTGTGTCTTTGCCATTAATCAATGGAGCTGAGGTAACTTTAGACGATATGGCTAAATATAAGAACGCTTCTGTCACATTTTGTGATGTCGAAGTTTTCAGCTTACAAGCAAGTTCTGACAGACCAAAGACAGTCCCTTTCCGAAAATTTCATAGAGCAATTGCTCGTAATATTTTGTGAATCAAAGTATACTACATAATTTGCATAATAGTTAATAAAATGAGAACCCTACATTATTATTTTTTCAGATTGCGTTAATTTGTGTTTAAAATTATTATTTTTTTCTAACGAAGAGTAGATACGAGTACCAATATTAGAAAAAGGATTTGTTTATTTTTTTTTAAAACAAATTATTTACATTTAGGCTGCCTAAAATCCCGCCTATTTTAGAGTAATTACCGGCCTATATGCCTACTTATTTGGATGTTTTTAAGGGCCTAAATATCCGGGCTTTAGTTATTATAAATATGAATATGTAATCAAGGAGATGTTGCTGGAAAAAATAACAATTTGTTTGTTGAAGTTATTCGTAGCTGGATCTCAAAATGACTGAGGACCAATTAAGTACAGACGACATCTAGCATATTTTGTTTATTTTTAGTTGAAGAAAAAAATCTATTTTATATTTAAGTCACCCAATATTAATATACCACAAAAAAAACATCAAAACGTTTAGAACGTTTGTTAATGGCACATAACAAAAATGTTTATGGCGCATTCTTGTAGATCATAAAAACCTTTACGAACTTATGACACGGCTATTATTTTACTATATTCTTTATTTCCTCATCGCAGATCACGGTGGCTATGAATGACAGACTACTGATTGACAATCAGAGCGGAACAGTTCAAATGTTTTTTCCTTTTTGCTACATTTGGTTTTGACATAAAAAAGACAAAGAAATTTAGATAAATATATCATCACGTCCGTTATTCAGTTTTACTTATATAAATATCTGATGTGGACACCACATGACTTCCTTGTACGCGTATTAAACTATAGATATTTTTTTAATTGCATATATTTGACATTACATCTTTTGTTTTTTGTTCTAATCCATAGCAAACTTAATTTACAAAAAAATCAAAAAATATATAATATTTAAATTTAGATATCTCGTTTATGCAAAAAGCTAATTTAAAAATTCTTAATGTGCTAGACGCAGAATTTAATTCTCTAAAACTTTTATTTGCAGCATTTATTTCTAAAATTAAAATAATACCATTTTTTTCAAGGAAAGTCTATTTTAACCAAAATCTATTATGTTATTTCCATTGATATAGTAGTCTTATATACCAAATTTGGAAAGTTTTAAATTATATTTGAATATAATTTTTCATGAAAATCTATTATAGGCTTCAAGTAAAGTACCACTTCCGGTAGTTGTATAATGACCAAAAAGGGAGGTGCACAACTAGATGTTATAACAGTATTAAATACTAAATTTTAACATTCTATGGCTTACCGTTTTTGAGTTATGCGAGATACGTACGTGCATACGTACGTACAGACGGCACGACGAAATTAGTCAAAATGGATTCAGGGAGGGCCAAAACACCTATTTCCGTTGAAATCTGAGAACCGAAAATTTTCGCGATTACAATACTTCCTTTACTTCGTACAAGGAAGTACAAAATTGATAAACTATTATAAATTGTAGGCAGTGAGTAATAACATATTATTATCAGGGACGCAAACCATAACCGATATTCAACATTTTATGTAACCGTAAACTAAAACCGAAACCGATATTTTTATTTTGAAATATGGAAACCGAAAACTAAAACAAAAATTGAATTGATTTTGTAACCAAAATCTTCCCTTTTGGCACCCTCTCCAGTAACATCTTTAAGGGCCGTGATTTAACGGCTGTTCACGCGCATAAATATATCACTTACCGAGATCTGCTACAGCAGAGTGCCACACTCAGTAATGGGTAAAACACGTGGTGATATATTTATTTATTTAAAAACAATTATTATTATATATTAAATCCGAAATAATTCTAATCATCCGTATTCGCTTCGCTCCGTATATTACAAACCGCCACATCCCGGCAAGGTGTCTTGAGCTGGCGGTGGCAGTGGTTCCCGCTAGCCTACAAGTGGCCGAGAGGTCAACGTCCTCCCGATGATGTGCGTTGTGTTTGTGCTTAAGCCGGTCCTGTTCATGCGAAGCATGGAACGTCTTCAGGGGTAGATGAGAGAGGAAATAATATATGGCTTTTATCTCCACTTACTATATAAATTACATTTTGTAGGTATTTATGATAACTAAGTAAAGGAATAATTACAGCACGTAACCCTGTAAAATTTTACAGGTTTATAGAAGAGACCTGTAAAATTTTACAACTATTTAAAAGTTATGACTTACAGCATCTGCAATATTTGCAGTAGCAGATCTCGATAAGTAATATATTTATACGCGTGAAGTGCTGTTACAAGTCGTAATTTTAATTTTTTTAAATAAATAAATATATCATCACACCTTCTTCTCATTACTGGGTGTGACACTCTGCCATGGCAGATCTCGATATATATATATATATATATATATATATATATATATATATATATATATATATATATATAGGGTGTTTCACAACTTAGAGCAAAAAATTGAAGGGTATATTCTGTACGACGTGCTGATCATGAAACAAAAAGAATTTTTTTTTAAATCGCAAAACTATTTTCCATGTTTCCCAGTCCAAAATTTTTCGTTGCCACTGCAACTGGGTGGATGATTATGTTAAAGTTATTAATTAAATAAAATTCTATTATAAATAACTGCGAATAATTGAATTGTGTAATTATTCTTTCGTAGTTGATACCTACTTCATTGTTTGTGTATAATAGGAAAGCGAATCCAGTCCAGTACTACAAAAAAATATTTTAGGTTAACAACCCTTAATTTTTCGAATTTAAAAAAAATTCTTTTTGTTCCATTATCAGCACGTCGTACAGAATAAACCCTTTAATTTTTTGCTGTAAGTTGTGAAACACCTGTATATATTAAAATTATTAAATAATATAATTTAAATACAAAATGTACAAATTATTTTAATTTCTGCCATGATAGCCAAAAAAGCTTTAAAAATATGATTACAATTTTCTACATGTTATTTGGTGTTAATTCGAATTTTCAGTATTAACCAACATAAAAACGAAAAAAAAATTGAGGCTTTGAAATGTAGAAGACGATATGAGAGTAGCATTGTCATTTTGACGACCAAATATAAATGAAATTATCATAAAACATCAAGCTCAAATTTTTCATTAAAACTATTCTTATTATTCACTTGTAATTAATCCCTTAATAAACATACTGTTATTTTTGTAGTACATATTAAATTATATTATAATGGGGTAGGTGACTCAGTGGTATCGAGTCGGCCTGTGGATCTTGAGAATCCTGGTTCGATCCCCACAGCCGACAAACAATTAAATCTACCCCTGTGGCTCCACTAATATCTTTGTGGGCCGTGATTTGACGGCTGGTAACCGCACTTCACGCGAAGAAATATATCACTTACCGAGATCTGCTTACGACATGGTGCTACATTCAGTAATGGGTAAAAGGCGTGATGATATATTTATTTATTTTATTTTAATTATATTATATTATTTTATTTTACATTCAAAATTATTATCATAAACTATTTTACACAGTTAACTTTTTATTCGTGTGCAGCCAAATTTTTAAATCGTTAAAAGTGTGCCGCGACAAAAAAAAGGTTGAGAATCAATGCTCTAAACCAGTGGTCGGCAAACTTATTAGCCAAAGAGCCAAATATGAACATTACAACAATTAAAAAAAAATTGGGAGCCAAATCTGCTTGTTTAGTAAACTTTTATTACACAAAATAAGTAGTATACTAAATAAAACTAAATTTCATACTTAATAAATATTTATGAATGCGAACAATGTGCTTGCATCTCCTTGGATAGTTTGAGTAAGTCAGGTTTGTTTGTTGTTATTTTTAATTATTTTCTTACCGAGTTTTTTTTTTTAATGAAAATATTATTGCGCCTTCCGTGGATATTTGTGCCAGATCCGCACTTAAGGAGCCAAAGAGCCACATGCGGCTCTGGAGCCGCACTTTGCCGACCACTGCTCTAAACCATAACCACACACAGCCTACTGCAGCGATTCCCAAACCCACTTTACGAAACGCTATTCAACCATTTTTAAATAAACATCTCATGAAGTTATCTTCTCAAACCATTCCAAAATAAACTTCCAATAGATAAATCGATTTGATAGCATTAGCTCGTATATATTTAACAATGTATTACTAATCTCGTCCCAGTCTGAACAAAAAATAAATTCGTGAAAAAGTCGTAATTCTTGAAGAGAAAGTGGTTAGCCGTTCGTTAGTTTGCATCAAAACATAACAAACATTTCGGAACATGGAACATTATTTCTATCTAGCTGGCTGGCCGGCGTAAGTGCCGAGCGAGAAATGTCAGCGTTTACTATGTGAATGTGATCGACACTAACTTTCACAACAACAACAACAATAACAGTTAAAATATTTACGTATGCGGTATTTCTGTGAATTTGTAGCTAAAAATGGATAAATTCCTGAGGCAGATTTTACATTAGATATTTTAATCTACGAAATCAATAGTACACTTTTATTTCTACCGGGTGTCTACTTTTTTCCGAACATAGGAAATGTTAAAGTTTTGATTTAGTGATATCTCTTTACCTATTAATTTTGGAACAAAAGTGTACTGAAGAAAAATGTTCAGAATGAAAAACTGCATCCATAGACTATAAGTTTGTTGTTCAATTGTTTCTTATATCAGAGTTAGAAGCAAAAGAAAATACACGCTTAAAGCAATTATTAGAGTGCCATGAGAAATAAAACAAATTAGATAACTTAATAATAGGTATTTATTTGTCTAGATTATGTAGAAAAAATAAAATAATAGTTGCTATAATTAATTTTATTATTAAATTAAATGCTCGAATAAATAAATAAATAAAGTAGAGTAAGCTTCCAATTCTGGTCCAATATGTCAAATAATGTCAGACACAACAAACAAATTATTGTTTTATTTCTCATGACATAAGAAACAATTGAACAACAAACTTATACTCTATGGATGCTAAATCAAAATTTCCTTTGTCCGGAAAAAAAGTAAACACCCGGTACATGAATAAATAAATAAATAAATATAAATATATCATCACGCCTTTTATCCATTACTGGGTGTGTGAGTCAGGGTTCGTAAATATCATATTTATAATAAATATCAAAATATCTGATATATAAGATATATATCAGATAAATATCACTTTTTGGATATTTATTTTTTAATTTTAGTTTTTGTACACATTTATAAAAACTGAAAAATTCGAAAAATTTCACTTTTCCGGAGGCTATATCTCAAAAACTAAACAAGATATGGAAATGCGCTCAACGGCGTTGAATTCCCCGTGTCCGAATTGACTTATAAGCAAATTTTCATGCAATTTTATGCAATTTAATATTTTTAATTATTTCCTAAGGGGTACCCCTTTGTGTTTTTCAGATTTTAATTCAATTTACCCAAAAATCCTTAATCGTAGGATTATTAAAACGAAAATTTACATACATATGTATTTTGACCCACTGAATCCAGTAGTGCAATCTTCAAATGCATATGACTTCTGGTTTTCGAGAAAATGTTAAAAAACCGCTTTTTGCGATTTTTTTGGCGGAAAATTGAAAAAAAAATAAAAATCGCTGAAACTATGTTTATAAGTTAACTGAAGCACGAGAAAATTAATGCCGTTGGCCGCGTTTTCATATCACATTTAGTTTTCGAGATATAGCCTCGTAAAAGTAGAAAAACTGAAAAATTCGAAAAATTTTACTTTTCCGGAGGCTATATCTCAAAAACTAAACAAGATATGGAAATGCGCTCAACGGCGTTGAATTCCCCGTGTCCGAATTGACTTATAAGCAAATTTTCATACAATTTTAAGCAATTTAATATTTTTAATTATTTCCTAAGGGGTACCCCTTTGATTTTTTCAGATTTTAATTCAATTTTCCCAAAAATCCTTAATCGTAGGATTATTAAAACGAAAATTTACATACATATGTATTTTGACCCACTGAATCCAGTAGTGCAATCTTCAAATGCATATGACTTCTGGTTTTCGAGAAAATGTTAAAAAACCGCTTTTTGCGATTTTTTTGGCGGAAAATTGAAAAAAAATAAAAATCGCTGAAACTATGTTTATAAGTTAACTGAAGCCCGAGAAAATTAATACCGTTGACCGCGTTTTCATATCACATTTAGTTTTCGAGATATAGCCTCGTAAAAGTAGAAAAACTGAAAAATTCGAAAAATTTCACTTTTCCGGAGGCTATATCTCAAAAACTAAACAAGATATGGAAATGCGCTCAACGGCGTTGAATTCCCCGAGTCCGAATTGACTTATAAGCAAATTTGAGGCTATATCTCAAAAACTATTTGATATTTTTATATAATGGATATATATCATTGCAAAAATATGACGATATATATCAAAATAAATATCATGATATATATCGATCGATATATATCTTCGAACCCTGGTGTGAGTGCAGTTACCAGCCGTCAAATCACGGCCCCCAAAGATGTTAGTGGAAGGAGAGCCACAGAGGTAGATTTTAAATTGGTGAAAATTGTTTGTCGGCTGTGGGGATCGAACCAGGGTTCTCAAGATCCACAGGCCGACTCGATACTACTGAGCCATCTACCCCATTAAAATTGTATTTCACTTGCTTGATATGTATTTCACTTGTTTATACATTTGCTTTGTAATTCTATGCAGTCGTATTATTAATTTTCCTTATCTCAAATTAGAAATATAAAAATACAGATTTGTTAATTAACTTTATATAATTAGTGATTATGCAACGAAACATGTAGGTGAGTAACAGATTACGATTTAAATATTCATAAAATACGAAAAAGTCAAGTGGCTTGCCTTGATTTTTACACTTTTTATAAATAGGTATTTATAGTGATAGAAACTACAAAATATATTTTTGATTTTTCATAAATACTTCAAGGAAAAAGATAACAAATTTTTATTACATGTTTTTTAAATTCACCTTTCAAAAATTATTATATACTAAAATTAACACATTATTAAACAAATTATTGTGTGTGAAATGTTACATTAAATAAACCGTGAGTAAAAATACTAAATCGTACGTAAAAGAACAAAGTAAATTAAATGAAAGATTCATTATTAAACGATTTCTGTTAACAAATATCCTAGTAACGACAAATAATAAACAAAGAACCTTGCAACTAAATACAACAAGCAAACGTCAAACTGACAAGTAGGGTTGTGCCGTGATCAATTGACCCAAAATATTTGACGGCCAAATAAAAAGGTCAAATAATCTAAATGGAACCGCCACGACATCTGTTATTCAACAGAAATAGCTACTTACTATTATTACATGAATATATCTAGTTTGGTATTCTGGGTTCTGGAGAATTTACAAATAAAATAAATACATATTATATCATTTCATTACGTCTTTTACTTTATTTTCCCCTTTATTTTGAATTTGATGTGGTTTTGTTTATTAGTTGTTGTTGGTTTTTCATTTTCAGTAATATTGGATGTAGTAAACAGTACTATATAAATAAATTACAATTTTAATTGTGATTTTTATTAAATGTTTCTTGGTCAATTGACCGGTCAAATAGTCGGTCAATTGACCGAAAAATATTTGACTGGACAAATGCATAACCCTACTGCCAAGTAACACTACCCAACTGTCATTCACCGATTTAAATGAAACTTGGCACATTAATAGAACTCTAAAAACTATTGAACCCCTATTTTTTTACAAACCACCCCTGAAAGGTGGTAAAAGCAAGATTCGCCATAAATGAAATTAAATATTACGCGTTTAACATTGGTTACCCAGGGGTAACCTCGAAAATAGATTAGAGTAGCATAAATAAATAAACAAAATAGAAAATTATTTATATCTTATTTGAAAGTATGTGTGTACCAAATTATATGTTATTATTACAGCTTATAAGAGCCTATATACTTTATTCCTTATACGTACGTAGTTTTTCCTTTGGTATTGCGCACAAATGAAAACCCACAGTTTTAATTTTTCACTGTCGGCATTTTCCACAGTTTGAAAAGCCTGCGTCACACGGGAAAACAAAAGACTGAACTCGTATTAATTCCATTGTTTACGGTTTCCACTGTTTGGATATTGAAATGAAATATGGCTGTTGTTTTTATTTTTTGTTTTAGAAAGAAAAATTCTCTAACCGTAGAGAACTAACAGTTTTATTTTTTATTTGCTTTGTTATTGTTTGATTATTGCTATGGTTACCTGATATCCTCAATTGAAAATATGTACGTACATACTTGATTGCAGTATTACCTACAAGGACTAGATATTTATATTGATTGCAAGTTGCTGGAATTCTGTATAATCAGAAAATGTTCAAACATAGTTCTATCGGTATTTCCTAATGTCATTGATATACAGGGTGGTGAGTCGAATTGCGCACCATAGCGTTTTCAATGTTATTTTTCAAATGTTCAATTATTGGCTTCCCTAATTATTTTATGCAAAAAAGGTTCAAATAAAAGTTTTAAGGCATATATTTCTGCATCTAAATCAATAAACATAATTTCTATTACATGCTTTGTAACGACAGAAATTAAATATAAAAATGTCGAAAGTTGTGTTGAAAATACAGACAGCCATGGATTTGAACAAAAAATAAATAAATGCTTGACGTTTTATCTGTCAAAACGACAACGTTGGACGTTTTATCTGTCAATCGTTGACGTTAAAACGCAAAGTATTTATTTATTTTTTGTTCAATTCCATGGCTGTCTGTATTTTCAACACAACTTTCGACATTTTAATATTTAATTTCTGTCGTTACAAAGCATGTAATAGAAATTATGTTTATTGATTTAGATGCAGAAATTGATGCCCTAAAACTTGTGTTTGAAGCTTTTTTGCATAAAATAATTAGGGAAGCCAATAATTGAACATTTGAAAAATACTATTGAAAACGCTATGGTGCGCAATTCGATTCACCACCCTGTATACAGACCGTGAAATAGAAAATAGTTCAATTGACATTTTAAATGAATCAGGTGATTTTAAAAAATGGCATCAAATCGTCCCATGAAAACAAAGTATGTCAAAAATGTCATAGTTAGTTCAATTTAGAAGGAGTGTTTTTATAGCTATTGACATACCTAGGAATGTTATGAGTATCATTACAGCCGCAGATGTCAGTTTGAAATCCGAGCTCGTAGACATCTAAGGTCTGTTATGACTCATATCATCCGTGGTTTGTTCAATAGTTTACCGGTTTCAGAATATAAACATGTTAACGTCATTAATAAATATTATTTTTTGAAATTCTTTTATGAATAACGTCATTGTCATCATTTTAGAAGGTGATCAAGTAAGTCTGTTGTCTGTATTTTTAATTTAACGCCAGGGTTACAATTGTTTTGTATCATATTTATATAGTTATTTGTGTATTAAGAGCGTAAAGTGATTCTTTGTTACTCGAGCACGGTAATTGCAGCGCGAGCCGAAGTCGAGAGCTGCAATAGTGTAAGAGGAACAAATACACTTTA
The DNA here is from genome assembly GCA_947425015.1 of Pterostichus niger. Classification (NCBI taxonomy): domain Eukaryota; kingdom Metazoa; phylum Arthropoda; class Insecta; order Coleoptera; family Carabidae; genus Pterostichus; species Pterostichus niger. The sequence goes on from OX380343.1 coordinate 1,910,190, forward strand.
CGCTCGTGATAATTTTTTCTACGATTGCATCTTAAAATTGTTTCAAAACGTATACGTATTGAAAATAAATTCATTCTGTCAACTGTCAATATGACAAGTTTCTGTTTTGTTTGTATCCTTGGTAACTATTGAAATAAGCGCGCATTTAATAGCTTTTTCGCGTTTTGCCATTGGAGACGCGCAAAAAAGATATTTTTCGATTGTTCCACAGAAAACGTCAACTTTACGATGACAAATGTGAGCGTAATTGTCATCTTTTCATAGTAATCGTAGAAAAAATATTGTGAATCCACCCCTGTTATATCCACCTGCCACCCTAACACCTGTCCATCAACACAACCTTCTCAAACCCCTACACCAAAGTTCCCCTAGATCCTATGCATGCCACCATTCCCCTATATTCACACAGTTACGCAATGTCACTAACACATTCACACACACACACACGTTGATATAAATAGTTCGTGTCCTCGCACGGTGGTATGTGCTGTGTGAAACAAGAGACAGTCGAGAGGTCAGCAGACCAGTGTCGGAGATTTTGGGGCACTGTGGGGGTGAAAAGAGGCACATTTCGCCCCCGCATAAAAGCAGAAAAGGTAGTTAAAAGGGTCGGTGTTCCGAGGAAAAAATAATGGATGTTTTCAGGTCGGTGAAGTTTTTAAAAGAATTATATGCTTAAATGGGTAAATGGAAATTGGGAAAAAAAGGTGAGGGTTGGGTTTATTTTAGGGCGAAATTAGGGCAAATTTAGGGAAGAATAAAAGCGTGAAATAATGGAGGTAGTGTACTGAATTGTTTCAATAATGAGAAATACAGGGTGTTTCTAAACTTATGATTTAAATTTAACACTCAAAGTTGACATTTACATCAACAATTCAACCTGCGAAATTCAACTTTTTTATGAACATACATATATAACATCACGCTATATCCCATTAAATGGGGTAGCACGAACCCCTTAAACATTCATAGAGCACGATACTCGCTTGCACACAACCAAAATCCATCATCACACAACAAACCTTCATTCACATCCATCCATTCGCTCCTGTACACCTGTTTCGTAAATCTGAACTTACGCCCACTTCTCACAACGAATCTATCAAGAAATGAAGGCATTACTGGGCAGTCAGCTACGGCGGGATGTTCTAAACCAGGGATGGCCAACCCAAATGATCTTATGGACCACTTTGGTAATGTATCATAGAAAATATCTTCTCCTGTTGTTGTACCCTTTATCAAATTTCACATTTCATCAATTTCAATAAATAATCAATAATTATTGTATAAATCTTTTTCTATGATTGCTATGAAAAGTTGACAATTACGCTCTCATTTGTCATCGTAAAGTTAACGTTTTCTGTGGAACAATCGAAAAATATCTTTTTTGCGCGTCTCCAATGGCAACGCGCGAAAAATATATTAAATGCGCGCTTATTTCAATAGTTACCAGGGATACAAACAAAACAGAAACTTGTCATATTGACAGTTGACAGAACGAATTTATTTTCAGTACGTAAACGTTTTTTATAATTTTAAGATGCAATCGTAGAAAAATAATACGTGTGTATCATGAGCGTAAAGTGTCTTTGTTCCTCTTGCCTTCGGCTAGCGCTGCAATTACCATTTTAGAGTAACAAAGAATCACCTTACGCTCTTAATACACAAATAACTATTTCATGTTTCATATGGGGTAGGTGGCTCAGTAGTATCGAGTCGGCCTGTGGATCTTGAGAACCCTGGTTCGATCCCCACAGCCGACAAACAATTTTCACCAATTAAAAAAAATCTACCCCTGTGGCTCCTCCTCCACTAATATCTTTGGAGGCCGTGATTTGACGGCTGGTAACCGCACTTCACGCGAAAAAATATATCACTTACCGAGATCTGCTTAAGCAGAGTGCCACACCCAGTGATGGGTAAAAGGCGTGATGATATATTTATTTATTTTATTTATATCAACATATCAATAGTACAGAATTCATTCATTTTTGATTGTTTTCCTTCAATTTACTTGAATAAATAATCAATTATTGTTGTATGATTCTTTTTTGACAGTTGTAGAAAAAATGTTGTTTGTATTTCGTGGGCGAAATACTTGTTTTTCGGCACGTTTTCAAATCTCTATTAGATTACAAGTTCTCTAAAATTTGTTCATTATGCATTAAATACAACAAAAAACAATCTCCATTCGTACAAATCGTCCAAAGCTTTTCTTCTTCTTGGTTTACCTGTAGTCATATATCATAAAAATTAAAGTATATTTAATGATACAGTTTGATAAAATGTATGTATGTGTCTGTCTCGAAAAATAAACAAAACACAAATTAGTAGGCGTTGTTTGCAAACAAAAAACAGATAATTCAACACTAAAAACAACAACACCGAATTAAAAATACTATTTTGGAAGCATTGCAAACATTTGAACTATCCATAACAACGTCCCGCATCGATTTATCTCGCACATACTCAAAAATAAATATATCATCACGCCTTTTACCCATTACTGGGTGTGGCACTATGCCGTAGCAGAGCTCGGTAAATGATATATTTCTTTGCGTGAAGTGCAGTTACCAGTCGTCAAATCACGACCCCCAAAGATGTTAGTGGAGGGGTAGATTAAAATTGGTGAAAATTGTTTGTCGGCTGTGGGGATCAAACCAGGGTTCTAAAGATCCACAGGCCGACTCGATACCACTGAGCCACCTACCCCATTTGAATAAATAAATAAATATAAACATATCATCGCCTTTTACCCATTACTGGATGTGGCATTCTGCCGTAAGCACATCTCGATAAGTGATATATTTCTTCGCGTGAAGTGCAGTTACCGGCCGTCAAATCACGACCCAAAAAGATATTAGTGGAGAGGGAGCCACAGGGGTACATTTAATTTGGTGAAAATTGTTTGTCGGCTGTGGGGATCAAACCTGGGTTCTAAAGTTCCACAGGCCGACTCGATACCAGTAAGTCACCTACCCCATTTGAATAAATAAATAAATATAAATATATCATCACGCCTTTTACCCATTACTGGATGTGGCACTCTGTCGTAAGCACATCTCGATAAGTGATATATTTCTTCCCATGAACTACGGTTACCAGCCGTAAAATCACGGCCCCCAAAGATATTAGTGAAGAGGGAGCCACAGGGGTACATTTAATTGTTTGTCGGCTGTGGGGATCGAACCAGGGTTCTCAAGATCCACTGAGCCACCTACCCCAAAGCAAATCAATAAATTTCTGTTTCCATCAAGTTTACCGGTCATTATTTGACGCTGGGTCATCAAAAGTGATTAATTAATGGGAAAAAGACCGCGAAACACGCCCGAGAACAAGATACACGTAAAAGAAATTCAACTTTCTAATTTTAAATGAACACTTGTGATGGCGTTGTAAAGGTTTTCTCATCATATTCCCGCCTTGAAAAACGACGTTAGACAGACATTCATAGAGAAATTCGTTGCTTTCGGTCGAATACTATTTATTCAACTCATATTTTGTTTTAAGTTTTAAACATTTTTAATAATAAAAGAGTATATTAAAGAACGAGTTTTATACGACATATTTTTTTCGCACTTTTCAGCGAGTTTTCGAAAGAATAAAAAAAAATTCTATATATTTAATATTAATAACATAATAACAAATATATGGGGTAGGTGGCTCAGTGGTATCGAGTCGGCCTGTGGATCTTGAGAACCCTGGTTCGCTCCCCACAGCCGACAAACAATTTTTAAAAAATAAATAAATATATCATCACGCCTTTTACCCATTACTGGGTGTGGCACTCTGCCTAAGCAGATCTCGGTAAGTGATATATTTTTTCGCGTGAACTACGGTTACCAGCCGTAAAATCACGGCCCTCAAAGATATTAGTGGAGAGGGAGTCACAGGGGTAGATTTTTAAATTGGTGAAAATTGTTTGTCGGCTGTGGGGATCGAACCAGGGTTCTAAAGATCCACAGGCCGACTCGATACCACTAAGTCACATACCACATTTGAATAAATAAATAAATATAAATATATCATCACGCCTTTTTCCCATTACTGGGTGTGGCACTCTGTCGTAAGCAGATCTCGGTAAGTGATATATTTGTTCCCATGAACTACGGTTACCAGCCGTAAAATCACGGCCCCCAAAGATATTAGTGGAGAGGGAGCCACAGGGGTAGATTTAAATTGGTGAAAATTGTTTGTCGGCTGTGGGGATCGAACCAGGGTTCTCAAGATCTACAGGCCGACTCGATACCACTGAGCCACCTAATTAAATCTACCCCAGTGGCTCCCCCTCCACTAATATCTTTGGGGGCCATGATTTGATGATTGTAACCGCACTTCACGTGAAGAAATTATCACTTACTGAGATCTGCTACGGCAGAGTGCCACACCCAGTAATACGTAAAAGGCGTGATAATATATTTTTTCTACGATTGCTATGAAAAGATGACAATTACGCTCTCATTTGTTATCGTAAAGTTGACGTTTTCTGTGGAACAATCGAAAAATATCTTTTTTGCGCGTCTCCAATGGCAACGCGCGAAAAAGACGTTAAATTTGCGCGTTTCCAATGGCAACGCGCGAAAAAGATTATTTCAATAGTTACCAGGGATACAAACAAAACAGAAACTTGTCATATTGACAGTTAACAAAACGAATTTAGTTTGAGACGTATACCTACGTTTTTTAATAACTTTAAGATGCAATCGTAGAAAAAATTATGTGTGTATCACGAGCGTAAAGTGTCTTTGTTCCTCTTACACTATTGCTGCTGTCGCCTTCGGCTCGCGCTGCAATTACCGTGCTCGAGTAACAAAGAATCACTTTACGCTCTTAATACACAAATAACTATATTTTATAAAAATTTACTATAATTATTTTTACTATTTTTTTTTAATAATATATATTTCGCAACTACTACGGTCATATGCCGGATATGTCCTTTGTAAATGGCCGTCACGGGCAGGATACGAACCCACAACCTTACGGTCGTGAATCAAGCCCTCAACTCGTGCGGCCATCACCCAGGACATTTTGTTACTATTAATGTCGCACTAGATTAATGTAAGTTTTTTTAAAATTACATTGTAATTTGTGTAAATTGAGAGTGAGAGAGAGGGCATAAAAGGGTAAAAATTAGAACACCGAGACCCAAAATTTCTCTCGGCGACCCTGGTCATAAGTGCTTTTGTCTTAGGGCGTATAATTAAAAAGAGGGCGGCGATATTTTTCCAGAGCCGGAGCAAGGGATAAAAATGCTCGTTTTTACTCTTTAATACAACAAATATAGACGGAAATTGTATATAGGCCGGCCCTGGCAACATTAAAGAGCACGAAATTTGTATATTTTGTTTATCACGTTAAAACTACCTCTGTGGCTCCCCCTTCAGTAGCATCTTTACGGGGTGTTATTTGACAGCAGGTAACCACACTTCACGTGAAGAAATATATCAAGATTTGCTACGGCAGAGTGCCACACCCAGTAATGGGTAAAAAGGCGTGATGATATATTTATTTATGGTTTTGAATATGTTCGAGATAAATCGATGCGGGACGTTTTTATGGATAGTTCAAATGTTTGCAATGCCTCCAAAATAGTATTTTGGCTCAGTGGTATCGAGTCGGCCTGTGGATCTTGAGAACCCTGGTTCGCTCCCCACAGCCGACAAACAATTTAAAAAAAAAATAAATATATCATCACGCCTTTTACCTATTACTGGGTGTGGCACTCTGCCTAAGCAGATCTCGGTAAGTAATATATTTTTTCGCGTGAAGTGCGGTTACCAGCCGTCAAATCACGGCCCCCAAAGATATTAGTAGAGAGGGAGCCACAGGGGTAATTTTTTTAAATTGGTGAAAATTGTTTTGTCGGCTGTGGGGATCGAACTAGGGTTCTCAAGATCCAGAGGCCGGCTCGGTACCACTGAGCCATCTACCCCATATATATTATAGTAAATTAATAATAATTAATTATTGTAAAATATAAAACACAAATAATTTTCGTAGATATTTTTACGAAATAAATCAAAATAACCCTAATTTATGTCTGTCAAAAGTACTTTTTTTACGAATATAAAATGGTAAATAAATCGCCAGATACTTTTAGAGCGTAAATTTAGTTATTTTGGTCCTGCTGCCATGATTTTTCATTATTTTAATAATGTTGCATTATTTAAAAAAAAAAAACGATATATTTAAAGGTACCTGGTACATATATCTACAATTTAAATATTATATTCAATAAAATAAGGAAGATTGCAACAAATAAAGTTTTATTTTAATTACAGGAAGAAATAATTAATAGTAATTCTTTCAATATTAATATTCTTTAAATTTTTTTAATATAAAATAACCTACATATTAATTAGAATATATTCCCGCACAAAATTTAAATCTACAATGTAGTAATTCGTAAATCGAAATGTTATTTTAGCGGAATAATCCTTCTAAAACTTAAATAAAGTAAATCAAATCTCCGCGATACTAGGTCAGCTAACTATATAAAACAGTGAAGAACTCGATTAGCAATAAAATTGCATTTGTTCCACTAGCACAGTTGATCGTTTAAAGGGTTGTTAAACATACGTGATTATAAACAAATAAAAAGAGCAAGAACATTTCTAGGTGTTCAATTGTTGACATATGTAAATGATTAACCTGTAATTCCTTGTTTTTGTTGTCCTTGTGACTGGCAGCTCGAATTACTCCAGTTCTCCATCCCCATTCCGTAATTTTTCCCAATTTTAACTTAGTAAATCCACTCACTGACAGAAATCGTTTACCAACGATTTCTTCACGATACTTATAAGCCATTTTGGCGCACTATCAACTTTAACACAACATTTTATATTTGTAAATTGCTTGAAACACCACAAATGTCAAACTTTTATCACTGAACATACACGAACAAACCAACAGCACGTATGTAGAATACGCTACGGAAGAATCTGTAGATCGACGGGCCCTCCTCGCGCGAACAACCTGACAGCTCAGGTTCGGATCTATCCGCCCGCGCTCGGCTACACTCGACACCACTACAGGCGCTAAAAAGACCGGTTCACACTAGGGGAACTTGTGAAGACGCGAAGACGTCATCTGGGTTTTCATTCATTTTTAATGTAGCAAAATAATTCAACAAGTTTCAAACATTCAACATTGTTCATAAATTAAAAAGACTTACACAATACTAGTCGTCATTGTATTTTAATTATAAATTATTGTTTTTATTATTCTTAGCTTAAAACGTCAAATTATTACAAAAATTACAAGAGCGTTTGAAACAATAATGAATTTTTAAATTATTTTATAATACAACAAAAATCGAGATATTTCAATGATTTACTATTTTATTATACTCAATCAATATACATATTTGAAAACAATGGAACATAAATATATTAAGATAATATAAATTTGAATTTACATTTAAAATTGTGCATTTGTTTGACTGTTAGTATTTGACAACCACAAGATTACTACAAATCAATTATTTATTTATAAAATAATACAGATAAGATAAATAAACATTACTGCTGTATATTTATTTGTATTTGTAGATAAATAAATAAGAAAACAATAATTATAGGTTTTGAATATAGTGTAAACATCTCGCATAGTTCACGACTCTGCCGATAGATGTCACGAGTAGTTCTAATTTAAGCAAGCGATGCTGAATCACGTGATCACAACATTTGCAGTTGAATTCAACATGGCTGTGATGGCTGGCTGCTAAGCGGCCGTGTTAAAAACTGTGCTCTCGTTTCTTCAAGTTTGTGTTAGTTCTATTCAAGTTACCAGTGTTTAACCGCACAAAATGATATCTACAATTGTCTCAAGGCTTGTAATGTAAGTAGTTTTTTACTTTACTGTCATAAATTTAAAATAAAATCAATTTCTTTGTGATGACCGTCAGTACGTCATGCAAGGACAAAAACAAAGATCGTTTGACAGCTATGATTTAATTTCAACAAATATGGATCCATTTTTAATGACTTTAACATTACTTCATTTAGTTCAAACCTGAATATATCAACACTTGCAATAAACAGATTTTTGTATAAATTTATTTCAATAATCAAGCATTATTACTACAAAATAAAATCATTACAAACTATAGTACGAACGTAATTGTAAATATGAATCATTCTTTACAACAATATTGATTTAAAAAACGTGACAGAAATACCAAGTACCTATCTTCACATCCAATATCGACCCTTGTAAAATTTCATCCCTCGTTTGACCTAAAAAAGGGCAGATGCATCCCGTAGTATTACTGTTTATAGAAGGGCTCACCTACTTTTATTTTAAGTGAATAAATGTAGTACAGTTTTTAAAATTCCACTTGTTCTCGCTAGTTTGTTCTGTTCTAGTTACGTTAAATTTCGTAATGTTTTGTTTAAAATCGAACCATGAAACCGTTAAAAACACATTTTCGTAATTGTCAACAAATTTGTGAAAACTAAAAATCAGAACAAAGGAATGATAAATGTTGTTGAACTGAAATTGTGGTTAGCGATAACAAATTATTTATTAAATCGTAAGGTCATGAACGATTTTAATTAATTATTCAAGTTGGTGTCTAGTAAATTCACTTTAAACATATTTATTTATAGAAAATGATGTGATTTTGTTTGAAAGCTTTAAATTTTACTAAACGTGCCAAATGTACATATATTTTATTTATTTTGCGAAAACAATGATTTGACAATTTCCATAAACATGTATTTTACTTTTCTAACGGTCAAAAACTTTTGTGTTTTTTTTTATATATATATTATCTCGTGGCAAATAAAAGAACAATAAAAACATGATGTAAATACGTTTGAAATATGAGATAAAATGTATATGGAATTAAGACATATGAACAGCTGGTCGCCTGTCTGCTGTTCAGATTAGTACCTAATATGGTATAAAAAGTTAATCGCAGATGCTGAGAAAAATATGATATTTGGGTGAAGGATTTATTAGACTTTCTTCGTAGATTACAAATAAAGTTGCATATATTATATTAAATATACTTATAAATTTTGATTGGTGAAAAATAATTGGAAAAAAGTAATTATGTTTGATATTATTTTTGTATTAAGTGTATGAAATGACAAAATGACAAAAAAATAGTTTGAACGCGTGAAATACAAGAATTTCGTGTACGAAATACAAACAACATGTTTTCTATAATTGTTAATGGGGTAGATGGCTCAGTGGTATCGAGTCGGTCTGTGGATCTTGAGAACACTGGTTCGATCCCCACAGCTGACAAACAATTTTCACCAATTTAAATCTACCCCTGTGGCTCCCTCTCCACTAATATCTTTGGGGGCCGTGATTTGACGGCTGGTAACCGCACTTCACGCGAAAAAATATATCACTTACCGAGATCTGCTTAGGCGGAGTGCCACACCCAGGAATGAGTAATAGGCGTGATGATATATTTATTTGTTAAAAAAGAATAATACAATTTATTCAAGTAAATTGACAAAATAATAATATGGATTTGGTACTATTGATGTATTGTAATCAATGGAACGTGAAAATGCGTTGTCATGGTAATGTAAATGATGAAAAAATCACGTACTGTGCGTACTGATATTAGTGAGAAAAGGTGAACATTTTTTTACAGTTGTAGAAAATAGTTATTTTTGTATTAAGTACGTGAAATGAATGTTTTTTGTTGAGCGTGAGCATGTCACTTTTAGTCGAAACCGCAGATGCAGACAAAAAAGTTATTCGAAAACGCAAAAAACAAGAATTTTGTCCACGAAATACAAACAACATTTTTTCTATAACTCTCGAAAAAGAATAATACAATAAATATTGATTTAATTTAATTGAAAGAAAACAAGAAAAGTAATATGAATTTGGGGGTGTGTGAAATACGTAATTTACGCACTAGGGTGCAAAACAATGCGCAAAATATTTGTTGTCATGGTAATATAAATGATGAAAAAAATCACGTATTTCGCCTGCTAATATTAGTGAAAAAAAGTTAACATTTTGTGATAGTTGTAGAAAATAGTATATTATTTCCTAGGCCGAAACGAGCTCTATTTTAACGGCTTGCCAACTTAACACGAGTTAAAATAGACGTTCCGGTTTAGAAACGTACAGGACTTTTTGTCACAAGGGCATTGAAATTACCCATTTTTAATAATATTTTGTGCCGTAATTATCATTACCACCCAGCTTATAGGCTATACAATTTTTACCAGAAACGGGGCGATAATGAACTCACCTGAAAAATGCTATTTTCAATCCAGAAACACGCATGAAAAAAGGGGCTATTTCAGTGCACGCCTGACAAACAATATATAAACAAAGAGAAACTGATAAATATTAATTTTTGCAAGCTCAAAAAAATTACTATAACTAGTAGAATTATGGAAATGTGGTCAATGACATTAAATTTCTTGTGCTTTTAGTTATTATTTATTTAGTGGTTCTATAATGGGGTAGGTGTCTCAGTGGTATCGAGTCTGCCTGTGGATCTTGAGAACCCTAGTTCGATCCCTACAGCCGACAAACAATTAAATCTACCCCTGCGGCTTCCCCTCTACTAACATCTTTGAGGGGTGTTGATTTGATGGCTGTTAACCGCACTTCACGCGAAGAAATATATCACGTACAGAGATCTGCTTAGGCAGAGTGCCACACCCAATAATGGGTAAAACGCGGGATGATATATTTATTTATTTTTATAATTGAGTAGGTAGCTCAGTGGTATCGAGTCTGCCTGTGGATCTTGAGTATCCTGGTTCGATTCCCACAGACGACAAACAATTAAATCTATCCCTGTGGCTCCCCCTCCACTAATATTTTTGAGGGGCAGTGATTTGATGGCTGTAACTGCACCTTACGCGAAGAAATATATCACTTACCGAGAACTGCTACGGCAAAGTGCCATACCCAGTAATGGGTAAAAAGCGTGATGATATATTTATTTATTTTTATAATGGGATGGGTGACTCAGTGGTATCGAGTCTGCCTGTGGATCTTGAGAACCCTGGTTCGATCCCCACAGCCGACAAACAATTAAATCTACCCCTGTGGCTCTCCCTCTACTAACATCACAGGTAGTAACCGCACTTCACGCGAAGAAATATATCACGTACAGAGATCTGCTTAGACAAAGTGCCACACCCAATAATGGGTAAAAGGCGTGATGATATATTTATTTATTATAATATGTTCTTTCGAGGTTTGATTCTACTTGCATTAAATTTATTCTTCGTTCACTTTTCATCTTTTGAGTGCGATTTTAATTCACAGCGATAATTTGTTATCGCTGAACAACACGGATCCACTTGGTGATAAAAATGAAGAATTGCGTGACGTAAGCCGACCTCAGTTGATTGATATTATTGAATATTGGCAAATCTTGCAGGCTATATTATTATCACATCACATGTTTTAACTTTGGTGAAATATATTTTGTTTCGAATATTAAATAAATATATCATCACGACTTTTACCCATTACTGGGTGTGGCACTGTGCCGAAAGCAGATCTCGGTAAGTGATATATTTCTTCGCGTGAAGTGTGGTTACCAGCCGTCGAATCACGGCCCACAAAGATGTCACAGGGGTAGATTTAAATTGGTGAAAATTGTCGGTTGTGAGGATCGAACCACGGTTTTCAAGATCCACAGGCCGACTCGATACCACTGAGCCACCTACACCATTATAGAATCACTAAATAAATAATAACTAAAAGCACAAGAAATTTAATGTCATTGACCACATTTCCATAATTCTACTAGTTATAGTAATTTTTTTTGAGCTTACAAAAATTAATATTTATCAGTTTCTCTTTGTTTATATATTTTTTGTCAGGCGTGCACTGAAATAGCCCCTTTTTTCATGCGTGTTTCTGGATTGAATCCCTATAGCTTTTTCACCAACTTTAATCTACCCCCGTGACTTCCCTTCCACTAATATCTTTGGGGGCCGTGATTTGACAGCTGGTAACTGCTTAGGCAGAGTGCCACACCCAGTAATGGGTAATAAGTGTGATTATATATTTATTTTATGATTAAGAATTGTTTTAAAGAGAAATAAAAGATCGTTAAAATTTTGCAAAAAAATAATGTTGCATTAAAAAATATAAAGTTGTATATCTTTGCTTAAAATTGGAACCGGTAGAAAAACTTACATTTATTTATTTATTTATTTATGTTACGCTGTACAACGGGAACTTAATCCCAATTACAGTACAGGGTCCGCACTCACCGAGCCGCAGTGTAGTAGTTCATATAATTTTAGCTTGAGTGAGATTCGAATTCCGTATCGCTATCCACACCACCGTACTAACAGACATGGCTGATATATGTGCATTTTAATTTAAAATAAAGTTTCGGTAATATTTAAAATAATCGAGTAAAAAACCTCCCGACCATTTCATTGTTAATTTGAAATATGAATCATACCAATTTCAAACTAAAATGTTTATAAATTTCCGTCATTTTCCTTGAAACTTCTTGCACCCACCAATCACCCTGTCTGATTACCTTCCCCCCTGTCTTTCACGACCACCGCCTACTCACGTTGCATCTCCTGCCTCCTTGAATATTTAACTCGCGAGACCGGGATGACGTCGGCAGGTTGACGGCTCCTGACAGCTAACGCAACCAGGACAGCGGTACAGACTGGAGTGGGGGTGGTGGTGTGGAAGGGGTAAAGGTGAGGGTGGGGGAGGTCATGGAAAGGTCATCGCTCGATACAGCGCGTGCAGCTTCCCGGAGTGGTGGATGATGAGTACGTGAAGGTGGTTGGTTGGTGTTTGTTTTGAGGCTGGGAGGGAAGCGATTTTAAGGATGTGTGTGTGGGGGGGAGGGGGATATTAATGATTTGATGTCTGAAAGAAAAACATGGGAAATATGTATATTATATATATACTTGCTCAGTGGGTTCAATTCGATATTTAAAATCTACCCCTGTGACTCCCCCCATTATTATTATTATTATTTATTTAATATTATATTAATTAATGGTGTAGGGGGCTGGTACGATCCCCACAGCCGACAAACAATTTTCACCAATTAAAATTTACCCCTGTGGCTCCCCCTCCACTAATATCTTTGAGGGCTGTGATTTGATGGCTGGTAACCGCACTTCACGCGCATAAATATATCGCTTACCGAGATCTGCTTCGGGAAAGTGCCACACCTAGTAATGGGTAAAAGGCGTGATGATATATTTATTTATATATTTTAATAATTTATATTTGTTTTTTTTATGTTTAGAAAAATTTTATGAGGAATTATACTAAGTTAAATCGAATCAAAACTAACTTGATAAATTCTCCTTACATAGGTTATTAATACTCAATTGTTTTATTATAGTAAATCGATGACACTCGTTACCTAGGTTATTAATACTCAATTGTTTTATTATAGTAAAACGACCACACTCGTTACCTAGGTTACTAATACTCTACTGTTTTATTATAGTATGTCGATGGCACTCGTTGCCTAGGTTTTTAATATTAAATTGTTTTATTATAGTAAATCGATGACACTTTTTACCTGCGGTATCAATACTCAATTGTTTTATTATAGTAAGTCGATAACGCTCGTTGCCTAGGTTATTAATATTTAATTGTTTTATTATAGTAAAACAACCACACTCGTTACCTAGGTTATTAATACTTGATTCTTTTATTATAGTAAATCAATCACACTCGTTACCTAGGTTATTAATACGCAATTGTTTTATTATAGTAAGTCGATGACACTCGTTACCTACGTTATTAATATTCAATTGTTTTATTATAGTAAGTTGATGACAGTAGTAGAATTCTAATTTGTATTTGGAACAGATCAGGAAGAATTAAATAATAATTGAAAATTTATTATTTCGAATGAAATGAAAAAAAAATCATTGCATGTCATTTAAAAAAGAAACTGCTTTCTTCACTGTGAAAAAAAGACAATCGATAAAAAACATAAATCCTTAAATTGTTTATAGGATTATTTAGAGTAAATAATATCAATAACCAATATTTATTTCACAGCATATATATATATATATATATATATATATATTTTCTTAAAGTCTGGGAGATTTGAACACACAATAGTATATTACATAATAAGTCAGGAAAGTGATGCTTTACTTGACGAAGCGGTTGTTTGAAGTACGAGGCCGTTAGGCCGAGTATTTTAATTCGCTGAGTCAAGTAAAACACTTTCGTGACGTATTATGTATACTATTTTTTCTGAAATCGTTCATATTTATATTTTATCAATATAATTAATAATAAATATTTCAAAATGTTTAATTTTTTGGTAAGAATCATATTGGCAGCAAACTACATATCCAAGGTGATAACAAAAGTCAAAAGTAATATTGTTGACAGAGAAGATTTCTTTATAATGTTGACAAATATAGATGAAAATCAGTATGAGGTGGTATTTTCAAGTTCTCCTCCTGAAATCTTAAATCAAGCAACTGCGGCTGTTGAAAATTTATTACCGAGCAAGTCTAAAGACCGATATGATAAAGAGTATTAAATTTTCATGGATTGGAAAAAGCAAAATAATTTGTCAGCAAATATGCTACTTGCTTATTTTATTTACTGAATCTCCAAGTAATTTATCGATTGCAACAATAAATTTAGCTTCAAATTCGCCAGTGTCATACATAAATTTTAGTAATTTAAGCAATTGTATATTTAGTATTAATATTATTGATAAAAATAAATAAAAATCTTATTAATTTTTTTAGTTATTTAGTTTATTTATTTGAGTCAGGTAAACACTTACTTTCCATACTGAAATGCGTCAGGAAAGTAGCCATTTTCTTGACGATTTCAGAAAAAATAATTAATTCTATTTTTCAGAAATGTCGCCAAAACAAAGTAGTTTCACTTTGCCCGTTGCAAACCGGACATACTGCACATTACAAAAACTATTTTCATTTTAAACTTTTTTATTTTTTTGTGGGCAGCTGATGAATATTATTAGCCAATAACCTTGCGTTTGCGTGTAGAACAAACGAGCATAGTTCAACATAGCTCAAGCCAAAATCTAGTAGCACAGAGCCACAGCCCGTATTTATAGAAATACTGGTGTGTATGTTCTATGAAATAACACTATCCACTTTAATAATTCAATTTTGAGCGATTCAATTAAATGTTTCATTCGGCGGTTACACGTTTAACTCTAGTTCAGTTCAGCGGAATTAAAACTTTCACTAGTTCAGGATAATTGGATTTTAATTATTACAAAGGTAATTTAAATTTGTGGAAATTCATTAAATTTAATTTAATCGTGTGAACAAAATAATCCTTGTTTAATTATTTGTTTGTAATTATTTGTTTCATTGTTGTTTGGGGTTGATAGCCGACTATACATATCCATCAAATGGGGTAACACGAACCCCTGAAATATTCATTGAATATGTGTACATTAAATTCATACTACAATTCATTGGCCTTCCTCTTTCATATTTTATAACTGGATTTAATTGATATTTGAATGTGGTAGGTGGTTCAGTGGATCTTGAGAACCCTGGTTCGATCCCCACAGCCGACAAACAATTTTTATCAATTTAAATCTCCTCCTCCACTAACATCTTGTGATTTGACGACTGGTAACCGCACTTCACGCAAAGAAATATATCACTTACCGAAATCTGCTACGGGAAAAGTGCCACACTCATTAATGGGTAAAAGGTGTGATGATATATTTATTTATTTGAATAAATTTTCATATTAAAATAAATACTCAACCTCAATCTTTGAGGACCGTAATTTGACGGCTGGTAACCACACTTCACTCAAAGAAATATATCACTTATTGAAATCTGCTACGGGCGAGTGCCACACTCATTAATTGGTAAAAGGTGTGATGATATATTTATTTATTTATTTGAATAAATTTTCATATTAAAATAAATACTCAACCTCAATCTTTGAGGGCCGTAATTTGACGGCTGGTAACCGCATTTCATGCGAAGAAATATATCACTTATCGAAATCTGCTACGGCAGAGTGCCACACTCATTAATGGGTAAAAGGTGTGATGATATATTTAGTTATTTATTTGAATAAATTTTCATATTAAAATAAATACTCAACCTCAATCTTTGAGGGCCGTGATTTGACGACTGGTAACCGCATTTCATGCGAAGAAATATATGACTTACCGAAATCTACTACGGCAGTGTGCCACACTCATTAATGGGTAAAAGGCGTGATGATATATTTATTTATTTGAATGATAAGTTTTTATATTAAAATAAATACTTAACCTCAATCTTTAGAGGCCGTGATGTGACGGCTGGTAACCACATTTCACGCGAAAAAATATATCACTTACCGAAATCTAGTACGGAAGAGTGCCACACTCAGTAATGGATAAAAAGCGTGATGATATATTTTTGTATATGAATAAATACTCAACCTCAATCTTTAGAGGCCGTGGTTTGACGGCTGGTAACCACACTTCACGCAAAGAAATATATCACTTATCGAAATCTGCTACGGCCGAGTGCCATATCCAGTAATGGATAAAAGGCGTGATGATATATTTATTTATTTATTTGAATGATAACTTTTTATATTTTATTATTATAAATAAATATGGATAAAATTTAAATAAAAGTACATTTTTCATATAATTTTGAAATGAAATTTGTAAATATTAAAATAAATACTCAACTAAATGCATTAAAAAAATCCTAAATACAATCGTTAATAATATCTATTGTGTCCCACGTGATGGTCGCGCAGGTTGAGGGCCTGACTCGCAACCATAAGGTCGTGGGTTCGGGTCCCGTCCGTGGCGACCATACAAAGGACATATCGGCATATGACCTTAGTAGTTGGTCCGATATATCAATTAAAAAAAATATATCTATTGTACTATTGTAGCTGTATTGGTACTAAATAGAACCATCTTCTATTGCACTTTGTTAGGTTGTTGCCATAACAACGAATCTGTCAACAATGTAAACAAACTTAAAATGTTGAAAGTAAAACCTCAAATCTGTTTTCCATAATAATTCTCTTTGTATACAAATTCCAACAGAATTCAAAACACAAATCGTGAATAGTTTTGACTTGTAGACAGACATACTACTCTATTCCCATCTCTCTCCAATTCTATTTGTAATAGCGCCATCTTTCTTCGTCTGGATATATGGAAGTTTACAAATATTCGACGGAAATTTGAATCCTTTGATGTGAAAATTTCAGTGAGTACTTTATGACTGCGGGATGTTTAAGTTTGTGGAAAACGTGTTCGAAGTTTTACGGACTCCTGGTGCATCGGATACGATAGTAAGCAGTTGAGCTGAAAGTGTTTGGAGTATAAATAGACTTGAAGTTTGAAGCTATGCGCATGGCTCGCCGGAGATGTTCGCGAGTGGACTCAAAATTCAAGAAAAATATATCTTCGCGATTTTTGCCCATTATTGAATGTGGCATTTTGTCGTAACAGATAATTCGATAATAGTTATTTACAATATTATTATTATTATTATTATGAGTCGGCCTGTGGATCTTGAGAACCCTGGTTTGATCCCCACAGCCGACAAACAATTTTCACCAATTTAAATTTACCCCTGTGGCTCCCTCTCCACTAATATCTTTGAGGGCCGTGATTTGCCGGCTGATAACCGCACTTCACGCGAAAAAATATATCACTTACCGAGATCTGCTTAGGCAGAGTGCCACACCCAGTAATAGGTAAAAGGCGTGATGATATATTTATTTTATTTATTTTACAATATTAGTACGTAAATATATTCTTTGGTTAGAGTCGGTTGAGAATTAAAATGCAAGCATAACAACTGAATAATAGTTATTTTCATGGCCAGCGTAGTAAATTAATTTTTACGGGCCCAGTAAAGATGAATTGCAAGCTTGCTGTGTATAGTTTTATTTCCAGCTTCACAGCGTTTATTAGTTTTATAAAAAGAGGTAGGTATGGGGTAGGTGGCTCAGTGGTATCGAGTCAGCCTGTGGATCTTGAGAACCCTGGTTCGATCCCCACAGCCGACAAACAATTTTCACCAATTTAAAAAAATCTACCCCTGTGGCTCCTCCACCACTAATATCTTTGGAGGCCGTGATTTGACGGCTGGTAACCGCACTTCACGCGAAAAAATATATCACTTACCGAGATCTGCTTAGGCAGAGTGCCACACCCAGTGATGGGTAAAAGGCGTGATGATATATTTATTTATTTATTTTTATAAAAAGAGACATTACATTTTGCAATGAAAGGTTGTTGGCGGTAGGACAGTTTATAGCTAGACGTTGTCATGATGTTGTGATCGAACAACTTCTGTCACTGTCAACAGTTTCGTGAATTCTAGAAATAAATAATTTGATATAAAGGATTAATTCTCGATGAAAACTTGGAAGGCGATTTTCTTGCAATATAGAAAATATTGCAGATGTCACAAGTAATAACATTTAATTAGTTTATATTAGTTTTTTTTATGAGCATTGTAAAATTTTACAGGTCTCTTCTATGAGCCTGTAAAATTTTACAGAGCTACGCGCTGTAATTACTTATTTAAGTAAACTGAAGGAAACAATCAACAATAATATGATTGTGATACTATTGATGTGTTGTAACTAATGGAACCTGACAACAAATAATTTGGAAACGTGCGCGAAATACTCATTTTGCGCACTAGTATGCGAAACGGCGCGCAAAATACTCATTTTGCGCTCTAGGATACAAGATATGCGTTGTCATGGTTAATGTTAAAAGTAGCTATTTATGAAACTAGTAAGGAAATGAAGGTTATTACCTTACGCATGTGAAATTTGCAGAACGAGGCGTAGCCGAGTTATGTAAACACATAAGTAAGGTAATAACCTATTTCCTTACTAGTTTCATACAATATTTTTTCTACTTCCGTTCTAATAAATACGAAAGGAGCGTTTTTGAAATTATGAAATGAATATTAAAGACAGTTATAAATTCAAAAAATAAAAGAATAACACATCAGAATTCGTCTACCAAGATATCTGTTGCTATGTTACCTCGTTATTTCACTAGTTAAATAATACAGTTCATTACCTAACTCAAATAAGTGAAATAAAACGTCTATTTCCGTACGGAAGTAGAAAAATAAATAAACCTGAATAATCAAAATTATCCAACATTAAAATTATAAAAATATAACAAATATTAATTAAAATAATAAAAATCAAATACGTTTCTTTTAAGATAAAATATAATTTTCCACTTAATCTTAATCTTAAAAACGTCTATTTCTTAACGGAAGTAGAAAACATAATTTATTTCGCGGAATTGATATTAGTTGAAAAAAAATTGACAGTTGTTGAAAATAGTATATTATACTATTATTTTCTATAATTATTGTGATCATGCAGATCTGTTGCAGATCCTACTGTTCAAATAAACTAAAAGCTGTTTCTATTAATCGATTAAATATAAAAATATGTGTACGACAATATTCAACAAATATCAATAAAGTTCTGTGTCAATCAATCGATACCAATCAGCCAATTAAAACACCATTTCGATTTTCCGAATCGTATCATAACCTTCACATGGGAAGTAAAAACAGTCAATTCAGTCAGCGGTAGCCAGCAATGTAGAAGAAGAGTTACGCTGCGTACAGACATGCAACAGAACATCGTAACGTAACACCGTCGCGTATCTTTGTTACGGTTAGTGTGGACGGCACTCCGTAACAGTGTAACACCGTAACATCGTAACAACACTGCGTTCCGTCCGTTGTCGGTTTTTCGACGCCGCATCAAAGGAATGTTACGCCGGTCTTGATACGCTTCTCTTTGCGTGCCTGGACGTGCATTTCGATGAAACAAAGTAACTACAGTACTGGAACGGCTAAAGCTGGATTTATAATGAAGTAACGCAACAAGTAACGCAGTTGCAGTAAAGTAGAAAGTAAAGCAAGCGAAAATAGTTGATTGATATTAAAAAGTAGTTCCACTACTGCTAGCCAATCAGGTAATAAGATACAAAATTCACATTAATTCGGTAGTTTTCGTTTAACTTCGGCATCAATTTAGAATTTCTGTACGTCTGTCATATCATATAACGTTTGTTAGGTTAATTGTTATTTATTGGGTTTTGTGCTTAATATTTTTGTTTTCTGCGCAACGTTCAAAATGCTGCCTTCTTATTGGCCAGCGGTAGAAAGTGTTAGTTGGGCAACTATTGCGTAACATATTTTACCTTACTTCTTACTTTACTTCAATATAAATCATTACTAGCTGTAGTACACGCTCAACTTTTTACATTACCCATACTATTTGCGTTACTTGTTACGTTACTTCATTATAAATCCAACTTAAATGTTCGCGACTGTGTTTCGCGGCGATGTTGCGTTACGAAGTTCTGCACGATGTGGCAGTGAATGATCGTACTTCGAAGTGTACGTACATTTGTTACGCGACGATGTAACGTTACGATGTTCTGTTTGCATGTCTGTACGCAGCTTTATAAAGCGTCATTCAGTTCACGTTACGTCGTATATCGATCCCTTGCGAAGGTCGTGCAATTACTAGCAAGTACTAGGAACCACCCACACTCCTTGATTCATCAAATATTTACGAGAAACATAAGAACATTCTTTGTCTTTTATTACAAATGGGGTAGGTGGCTCAGTGGTATCGAGTCGGCCTGTGGATCCTGTGAACCCTGGTTCGATCCCCACAGACGACACAATTTTCACCAATTGGCTCCCCCTCCACTAACAATTTTGAAGGCCGTGATTTGACAGCTGATAACCGCACTTCAACCCAGTAATGGATAAAAGGCATGATGATGTATACACAAAGAAATATATCACTTACCGAGATCTGCTTCGGTAGAGTGCCACACCCAGTAATAGGTAAAAGGCGTGATGATATATTTATTTTATATTTATATATTACAAGTTTTAATACGAATTTCTTAAACTATATTTATTTATTTATGTTACGCTGTACAACAGGAACTTAATCCCAATTACAGCACTCGCCGAGCCGCAGTTTAGTAGTTCATATAATTTTTAGCTTGAGTGAGATTCGAACTCGGGATCTCCGGATTCGAATTCCATATCGCTTTCCACACCACCGTACTGACGTACAAATATGCTCAACTATACGTGTGTACATCTTGGGTGGCCAAATTAAGAAATAAGTTAGGTGTTGAAAAGGCAGGAAAATTGGTATTTTTGTTCAAATATTATAACTGTAAAACAACTAACGAATCATAGGAAGATAAATGAGAGTGACATTTTTTCATAAGAATGTATGATTTAGTTTATTTATATTTTTTTATAATTGAATGGATATTTGTTTAATATTAATTCATTTATAAATAAATAATATAAATATATCATCTCGCCTTTTACCCATTGCTGAGTGTGGCACTCTGCCTAAGCAGATCTCGGTAAGTGATATATTTTGTCGCGTGAAATGCGGTTACCAGCCGTCAAATCACGGCCCTCAAAGATATTAGTGGAGAGGGAGCCATAGGGGTAGATTTAAATTGGTGAAAATTGTTTGTCGGCTGTGGGGATCGAACCAGGGTTCTCAAGATCCACAGGCCGACTCGATACCATTGAGCCACCTACCCCATAATTAATTCATTTAATAAATAAATATTATAAATTATTTTGTTTTTTAAACAACTGAATTGTTATGAAGCCACTTGTTTTATTTTGTAATATTAAATTGACAAATATGAACTAAAGCAAAATGCGTAAAAGTAAAATAGAAATAATAAAATAAATCAGAGTAATAAAACAATAAGAGTACAGTAACAGGTAATGATCCAATTACTGAACAGGGAGATTAACTTTTATATTATTCAATGAGTAATAGCTATTACTTGCGAATAGAATACTATACTTTATCTACGACTATATGTTATTATGTAATAAGATTTTACAATTATTTTTTTATGTTACATTATGAATAAGTCAGATTGCTTAAATTTTTTGTTTTTATTTTTATTTAATAAATATTAACACTACTTAACATGGAATAAGTAGCCCATAATGACGATGATTTATATTTATCAGAAAGTTCGCCAAAATATACTATAAGAACATTTTCCGAAAAGGAATTTACCTTTTTTCGTATTCGCCAATCCATAAAAGCTTTATAAACTTGTTCATACTTTTTTTTTGATTTTTCGGGCAGTAAATTTAAGAAACGTACGTGTGCGGCTTCTACAATATCTGGTGGTGTACAAATTTAACTTCGCTTTCAGAATCCATAACTCACATGTATAATCATACAAATTACAGTATTATTGGAAACAAAAACGTTTTAAACTAATTTTGACAGATAATTAATAATAGCGCGCTTCACTGTTTCATAGCATACTTAACGCGCGGCAATTATCGTTATTTTTTGATTGGCTTTCAAGTGTTAAGTAATGAAAATTCAGACGTGTGATTGGTCGTGAAGTGTTGAGTAATGAATTATTACTTAACACTGTCAATAATGATTTATATTACTTATCATAAATTTCATAAGTAATGAATACATTATTTAATAAGAGTAGATAAAATAAATTAGTGTTGAGGCGCTAACTTGAGACCAAATTAGGTGTATGATTCATTTTAAAAGAACTTGAGTATATAATCCAGGAAACCAACAATGATAACTTCAGTTTCTCGAGAGCATCAGCGTTCCACGTTTTTTATGTCATTGGTAAACAGCTGAATTTGGCAGCGCTTACTAGATTTCGAGACCTGGCAACTCGTTCAACTGTTTTTACGCCTACTACAATTACAAACTCCCGGTTTTCTATTTGCCATAACCTTCTTAGCATTCATACCAGTAACACACAAAGAAATACGATCTTCTTTTGTTATTTTACTGTAATATACAAACTAAATATAATAGAAGGATAAATACAAAAATAAAACAATTTCAATAACCAGTCGTCAGATAAAAAAGAAACAATTGTCAACAATTTTGACAAATCGAAAAATACGACACTTAAATATAAATTAAAATACTAGTGACAGGTGAATTCTGGATATCCTTGGTGTGACGTCACAAAGCAGAAACAAAGGACGATAGCACGAGAACACGTGGATGTGATTTTGTTTCAAGTGTCAAACTTAAAACCTACGTGAGCGTGATGTCACAACGAAGTAAACCAGAAATTCGAATCACCATTTATATGAACGGAACGACATTGGTTGTGTATATTTAATTAAAAAACAAATCAAAACAGCGACGATGAGACGATTGTGCGATGTTTTAAATATTGTGTTGCAATTGTTTCTGTACTTACAAGCCACCTTGATTTTATAAATATCATGTTTTATACTTGATTTATTAATAAATTTGTAAAATGTATTTTGATATTTAATTTTATTTGAACCAATGTGAGAATTCTACTTTTTTACGTATCTTGAAAACGCGAAAATATGTAGAAATTTAGTTTTTTTTTCAGAGCTTGAGCGATATTTTGTAGAAAAGATTTATAATAAAGAGGGCTAAAATGTACATGATTGGTATTTGAGTTGTATGTCGTATGTGTTGAATATTTATTAATAGTTTCGAATAATAATTAAGATATAACAACAAAGACAAAATTAATTGTCATCCAACACTTGGTGACACTAGGTTTAATAAAAAATATAAAGTAAACACTTGACTATGTTTCACAAAATTCCACAGAACTTCTCATGTCATCTTACCAGTTTGTTAGAGATCTTATTCTCTGCTGACACAGTTCTTCGTCACCAGCTTCTTCACGTGAACTTTGTTCTAGGTAAAGCTCTAATAAGAGCGAAACGCGTCTATGGTTACTAGCTGTGCTGGCCAGCCTCTGACGATGCCCTCATAAGGTGACTTGGAGGCTGAATGTTGTGAAACATAGTCAAGTGTTTACTTTATATATATATATATATATATATATATATATATATATATATATATATATATATTTTAATTAAGATATTTTAACACAAGATCGTAGCAAGCGCGTTAATTCTCGAGATTATTAATCGCCGATTAACGCATGAGTTACAATATTTTTTCATTGATCGAACGTTTTTAATTTCATTCCATAACAAATTTGTTAGGTTATAGCCACGATAACTTGAGACTGTTGACTAACAAAAGCACGTGTTTCTTGTTCACCGAAATACGCAGACAATTATTTTTGGTTAGTAAAAGTGTTTTGATAAAATGACAACAGACAATAATAATAAATATATCATTACGCCTTTTACCCATTACTAGGTGTGGCACTCTGCCGCAGCAGATCTTGACAAATGTTATATTTCTTTGTGTGAAGTTCAATTACCAGCCGTTAAATCACGGCACCCAAATATATTAGCGGAGGAGGTATTTTTATATGTGCTCAAAATTGTTTGTCGACTGTGGGAATCGAACCCAGGTTCTCAAATTTACATGTGGACTCGATACCATTGAGCCACCTATCTCTTACTCTCAAATCTAACAGATATACTATGTTCAAAGATACTCCGTTATGGCCTTCTCAGCGGGTCTATTGTTAGGGATTTAAGCTTGATTTATAGGGGTGCAAGGACAGGTATGTATTTAGTATTTCCCAATTTAATTTTATTTTTATATATATTATAATAATGAAACCGAGAATTTTGTACAAATATTATTATTGATAATGATTTTCCCTAATATGTAATAATACCGGTTTAATTTTACGAATTTATTATTATTTCAAGTAAATTTGAAATACGTAATCCGCACAGAGATTAGAGATTTCCGAATTTAAATATTTTGCAATCCTACCCTGAGCGCCAACAGGTAGAATCTCTTACTGTGTGCGGTTCGACACAGGCTTAGTAAGTTAAAGCCATAACGGAATATCTTTGAACATACTATAACAATTGATAATATTGATCACCGATTACTAGAATCTCAGAATGATGACTTCTGATTGGTCAGAGGAAGAATATTTTAGGTTACATGAAACAAAAAAACTCTGTATCACTAGCTCAATTTTCTATATTACTGCTATAGTATTTTCATTTTAAACCGGAGGGATCGGCATAAAACGATTAAACGTCCCTGTCCCATATAACTTCAATGAAATCTATTAGTGCGGCTATCACAAATCGCTTAACGATGGTCACAACAGATACATTTTTATTGAGCCTAAAATTATTCATGTTTTTTCTTATGACTGACCATTTAAAAATTACTAATTCGGATTAAATTATCCAATTAGCAGTTATGTTACTCAATAAGAAGATTAAATATCCTGTACTGAATCAGACTGAATAATGTAGATAAATGTTTAGATTATGTTTGTATATAATATTTATAATATATTATACTTGTTTCGTATGAATAAAGAAATATACGTTTTTATTATACACGTACCGGCGAATGGGGCTGTACAACCCTGTGCGAACCTTGTGACACCAGTTATAACGGGGCATATTTTGAGTTCCTTTGTAAACGTAATTGCGGTGCATTTAATCGTTTTATGCCGATCCCTCCAGCAGGCGCGGTGGCCGAGCGTGTTGAGGCACATCTCTTAGCATACTGTGACGTCACCCGAACCAAGGTTCGTCAGTTCGAATCCGCCTGCCGACAATGTGTGATTTGTTGTTAAATATAAAAAATACAGTTACATGTATTTATCATACTCGGGCGCTATAAGCTAGTCACTTATACGCCTTAAATAATCTCACTAAAGAAACCGGCAGTACGGCAGTGTAAAAACTGCGGCTCGGTGTGTCCGGCCCCTATGTTCCGAAACGGAATGACGGGATTATATATATATGTCGATCCCTCCAGTTTAAAATGAAAATAGTATATCTTTCACGTTAAATTATTATAAATTTAGCTTGAATATTGTTATAATATCATTATAAAGGAAATTCTCAGTTTCTAGTAGGTTTAGAAACATTTTATTTACCGCTGTTTCTATTGTACCAATTTGATCACACATTTCAAGCCTCTTTGCAAGTCACTAACCTATTCCAGAATCTAATAAACTTCTAATGGTTTCTAAGAATTCTTGGAACACTGTCAAGTCATGAATATCATAATCGACTAAAATTGCAAATTTACCACAAGAACTAGCATTTCCGGTCTGCCTAGATGGCGTTGTAATCGCTGTATCATCCTGTTTTATCCTTTTCTGATCGTTGGTGTATGGAGAAAAACTAACAACCACGAAAAAGTGAAAGAAAATAAAATAAAAATGTAAGTTATAATGATACAGACGGACTGAGAAATCAAACGAAGCACGTCTAATTATGATGTCATTTACTGCAGTATGTATACAGGGTGTTTTTTTTGGGCAAACTAATGACTTTAAAAGAGGCGCAGTGGCCGAGCGTGTTAAAGCACATCTCTTAACATACTGTGACGTCACCCGAGCCAAGGTTCGTCAGTTCGAATCCACCTGTCGACAATGTGTGATTTGTCGTAAAATATAAAATTACATGTATTTATCACACTCGGGCGCTATAAGCTAGTCACTTATACGCCTTATATAATGTAACATTTGACTATGAAAACCGGCAGTACGGCAGTGTAAAAATTTGGGCTGTAGTGCCATCGAAGAAGAATGACTTTAAAGAAAAATGATATTATACATAACATAATTAGGAATGAGGGCTAATTTATTAGTTATAACATACTTTATATTCAAACAATGGTTCTCAAATAAATAAATAATATAAATATATCATCACGCCATGTACCCATTACTGGGTGTGGCACACTGCCGTAGTAGATCTTGGTAAGTGATATATTTCTTCGCATGAAGTGCGGTTACCAGCCGTCAAATCACGGCCTCCAAAGAAGTGATTGGGTGGAGGGCACAGTGGTAGATTTAAATTGGTAAAAATTGTTTGTCGCCTGTGGGAATCGAACCAGGGTTCTTAAGATCCACAGACCGACTCGATACCACTGAGCCACCTACCCCAACAACAAAATTATATATTTTTAAATGGTAACCTATACAGGGTGTTTCTATATCGCTGCACGAAACTTCAATGTCATGTATAATTTGATATACTGATTATAGAACAAAATAGTTATTTGTGTATTAAGAGCGTAAAGTGATTCTTTGTTACTCGAACACGGTAATTGCAGCGCGAGCCGAAGGCGAAAGCTGCAATAGTGTAAGAGGAACAAAGACACTTTACGCTCGTGATGCACACATAATTTTTTCTACGATTGCATCTTAAAATTATTTAAAAACGTATACGTACTGAAAATAAATTCATTTTGACAACGGTCAATATGACAAGTTTCTGTTTTGTTTGTATCCCTGGTAACTATTTAAATAAGCGCGCATTTAATCTTTTTCGCGCGTTACCATTGGAAACGCGTGTATTTAACGTCATTTTCGCGCGTTGCCATTGGAGACGTGCAAAAAAGATATTTTTCGATTGTTCCACAGAAAACGTCAACTTTACGATGACAAATGAGAGCGTAATTGTCAACTTTTCATAGCAATCGTAGAAAAATATATTTTTTTAATTTCTTAAAAATTAGAGTATTTCATTTCTAGTGAACATTTTTAGTGTCACTAGTTTAATGGTACATTTAAGTTAATAGAAACGTATTAAAGTATAGTTATCTGTGTATTAAGAGCGTAAAGTGATTCTTTGTTACTCAAGCATGGTAATGCAGCGCAATAGTGTACTTTACGCACTTTAATACGTTTCTGTGTTGTTTTTAACTCTTTGCGAAGTAATATTACTGTCACGTGTACTATGTGTGTTAAAAGAATTTCCCAGTGGACTAGCAGTGCATTATGGGTGGTGCAGTGGGCTGTGGTGACCTTGCTCAATGCTCTCTTGTTTCTCGGTTTTAGTTGATTGTCCGTCATAATGTCAATTTTCTTGAGTGGATAATAAGATCATATTTTGTCGTAGAAATTTTAAACAAATTTGAATCATTCACTTACACAGATTTGTACTGTTACTTTGTAATCTAAAAAGATAAGTAGAATATTAATTATTTTAAATTCTTTTTATTATTATTTTTTTCATTATAAATAAATACAAATATATTTTTTTTTGTGATTTTCACATTAAAAAAAAATTATAAAATTTACAAAAAAAAATCTGATGTGGACACTACATGACTTCCTTGTACGCGTATTAAACTATATATATTTTTTTAATTGCACATATTTGACATTAAATATTGTATTTTTTGTTCTAATCCATAGCAAACTTAATTTTTTTCAAAAAATATATAATATTTAAATTTACATATTTCGTTTATGCAAAAAGCTAATTTAAAAATTCTTATTGTGCTAGACGCAGAATTTAATTCTCTAAAACTTTTATTTGCAGCATTTATTTCTAAAATTAAATTAATACCATTTTTTTCAAGGAAAACTGTTAGCAGCTTCATGTAATGTGCCACTTCCGGTTAGTCTATTTTAACCAAAATCTATTATGTTATTTCTATTGATATAGTAGTCTTATATACCAATTTTGGAAAGTTTTAAATTATACTTGAATATAGTTTTTCATGAAAATCTATTATAGGCTTCAAGTAAAGTACCACTTCTGGTAGTTGTATAATGACCAAAAAGGGAGGTGCACAACTAGATGTTATAACAGTCCTAAATATAAAGTTTCAATTTTCTACGGCTTACCGTTTTTGAGTTATGCGAGTTACATACGTACGTACGTACAGACAGTATGACGAAATTAGTCAAAATGGATTCAGGGATGGCCAAAATACCTATTTCCGTTGAAATCTGAGAACCGAAAATTTTCGCGTTACAATACAAACTCGTATACCTCTGCACGAAATTTTAATGACATATATAATTTCATATACTGATTAAAAAGTTATAAATAATTAAATGTACTATTAAACCAGCAACACTAAAAATGTTCGCTAGGAATGAAATATTCTAATATTTGCGAATTTAAAAAAAATTATTTTTGTTCTATAATCAGTATATCAAATTATATATGTCATTAAAGTTTCGATCAGAGATATAGAAACACCCTGTATTTATGCGCGTGAAGTGCAGTTACCCGCCGTCAAATCGCGACCCCCAAAAATTTTAGTGGAGAGGAAGATACAGTGGTAGTTTTATTGTAATGAAAATTGTTTGTCGGCTGTGGGAATCAAACCAAGGTTCTCAAAGGCACATTCCGACTCGATACCACATTGATCGATTGATTAGAGAAGCTATTGACATTTACGAAAATAAGAAGAACAACTGTGAAGGTTACAAATTGAATAAAACTTGGTTATCTTTGATCAAGAAATAATAATTGTTTGTTTACTTCATTTCTCGTTAGTTACTGTTTACTTGTTCTTATTTTATTTTGTTGATTTAATATTTTTCCGGCGAAAGTACACATAGTATATCAAAAAATTAAATTAAATCAATTATTTTAAAACTATGGGGTAGGTAGCTCAGTGGTATCGAGTCGGCCTGTGGATCTTGACAAACAATTTTATCAAATTAAATCTATAACTGTGGCTCCCCCTCCACTAACAATCTTTGGGGGCCGTGATTTGACGGCTGGTAACCGCATTTCACGCGAAAAAAATATCACTTACCGAGAACTACTTAGGCAGAGTGCCGCACCCAGTAATGGGTAAAAGGCGTGATGATATTTATATTTATTTTATATACAGGATGTTTCACAACTTAGAGCAAAAAATTAAAGGGTATATTCTGTACGACGTGCTGATCATGAAATAAAAAGATTTTTTTTTAAATCGCCACTGCCACTGGGTGGATGATTATGTTAAAGTTATTAATTAAATAAAATTCTATTATAAATAACTGCTAATAATTGAATTGTGTAATTATTCTTTCGTAGTTGATACCTACTTCATTGTTTGTGTTTAATAGGAAAGCGAATCCAGTGCAGTACTACAAAAAATGTTTTAAGTTAACAACCCTCAATGTTTCGAATTTAAAAAAAATTCTTTTTGTTTCATGATCAGCACGTCGTACAGAATATACCCTTTAATTTTTTGCTCTAAGTTATGAAACACCCTGTATAATAGAACTAAAAACAAACAAAAATTGTTTGAACTATATAAACATAAGTTTTGAAAGCTTTTTCCATATTTTATAATTTCAACTGTTAACATCACAAAAATAAATTCATTGCATTCGAAACATTTTCATCATAAACCATTTATTAGAAACACGTTTCAAATTTTGGCATGTTGCCACATACAGTAATAATTTAGTGTAGATTCAAAAAAGAGTTTGACAAATAAAAGCATTCAAATAACTTTTCATGTTCATAATGAAATAAAACAATCAATATATTGTGATATTTTTAAACACACGTCATATATAGTGTATTTGTTTTTCAATGACTGTATGTTTTATCAATGAGTGTACTTCAAAAATGCATAATCATGATAGGAGGTTTAGTGGTATCGAGTCGGGTTCGATTCCCACTCGATGAACAATTTTCACCACATTAAAACTACCCATATGGCTCTCCCTTCACTAATATCTTCAAGGGACATAATTTGACGGCTGGTAACCGCACATTATTTATTGCATAACTTTCTCTCGTTTTACAATTAAATCCTTTCCTCACTAGTATTACAATATACTATTGTAGATTGCAGAAACCAGAAATACTAATAATTTTAGAAAATTTGCGAATTAGTTAATTTACAAAAACTGCAATTGTACGGTGCACGTAAATATATTTAGCTAAAAATATCAGTTGTACCATAACAAAGAAAATAAAGTTACTAGAAATTGTAGATAGAAATTTAATAATACACATTTAAAAGTACTCCTTTGCCTCTCCTACTAATATCATCTTTGGAAGCCATGATTTGACGGTTAGTAACTGTACTTCACGCGATGAAATATATCACGCACCAAGATCTGTTTCGGCTGACAGGAAAATAAACATTTATCTGAGCTTTAAGACTCAGGAAAGCTTTGCTTTGCATGCCTAGTCAGGAAAGTAACATATTGCCTGCCTAGGCAGGTAATGAAAGAAACGTGAGTGTCTAGTTACTTAGCAACATCAAATACTGACTGAATATGTAAGTCAAATATTTCTTTTCATTTAAAATTAGTATGAATTGTTTATAAGTTTCAGGTAAAATGTTATATGTAACACGTCAGTAATGCGTAAGCTGTATCTACTCATCCTGTAACTGAACACTTTCCTCACTTTTTACGTAAATAACTATACTTATTTGTACCCTACCTGTTTTGAAAATTATATTTTTACAAATATATAATAAAATAAATAAATATATCATCACGCCTTTTACCCATCACTGGGTGTGGCACTTTGCCTAAGCAGATCTCGGTAAGTGATATATTTTTTCGCGTGAAGTGCGGTTACTAGCCGTTAAATCACGGCCTCCAAAGATATTATTGGTGGAGGAGCCACAGGGGTAGATTTTTTTTTAAATTGGTGAAAATTGTTTGTCGGCTGTGGGGATCGAACCAGGGTTCTCAAGATCCACAGGCCGACTCGATACCACTGAGCCACCTACCCCATATAAATTATATTTATTTTGAACTTTGAAATAAATGTCTTTATTTTGAATCGAAACCATTAAAAATTGTCGTTTTGAAATTAAAATTTTTAATTTAAAAAAAAAACGAAGCCTACATCATAATTTGAAAAAACTGTAACCGATAAATTTTACTGATATAAAAACCGTTAACCGTAACAGAATCGGTTCGAGTTCCTGCTCTTATGTTACTCGTAATTTAGATTTAAAATAAGTAATAAGAACCTACATATTACTTTATTATGATGTAACTATATACGTTAGTATATTTTAAATGTTAGCGACTGAATGTATCTAATAATACCTGTGAGTAGCCTTTATGGAACACTGCTTTGAAAAATCACCAACCGTAATGTTTGTAATAGCAATGCTAACAAACATTATTTGTACAGTAATAAAAACAATTGTATTATTATTTAGATATTCAAAACAATTTGCTATTTAAAAATAAAATAATTTAACTAAATAAATAATAATATAAATAAATATATCATCACGCTTTTGTAACAATATGAGCTATCCCATTGTTGTTATGTTGCGTTTAGGTAAGATTGGTTTCGTGTAATTTGACACTCGTGATCACATGTGCCATTAAGGCTGAGTGTGAGATCTTTTGGTTTTCGAATATAGGGCATTAAATTATAAAAAGAGACAGTTATAGTTAATATTCCAACAAGATTTCATGTTCGCGTTATCTGCAGGGCCAGAGTGTCAGACTATATAACCAAAACACTTGAGACATCTGGGTCCACCCCGATGTGTGGGGGATGGATTCCATATGTGGGTATCGTACCCAGGACAGCAAGTGTTTTGGTGGAAACCATCAGTCTCGTCCATCGACTCAAAGCGTGAAGATGTAGATCTTCACATCACGCGGTGTTCGCGTTTTATTTAATTTTAAACTAGATTAGTGAAATAAGCATTATAATTAATAAAAATTTAATTCTAATAATAATTCTGTTTCCATCCTTAAATTAAATTATAATGTTTCGCGTTCAATTCAGTTTAAAGTTTAATACCAGTATGTTTAATAAAATTTTAAGACTGCATCCATTCCTTTCGTTTTACAATTGACGCAGTCCGGTAAGATCAACCTATTCACCCAGTCCCCTCGTGTTACACCTTTTACTCATTACTGGCTGTGGCACTCTGCTGTAGCAGATCTCGGTTATAATTTAACTATGTCGTGTTAATACATAGTGCATTTAAAAATGGATTCATATGTGTAGAGATGGCTCAGATTGTATAGATTTTTATCATTAGAATTGAAGCCTTCATTTTTTTGTGGAGTCTTTGATAAAAAGAAGTTTAGACAGGAAATTATATAAAATATAATTGAATCATCAGTGCAATGTATTTTTTTCAACATGACTTGTGAAAATGACATTTCTCTCTCTCAATTTAGTTGCGATAGTAATCATTTAACTCACTAGCGATCAGGGTTGGCTTGATTTAAATCAGGGTTTTTAATCATTTTTTTATTGAATCATAGTTCAAATTATAAAAATTATATTAATTTTATAATTTTTTTAAATATTTTTTTGATTTTTTTTTGTATTAATTTAATTATATTTTCACCAAATTAAATCTACCCCTGTGATTCCCCCTGCACTAATATCTTTGGGAACCGTGATTTGACGGCTGGAAATCGCACTTCACGCGAAGAAATATATCACTTACCGAGATCTACTTACGACAGAGTGCCACACCTAGTAATGGGTAAAAGGCGTGATGATATATTTATTTATTTATTTCTAGTAAAGAACAAGACAATTGTCTTAATAATAATTCAGTTGTTTAAAAAACATTTTGAAGGTTTTTTGTAAAACAGACAAAATGATTTTCAATATTTATTTATTAAATAAATTAATATTAAATATGAAAATATCAAATTTCGTGTACGAACATGGTAATCTACTGCGACCACCCAAGTTGTAAACACGTATAGTCGAGCATATAGTTTAAGCAGGGTTCGTAAATATCATGATATTTATAATAAATATCAAAATATCTGATATATAGGATATATATCAATTTTCACAAAAATCCTTAATCGTAGGATTATTAAAACGAAAATTTACATACATATGTATTTTGACCCACTGAATCCAGTGGTGCAATTTTCAAATGCATATGACTTCTGGTTTTCGAGAAAATGTTAAAAAACCGCTTTTTGCGATTTTTTTGGCGGAAAATAGAAAAAAAATAAAAATCGCTGAAACTATGTTTATAAGTTAACTGAAGCACGAGAAAATTAATGCCGTTGAGCGCGTTTTCATATCACATTTAGTTTTTGAGATATAGCCTCGGAAAAGTAGAAAAACTGAAAAATTCGAAAAATTTTATTTTTTCGGAGGCTATATCTCAAAAACTAAACAAGATATGGAAATGCGCTCGACGGCGTTGAATTCCCCGTGTCCGAATTGACTTATAAGCAAATTTTCATACAATTTTATGCAATTTAATATTTTTAATTATTTCCTAAGGGGTACCCCTTTGGTTTTTTCAGATTTTAATTTAATTTTCCCAAAAATCCTTAATCGTAAGATTATTAAAACGAAAATTTACATACATATGTATTTTGACCCATTGAATCCAATGGAAAAATGTTCAAATGCATATGACTTCTGGTTTTCGATAAAATGTTAAAAACCCGCTTTTTGCGATTTTTTTGGCGGAAAATTGAAAAAAAATAAAAATCGCTGAAACTATGTTTATATGTTAACTGAAGCACGAGAAAATTAATGCCGTTGAGCGCGTTTTCATATCACATTTAGTTTTCGAGATATAGCCTCGGAAAAGTAGATAAACAGAAAAATACGAAAAATTTCACTTCTCCGGAGGCTATATCACAAAAACTATTTGATATTTTTATATAATGGATATATATCATTGTAAAAATATGACGATATATATCAAAATAAATATCATGCTATATATCGATCGATATATATCTTCGAACCCTGAGTTTAAGCAATTCGTGTTAAAACTTGTAATGTGCAATAATAATTGAAACTACATATTTTTAAAGGAATTTTTCATATAAATAGTTAAATACTAATAACTTTTATTCTATTTAGTAATATTATTAAAAAATAAAATAAAAAATTTAAAATTAAAAAAAAATCATGAATAATTGAAAAAACATTCTGCTGGAGCAGATCTCGGTAAGTGATATATTTCTTCGCGAGAAGTGCGATTACCAGCCGTAAAATTACGGCAATCCAAAGATGTTAGTGGATGGGGATCCACAGGGGTAATTTTAATTGTTTGTTACCTGTGGGAATCGAACCCGGGTTGTCAATTCCACAAGTCGACTATACCACTGAGCCACCTACCCTATAAAATAGTAATTTACGTAAAAAGTCAGGAAAGCGTTCAATTACAGGATGAGTAGATACAGCTTACGAATCCTGTACGACACTTTACTGACGTGTTACGTATAACATTTTACCTGAAACTTATAAACAGATAATACATATTTTAAATTAATTTAAATTTGACTTACATATTCAGTCAATATTTTACGTTGCTAAATAACTAGATACTCACGTTTGTTTCATTACCTGCCTAGGCAGGCAATATGTTATTTTCCTGACTAGACATGCAAAGCAAAGCTTTCCTGAGTTTTAAAGCTCAGGCAAATGTTTATTTTCCTGTCAGTTTCAGGTAAATTAATTTTTGTAATTGTCAAAATTTAATGACATATTTAAATAAATTATAAACATTTCAAATTTCATTGTTTTTTTAACACTAAAATAACAATAATTGTTTTTATTTCTAAACAGTCACCTGACTTTTAAAACAATATCATCAACAAATCAAAAACATACACGCAATGAACAAAAAACATTAGTACACGTCAGAAGCAAACTACAATGAAAATGCAAGTCAATTTATTCTTATTCACAATTGAATATAAATCTCCTACACTCTTTACTCCCAAAACAGTTGCTATCTAACTTGAACAAAACAACATCAACATATCGTATATCCTAACCTAAAACATACATCTAATGTCATTCCGGTAAAAACACCCTCAGTTTACAATAGCAAACTTACAAATTCCCCCCATCAAATCTTAACCTAAAATAGACCAAAACAAACGTTGTCTTCGCGCTCAACAACTTCCACCACGTCATCTCGCACTCGCAGTATGTACACACAGTCACACTCGACCCGACACCGAGCGAGACGCAATCTGCTCGTTGCACCAGTGAGGTTCTTCCAACGGGTGGTGGCACAAGTGTCGAACGCTCGAGTCTGGGGCTTTATCATCACGTTCTTCCTTGTGGGAAGAGTTAGAATGGCGTATTTATTGTTTTATTGTCCTTTCAGATTAGTGTTTGGGACGCTGTATCCGGCGTATGCTTCCTATAAGGCTGTGAGGACGAAGAATGTCAAAGAATATGTAAGTAATGCTTATATATTTTTTTATTTTAAGGCTGTATTAATCTATAAGTTTTATAAATCCGTTATTCTATAAATTGTCATATATAATATAACAAGTAGTATGAAAATTGCTGAAAATATTTTGACATAAATTATGAGTTGTTATGGAAATGGAAACATAACGAGTGTGAAGCACGAGTTGTGTTTCCTATTTCCATAACATCGAATGTATATTTATGTCAAAATATTATCTGTCAATTTTCATACTACGAGTTGTATTCGGCTTGAGAATTTACCAAACAAGAGTTAATTAACAAGAATAGTTAGGTATTTATTTGCACATTATTAATTAGGTATTACAGTGATGAAAATTCTACATTTTGTTCAGTGTACATTTAATATTCAAAATTGACGTTTATGAAAATATTGAAAATATCATTTATTTTATTCGTAACCAAAGATATTATTAACAGTGGTATTTCCGATATCAATTTCACTAGTGATGAATTTCCGACGAAATGTACATTTCATTGGTTCATTTTCAAACAAATTCGTGATCCTATTGGTTGACAGAGACGTGTGGTGAATTCTCAACAAAATTCTATAACTTTATGAATTTTTTTAACCAGTTATCAACAAATATTGATTGATATTATTATTTACGGATCTATAAACTTATAGATTTATGACAGAATTGTACAATTAGATTTTTATCTATCTCGTTATATTCATAGTTCAAATTATGAAAAATATATTAACCGTTATTTTTGATGTGTTAGTTTTTTGTTTATTAGACTAATAAATTTATTGGAAAATTTAAATATCGCATTTTATGTACTAATTTTGACAACTGAAAATTAAAGTTAAAACTAATCATATTAATAAATAAATATATCATCACGCCTTTTACCCATTACTGGGTGTGGCACTCTGCCTAAGCAGATATATTTTTTCGCGTGAAGTGCGGTTACCAAACGTCAAATCACGGCCCCCAAAGATATTAGTGGAAGAGGAGCCACAGGGGTAGATTTAAATTGGTGAAAATTGTTTGTTTCCGTTATTAAAATGTCATTTAACGCATTATGGAATAGGTGGCTCAGTAGTATCGCATCGTACTGTAGTTTTGAGATTTTTTTTGAAGTTCGCAAAAATTAGGGTATTTCATTCCTAGCGAACATTTTTAGTGTCACTGATTTAATAGTACATTTAATTAATTTATTAATTATTTCTATATATCATATTTTAGTTTGTTACACTAGTTTTACAAATAAATGATTTCTTGTTGTTTATATTTTTATCACTTGCGCTTGTTTGACTAACTTTCTTTTGTTTACATATACTGGGTGTTTGCTTTTAACAACGTTTTATACAAATTGTTAAATTGATTTTTCGTTAATAAATAAATATATCGTCGCGCTTTGTTATTACTGGGTGTGGCACTCTGCTGTAGCAGATCTCGATAAGTGATATATTTCTTCGCGTGAAGTTGGGTTACCAACCGTCAAATCACGCACCCCAAGACGTTAGTAGAGGGGGAGAAGGGTGAATTTGGTGAAAAATGTTTGTCGGTTGTAAAGCGCAACTTAATTCTGTTACATATTTTTGCATTGTGTAAAAGTAAGTCAAAACTTTTGACTTGTAAACTTAATTAATTTCTTTGTTATTTTGTTTTTATTTCGGGGCTAGCACGACCAAATTGTAATTTTGTAAAAAAAAACATATAAATATATCATCACGCCTTTTACTCATTACTGGGTGTGGCACTCTGCCGGAGCAGATCTCGGTAAGTGATATATTTCTTCGCATGAAGTGTGGTTACCAACCGTCAAATCATGGCCCCCAAAGATATTAGTGGAAGGAGAGCCACAGGGATAGATTTAATTTGGTGAAAATTGTTTGTCGACTGTGGGGATCGGACCAGGGTTCTCAAGATCCACAGGCCGACTCGACACTGAGCCACCTATCCCATTCTTTATTACAAAATGATTTAAATATGTTTCAAAGATTTAAAGGGAAATATATAATATATTTTCGTACATTAGGTACCTACTTATAAATATAGTTCATCAGGAAACTGAAACACAATTAAAATAATCAAAAGCATAGACTTGAAGTGTAGCCAAATATCTTACTCGTACAAGCGTACTCATTGCATTTCCTTGTTATCTAGTGCACTGCTCTCAAAATACAATTATAATCATCTAGTTCACTTAAACAAGCTTGTTACACTATTATTTATAACTTGCATTCTTGTTCAAACTTACACAGGGTGTTTCTATACCTCTGCACGAAACTTTAATGACATATATAATTTCATATACTGATTGATACAAAAATTGTTGAAATTCGCAAAAATTAGGGTATTTCATTTTTAGTGTCATTGGTTTAAAAGTACATTTAATTATTTATAATTATGTTACTAATGAAATAAAAGTATAAACACTGCCTACAAATAATCATTTATTAATTAGTTATTATGTAGGTATCTGGTGTAATGCCTTATTTTTTTTAATTAAATGTACTATTAAACCAGTGACACTAAAAATGTTCGCTAAGAATGAAATACTCTAATTTTTGCGAACTTCAAAAAAAATCTCAAAACTATAACACGATGCGATACCACTGAGCCACCTATTCCATAATGCGTTAAATGACATTTTAATTACGGAAACAAACAAATAAACAAACAAACAATTTTCACCAATTTAAATCTACCCCTGTGGCTCCTCTTCCACTAATATCTTTAGGGGCCGTGATTTGGCGGCTGGTAACCGCACTTCACGCGAAAAATATATCTGCTTAGGCAGAGTGCCACACCCAGTAATGGGTAAAAGGCGTGATGATATATTTATTTATTTATAACGGAAATTGAAAAAATAAATACCGTGGGTTCTAAACTATTATATGGGGTAGATGGCTCAGTGGTATCGAGTCGGCCTGAATTTGATTTTCACAGACAATAAACAATTTTCACCAAATTAAAATTATCTGTGTTGCTCCCCCTTTACTAACATTTTTGTGGACCGTGGTTTGACGGCTGGTAATCATACTTCATACGAAAAAATATATCACTTACCGAGATAAAGTTGTTACTAAAATAAATAAATAAATATAAATATATCATCACGCCATTTACCCATTACTGGGTGTGGCACTCTGCCGTAGCAGATCTCGGTAAGTGATATATTTCATCGCGTGGAGTGCGGTTACCAGCCGACAAATCACAGCCCTCAAAGATGTTA
Organism: Pterostichus niger; assembly: GCA_947425015.1. NCBI lineage: Eukaryota > Metazoa > Arthropoda > Insecta > Coleoptera > Carabidae > Pterostichus > Pterostichus niger. The sequence continues at coordinate 1,949,279 of OX380343.1, forward strand.
GTGGAGGGGAAGCCACAGGGATAGATTTAAATTGGTGAAAATTGTTTGCCGGCTGTGGGATCGAACCAGGGTTCTCAGAATTCACAGGCCGACTTGATACCACTGAGCCACCTACCCCATTTGTAATAAAAGACAAATAATGTTTTACTAAAATAATTTAAAATCATTTAACATCCAAAAGAATAATAGTCATCGTTAATTATTGTCGTATACTAGAAGGTCATAACATCTAGAACAAAACACGAATTTCATAATCATAACAAAAAGTAAAATGAAAGAACAAAAAAATGTCTAGCTCCCTGAGCACACTTTTAAAATTTAAATTCATGATTAATCGCATTTCATTTAACCTGACGTGGATTATCCTTTATTCCTTTATATCTTATTATTTTTTCCTTGCGCTTCCACCAAAATTCTCCGTTCTCCCAAAGCCTCTCATCCGAATTTAGCCGCAGGAGCACGGATAGATTAGGTTATGTTTGCTTGAAGCTTGTGGCTAACTTCAGACGGATGTCAGCTGCTGTGTGTGTGTGTGTATGTGTGTGTGTATGCAGGGTAATGGTAGTTCTATAATTACGCCAATGTGCATTTGGTAATTCCAGTAGCAGGCAGGAATTTAATCTGGCGCGTCAACCAGGAATAAAATGCATCCAAGTATTTTAGGTTAATTAGAAGTAAATACGGAAATAATTACAAACGTTGATTAGATATTATTGTAGCCGTAGAGCTTATTTTTGTTAGGTTTGTAGATTTTTCAGAAGATTTTACTTAATATTGATGATGATGTCCCATCATTCCGTTTCGGAACATAGGGGCTGGGCACGCCGAGCCGCAGTTTTTACACTGCCGTACTGCCGGTTTTCGTAGTCGAATGCTACATTATTTTTTTAAGGCGTATAAATGACTAGCTTATAGCGCCCGAGTGTGATAAATACATGTAACTGTATTTTTATATTTTACGACAAATCACACATTGTCGACAGGCGGATTCGAACTGACGAACCTTGGTTCGGGTGACGGCACAGTATGTTAAGAGATGTGCCTTAACACGCTCGGTCACCGCGCCCTTTACTTAATATTACATTAATATTAATTATGGGGTAGGTGGCTCATCTTTTTTACTTCATTTTCAGTGTTTACTATACAGTGTGTAACTGCAATTGCGTTAAATGTATTTTTAAACAAGCGCAGGCGATGCTACCTTCATTTCTTATAGATTCGTTGTTAGAGAAGTGGGTGTAAGTGAAGATTTACGAAACTGGTGTACAGGAGCGAATGGATGAATGTTTGTTGCGTGTTGATGGATTTTGGTTGTGAGTAAAGAAAGAGTATCCTGTGTCAGGATGAGAATGCTGACGGGTTCGTGCTACCCCATTTAATGGGATATAGCGTGATGTTATGTATGTATGTATGTGGCTCAGTGGATCTTGAGAACTCTGGTTCGATCCCCACAGCCGACAAACAATTTTCACTAATTTAAATCTACCCTTGTGGCTTCCCCTCTACTAACATATTTGGGAGTCGTGATTTGACGGCACTTCACGTGAAGAAATATATCACTTACCGAGTTCTGCTTACAGCAGAGTGCCACACCCAGTAATGGGTAAAAGGCGTGACGATATATTTATTTTACTTTTATACTGAAATACGGCATTCCTTTTCTAACCATTTTCAGTTTTTAATTGCAATAGGGTCCTCTTCTATAGTCACAAACTAGTAAATTTATCATTTTTATTAAGAGTAAGCCCAAAAATATCGTTATTGTTATTGGTTTTTAAGATATTTGAGTTTTTAATGTCATTAACTATGATAAAATTAAATTAAAAATCAACACTAGGTTAGTTTCAAATAATGTAAAGTTTATTTTACAATACGTATTTCGGTCGACTAGACCATCATCAGGTGAACAAGATAAGAATGAATTTGTACATTAGAGTAAGACTTATAAATAGTATACACAAGAAGTGGGAGATACATGATTGAAAACAGATGTTATAAGTACAATTAATTTGGGAAAAATACATTTATGACCATAGTTGAAAGAAAATAAGATCAGACCGAAGAGGTAACTATAATTATTTGGATGGAAATTACAATCTATCGAATTCATTAACTATGACGTCCGAGCATTACGATTTTTCTTTAACCATCTCTCTTGAACATCTAGTCTATTCAGAATTTGTTCTACTATTCATGTTTTCTATCTTCGTCCTACTAAGAAGAATAGGAATAATTGAATTATGTTCCAGCTTCAAATGTGATCGCACGAACCTTTGAAACATTCATTCAATTCTCATTTTTTATTATAAACAGAAAAATTGGAATATGATTTGAATCTAGAAATTTTGAGCTTTGGTCAAATGTCCTAACAAACTCAGCTATGTCTTTCTATGAAATTCAAATCTGATATTATTCCAATTTTTCTCTTTATTGTTAAACAAATGTTGTTCGACACTCTCTTCCTTTCTTATCTTTTAATTTGTGTACTGTTCTTACAATAGAAGGTCTAACTGCAATTATATGGAATTTACTTTCAAAACAAGAGCAGGAGCCATTCTCTTTATTTTATATATTTTTAGATAGACACGCATGGATATTTTCTCCAGTTGCATTTCTTTGACATCTGTTTGTAAGAATTCCAGAGATTCCCAAACCTTGTCAGCCACAGCTATTTTAAGTCTACACATTATTTGAATATTTGAGATATCCGGTATACATTGTAGCGTTAGCTTTGCCCTCGAGACTTTGCCTTTCAATAAATAATAAAGCCTAAATATTCTATTGTTATGTTCCGGTTTGTAGATAATTGTTGTGTTTTCAGGTAAAATGGATGATGTACTGGATCGTGTTTGCGCTGTTTACCTGCGCTGAAACTTTCACTGATGTATTTTTAAGCTGGTGAGTCAACGGGAAATCATTTACCAAATCTTAACAGTCGAAACTTTACTCCCAGGTAGGGCTGTGCAAAATAATCGATTCATCAAATTTAATCGATTAATCGATCAAATCATTATTTGATTATTCGATTGATTGATTAATCGATTATTTGATTAATCGATGATTTGATTAATTGATTAATCGATATTTTGATTATTCGATTAATCGATTGTTTGATTAATCGATGATTTGTTTATTCGATTATTCGATCAATCAATTATTTGAATAATCGATTATTTGATTAATTGATTAATCGGTTAATAGATTATTTGATTAATCGATTATTTGATTAACCGATTATTCGATTAATCCATTATTTGATTAATCAATTATTTGATTAATCGATTATTTGATTAATCGATTGTTTGATTAATTGATTGTTTGATTATTCGATTAATCAAAATATTCGATTATTTTTAATATTCAATAATTGATTATTAAAAACCATAATCGAACAGCCCTACGACAATAAAAAACGTGAATAACACAAAGAAATGTGTCATATCATGTTTCTTATATTAACTAGAGTGCTTATTGTCAAGTATATTGTAATTGAATAAAATACGTTTTTAAACAAAATTTGCAAAGAGAAAAACAGTCAATTAAATTTTTATTACAGAAATTATTTAAGTAGATAATTGAAAAACCTTTCCTCAAATTTGCTGTCTTATTTAGTGCTGTGGTATTGAATAATTATTACCCACTTTTGGGTGTGACAGACAGTCCTTAAATAAGGGTTTCCACGAATTTTAACTTGAACAATAATTATTGTTTTTTTTTTCAACCTTACTTGTGCAAACGACATTTCCCTCTCTCAATTTAGTTGTGATGCTTTGACAATGGCCCAAAATTAATGATATGAAAAAAACCCTTATTATTATTCATCCAAATAATTAAAAAAAATATTGATTGATTTGTGTAGGTTCCCATTTTATTATGAGATCAAAATCATTCTCGTCCTTTGGCTGCTATCACCAGCAACAAAAGGATCGAGTATACTCTACAGGAAGTTCGTTCATCCCATGTTGAGCCGTCGCGAACAGGTAAAAATAGTCTCTATAAAGTACACCGCATCCTTTACACACACATATACACATCAGCAGCAGCAGCAGCAGCAGCAGCAACGGCACCGATAGTAAATAACTATCTACACAAGCGTCAAGTGTGCTGTGGGCTGTGGTCTTGTTCAAAAAGAATGACAGTTGATAGTTGTGTTCTCTTGTTTTTAGTTTTTATTTTTTAGATGTAAGAAGAAAGCAATGCCTACTTGTATTTTTAAAATGGAAAATGTTAATTTTGTTTTATTAGTGTCAGATTAGTGACTTTCGTTAAAAAAATTTAGGTTTTTGACCTTTGGATCACTGATTTAGCTTGAGTTTTTTGTGGGGATTTTCTAATTATGGTATGGTGCACATAGTTTAGTCTAGACGCCTCTAAACAAAAAGTAAACCACCTCCAAATGTATACCGGGTGTACAATGAAAATATGTAACATTGGAAGAAAAAACTTCATATCAGGCAAATTTTAATAATAATATACCGGGTGTAGAATTAAAATATGTTGCATAATATTATAATTGTTGCTTCCTTAATTAAATTAGACCAAAAATGTTTTGGAGTTACAGCGATTTTTGACTTTTTTTAAAGCTCAACTTTGAGACGCCATAACTCAAAAACTAAAAGAGATATTGAAATGCGGTTTGAACGAGTGTATTTCTCGTGCGCTTCTTAACTTGTACCGGTATTTTGAAAATTTTTCAATTTTTTTCGAAACTTTCTTTTGTCGATATTTCAAAAAGTTGAAAAGATAATGAAAATCTAAAAACACCAGTGAATTCCTCGCGTAAAAATACATAGGTATGCAAATTTTCAGAAGAAAATTCGAACGGATACATTTTTTATTACATAAAATCGAAAATTTTTTGAAAATTTCTTAAGGGGTTAACCTTACGATTTTTACGGTTTTTGGCCATTTTTCGTTTTTTTGTAATAAAAAATGTATCCGTGCGAATTTTATTGTGAAAATTTGAATACCTATTTATTTTTACGAGAGAAATTCATTGGTGTTTTCAGATTTTCATTATCTTTTCAAGTTTTTGAAATATTGAGGAAGAAAAATTTAGAAAAAAATTGAAAAATTTTCAATATTTTCAAAATACCTGTACAAGTTAAGTAGCGCACGAGAAATACACTCGTTCAAACCGCATTTCAATATCTCTTTTAATTTTTGAGTTATGAGCTTTCAAAGTTGAGCTTAAAAAAAGTCATAAATCGCTGTAACTAAAAAAGATATGAAGATGCGCTTTGCGCCATTCGATTTCTCGTGATCTGAGTTATATAGAACCACATTTCCAAAATTCTCATTATTTGTATGTACGAGCTCTTAAACGAAGAATTTGCGAACAAACCTCTACAGAGAAGAACTTTTGGATTGTTTTGAGGTTCTAAATTTATACCTAACGTTTAGTTAATGTAATTTAAAGTAATTCAAATTCATTTAATTTGTTTAAACTTAAAATGTTTCTTTTAGACTATAGACTATTACACTTCAATGCATTGCTGAAAATATTATTTTCCCTATGTTTACTTTTAAAATAAACGCTCTAATGTATTGCTGTCAAACTTTTTAACTGTAATTATGGTAATGATATTACCCAATAATGATTCCATAAGACATGTAAAATTTAAATTTTGTTAGAGCAACTGGCTTTAACAAGATCATGGCTCCAAAAAGTTTAAGAACCACTGTATTAAGATTAATTAATTGATAAATAACAAATACATTTTTAATTATGTTTAATTTAGTATACAAATCAAACATTGGCAAAGGGATATGAGTCCTCGGCAGAAAATGATCTTGCTACGCCCACTGATATATTACCAACATTCTAAATATTTGTGTAGTGTAATTTTATAATGTAATGAAACATAATTGTATTTATTTATTTTTTGTTACGTTTTACGTACTTAATAAATGGGAATTTATTTTAAATTCTGATTATTGTATAAGCAATATTAGTGACAAAATATCCCTTTGCCATACTTGTTTCATTATGATAATAATATCAACGGACGCCTCTGTCAGAACACAATTCCCCCAGCTAAACATAACCTCTAATAACTCGAGATTAGTTCTAACGACTTATCCCCCAATAGGAAATAGATGATTACATCGCCAAAGCCAAAGAACAAGGCTACCACACAGTTCTGAACCTTGGAACAAAGGGAGTCAACTACGCAACAACAGTCATCATGCAGACAGCAATCAAGGTAACCTAACCTCACTAACAAATGTCAAAACACTAATTCCGGTGCCAGTACCTTATATCCTTTTATTTGTTTGTTTATTTATTTATTAATACCTCGTCCTTGGTTTGATTTTAACACTGCTTTTATTTCATTTACACTTCAGTCAGCACAGAATTTAAATTTGCCATATCCGGGAATTCCTCCTAGCATATCGGAACCCGGAATATCCAATATGGCGGATCGCTGTGAAGTTGACGCTGTCAAAAGAAGCCAATCACTGACCGATGTCCCAAATGTACAAAGTAATAACGATTATATGGAAATATCGGAAGAAGAAGATGAAGTTTATGAAGCAATGGAAGTTAAACAGGAGAAGAAAACGAAGAAAACACCGAAAGCCACTAAAGGTCGCACGAGAAAAACTACGAAAAAAACCGCGAAAATTGATGATTATGATGAATTAGAGTAGACTGATTTTTGATAATATTTATGATGTGTAAGAGTAAATTATTTGTGTGCAGGTCTCTTATTTTTAATAATATTACACCACAAATATGAACCTAAATTCAGAGTTATTTTTATTTTTCCACCGTGAAACGAAAACAAATATTTTCTTTCACTTTTATTTCAAGGACTTGTATTTTTTTTTAATAATTTAGGAACGATTAACATGGGGAAAATTAATTTGGCGTTCATGTTAGTGGCGATGAATTTTACACGATATGTTTTTGTGTTTAGTTTATATGATTTGTATGTTGTCACGATATTATTTAGTGTTGCCATACTTTATGCGAATATGTACATCTTTTGTATCTCTTTTAATCTCATATAGAAGACAATATTGTTTTAATAAACTTTTGTTTGTTTTTTATTTGTCACCGCACATTTTTCATCATTTTGCATGTCACACCATATCACGATTTATTTTTAGGTTTGAGGCACTCCTGCTACTTTCAACACATTTTGATGCTTGGTAATTTTTTATTTTTATTTAATATTTTTAATTGGCACTCGGATTTTAACAAAATTAATTACTCATATTAATTTTCATGGCGTACTATACAAAATTTAACACAAAGCAAATATTAATTTGTAACAATATTATTTTATACATTTCAAATTTTAATTATTTCTGTGATTAGTTCCGATATCACGTATATAACCAATGTATAGTCTGTTCAAATTTACTATAACACAAAATTATTTTATCTAATAATATACAGAATGTTACATATGCTAACACAGATATTTAATATCAAAAATTAATTTAAAAAGTAAAATATAAAATTTTACATGAAATCATTAAATTCAATTTTGTAGCATATTCAACGAAAAAATTTATTATTTTGTATAACAGCCTGTATATTGTTTTGGTTATTTTTTTTTTTTAAATATAATTTTAGCATCAGTTCTATATTTATCTAAGTAACGTACTTGATCAATACAGTACTAGTAGAGTTGTACAATTTATTCAAATTTATATTTTAAGTTAGTGCTTCACAAATTTAGGGCTATAATGTTTACCTTGGAAAAATTTAAATATTGCACGGCACCCAACGAAAAAATATATAAATAAACCTGAATAATCAAAATTATAATAATATAACAAATATGAATTAAAATAATAAAAATCAAATACGTTACTTTTAAGATAAAATATAATTTTCCACTTAATCTTTAAACATTTACATTTGTATCTCATTACTTTGTAGCTCTATTAATAAAATTAAAGGGGCCGAGGCTCACAGTTTGAGAAGCGCTGATTTAAGCAACTAATAAATGTTAATCGGAAATCGTTATTGTATACAGTATTCATGTAGATAAAACAATTTAAAAAATGATAAAAGGGGCCGTATTGAAACAAAAATAACCCCTAACCTATTTTCCAGGGCGGTGGCGGAATAGTAAACCAACTCCGCAAAAGTTACAGCCTAAGCGACTTGACAGACACGACCGACTCCAGAGCCGATGCACGCGGCCTCCAAGAACGTCTAGCCGATGAATCATCCGACGTGGTAGATCCCCGTCACGTTCGTAGAAGACACTCACCTCGTAGATCTGCTTCCGGGTCCTCCAGAGTTGATATGTACTTTCCTGAAGTCGATATCAGACCTGGACCTGCACTAGGACACGTTCGCTCAACGGAAGACGTTAGTTCTGGTTACTCAAGTGCTGAACCTCTTTACGTGGGACAGCCGCCGAAACTGGAAGCTAGAGAAGGACTTGTGAGGACTGCATCTATGGGAGGGACCTCCAGACCAAGAACTAGGACCACCAGGACAAGTTTGTCCACTAAAAAGACCACTGTGCCAGAGGTAATGATTTAGGGATAAGTTTCGAGATTCATTCTACATTTGAGTGGTTGTAGAGCCAGGTACAGTTGATTTCTGAGGAGTGATGAGGAAATTGACCAATCACGTACAGGTATTTCGGTACACTACACACCAAAAGTTACAACGATTTATATGTAAGTTCTAGAATACAGTCAAACTCGAGTATAGCGAGCACTTTGTTGTAGTTTTAAATTAACTTCACAATAACAAAAATACTAATTTTTTAACGAACACGAATTTGGATATACAGGGTATTTAGAATTCGAAAGCCTAGCAGCGGAATTTCCAAAACTGTAAAAGTTATGACATCGGGTGAACTAGACAAAAAAATATCAGAACACTAAATATTGCAAGAAAAAATAGGTTTTAGCTGATTTCTCTATTTTAAAATTATTTCTAAATTATCATTTATTGAGAGAAATATTTACTGTCTATTTAGTGATGTAGGAATATTTTTTCTGGGAGTTATTGTACAAATATCACTGGCGTGCGCAGTGTAAAATTAGTGGAAGGGCCAACAACGTTTGGGGCCCTTAATATAAATGAGGTTCCCAACAATATATATTCATCTATACATTCATATTTGACAATTATATACTATTTTATAACAACATTCACCGCTCGGATATAACATGAATGTGCTGTTATTATTTTTTTTAAAATTGTTATCATCAAATCGTTTTGGGAGCTTCTTCCAAAAATTCTGGGGGGCCCATGGCCAACTCGATCTCTCTGCGCACGCCAGTGACAGATATGTTACAAACTTACAATTTTTCAAATATACCATGGATTGAATACAACTTGCAGTTTGTAAAGTTTAGAAAATCTGAGTTTGATTGTAATTTATTGATATTGCAAAACATAAAAAATAAATTCAGTAATTTTAACGTGCAATGTACCGATTAACAAACAACGAATAAAGGATCAACTGTCCTTGGCTCAACCATACATATTTTTATGATGTTACACTACAGTAGAACCCTGATTATCCGATCTTTTCATTCCACATTTTATTTATTTTCCATTTACGTTTATACCTCTAGATATTTTCAAATATTCAAGTACAAATTGCACATGTTAATTACCCACCATATTGTTTGTAAAATCTTTGTACTTGTCTTGTTGTACCCTTCATAATTTAATAATAAATAAAACTCTACCTTATGGTATTTCTCATTGTTCAACCCTGTTTTAATCTTGTTAAGTCGGATAATTCAACTTCTACATGTTATTAAATTTAGGATATGTTCAAAAAAGAAAAAAATGCCAGATGTAAAATTAAGGTTTATTAATCTTATTTCTTTGCATGTAGGTTGATCAGTGGGTTGAAAATTTGGCATGCTCGAATTATTTAAATTTCTTTTCTTTAGGTGGGCAGATACAAGAACAGATATATTTTTAGTTGCCACATTGAGATTTTATCTTTAATAAGTAGGATTGATTTTTCAATTCATTTTATAATTTACTAGACTTATTTTTAAGGATAGTGAAGAATCGGAGAGCGACTCTGAAATTACGATAATACAACAAATACCAAAAACCTCACAAATAATAAAACGAACTTCGTTTATTATTCCCGAAGACAATGAATCGTCAGAAAATAGCAACGAATTCGAAGATACGATAGGTTTTCCCGCTGATATAATCCCTAAAAAAATACAAGAAATTGTTGAAGTTCCACCCAGAGTTCCTACAATACCTGTTCCTGAACCTGTACAAGAAATAAATGTTCTAACAATTGAACCAGTTACTGAATTAGAGAAAGTTGAACCTGCTCAACCTATTGAACCATCCAGAGTTCCTACAATACCTGTTACTGAACCTGTACAAGAAATGAATGTTGTAACAATTGAACCAGTTACTGAACCAGAGAAAGTTGAACTTGCTCAACCTATTGAAGCAATTTTTGAAGTACAAATTCAAAAAGAAGTCTCTGTAGATATTTTTGAAGATACCGTGGAAACAAATGAGACCGAAAATATAATCGTCGCTCAAGAAATTACAACTACTCAAACAAATGAAAATAAAACAGATAAAGATGTCGAAGAAATAAATTTACCGGTTGAATCAATACAAGCAACAAGTTCGGATATTGATTCAATTAGTTTAACCTCAATTGCTCCAAGAGGAGGGAAATATAATAAACATACTGCTCCAGTTCCTCCTGGAAATTTAGAAAATCAAGATAATCCAGAACCCCAAAATAATGAACCAGAAAAATTTGAACTAGCTCCTGAAGAAGTTGAAACTTCTAGCAAAAACATACCTGAACCTGATAAAATTGATCCTAGTATCATAAAACCTGAAATTTTAAAACAACCGATTGAAGAACCAGAAAATTTTGATAGAATCGACACTCTCGCCATTACAGAACCAATCTCCGAAGTTTCCGAAATCGAAACTCATCCAATAAAAGCAACTTTAGTTTTAAAACCAGGAATCATAAAAACCGTTGGTCCCTCATCCGAAGTATCATCAAGCAAAACTCAAATTTTTGTATCACAATCACCAAAAGCAAAGCGTAAAACAAAATCAAAACATGATTCTCCGATTTCTCGACTTATGATGCTTCCGAAAAAAATTTTTGGAAATAAAGATTCAAGTAATGAAAATTTAAAAGATAAAACTAAAAGAAAATCGTGGCATCAAGATTCTAGATCTTTAACACCATCGTCTGTTGAAGATTTAAAATCGAAAAGTGATACTGAAGATATGTATGAACCGATTGATTATATTAGCGAAGAAAAGAAATCAGTTTCTGCAGCAGATATTGCAAATAAACGTTATGAAGAAAATAAAATTATTTTAAGGACTTTGTCACACTCCCCAAAACAATATCGAAGAAAAACTAAAGATGATTACGATTATGAAGATAGCGATTAATTTGGACAAAGTAATTTTGATATTTTGTGGCTGTACAGATCATTCAAAATTATTTTTAAAACTTGAACTATATGTGTAGAGTGAACATAAATTATTTATATCAATATTAGCCATTATAATTTACATATTATTGTTCATGAAAATATTATTGACACTATAGTTTAGTTGGTAGAACTTCCGCCACTAAAATGTACGTTTTAGCCAATATTTTCTAATGCCTATGATACACTGGTCGAAGAACATCGAAGACTTCTTTGATGAAAAAACTGAACGTACCCGTCTTTCATGGTTTTCTGTTTCATTAATTACAAATACAGCGAATTTTTGTGAAAAAAAGTAAAGTTAATAATAATTCCTATACCGTCCGTTTTTAAATTGATATTTCCCTAGTTTATTGTTGTTTGAAGGTTGTTTCAAAAATACTGTTTTGTAAATCAAGGAAATATTTTGTGACGGAATGAGTTTGAATGAGAACGAAAGAGCTGAAACAGTTCTTGCTTTGTATTACGTTCTTTTGGAAGAACAAAGTAGAACAAAGTGTAGAAATTAAAATATTTGTAAAATTGGGCGATTTCTATACTAAATATTAAAAGAAAATATACGAAATAAAACTAAAATACTGGTAAAATTAGGCGAACACGAAGCAAAACCAAAATGTAAACCTACGCTAACGTGAAATCAGACAAAAGATACGAGTTAAATGAGACACGTTCATTTCATCGAAGAGCTCTTTCATGAAAATAGAGGAGCCTCTATTTTTCGTTAAGTTGTTTCATCAAAGAACTCTTCGATGCACTCTGATATTCTTCGACCAATGTACTATAGGCATAAAAGGTTATTAATTTATGAATGTCTGTACATCTATTCAAGTAATAAAGATACTTTTGAATTATCTATATTTTGTGTGGAACCTAAATTGCTAACAGTAAATTATGTTTGTTTATTTTAGCAATGCGTTCGAAAAACAAAAACGCAGATGTGTTTGTAACTAATGTCACTGAAAATTTGCTTGATTTAATAATCTGCTCACCTGTTTAAGTTTTATTGGTTTTATTACAAATAATATTTAGTTATTAACACTTAACTATTATTGATGATATTTATTTTTCCAGGCTTCTACAAGTTTTGCAACTCTACCAAGAAGTAGTAAAAAAACAAGTAAGAAAAAGACGCTATGAAAATTATTTTCAAAGAAAAAACTACCGAATATTCCTGAAATTTCTGGTTCTATGAAAGTAATATAGTGTATGGTAAAAAAGCTGGCTGTCGAATTTAATTTCTTCTTCTACAGTAATTTTATTTTGACTGTAGTGACATTTAAATTAAGTAGCAAGACATATCTTCCCATGATGCTTCATCTCAAGTGTGTAGCTTACTTAATTTATTATATTTATTAAGTTAAGTATTTAATTAATGTCGAAGATCAAAAAGTAACTACGTTGATTATTATTAAATGATGAATTTTATACTGTTGTTCATTTTGTTCAATCAATTGTTTATATGAGTGTATTATTGATTGAATTTGAAATGTATATAAGATGTTTTTCAATTTAACTCGCGAATTTAATAGCTGTATGCCTTGATAAATTTAATGTTCGAGAAATAAATATGTTCGAATCACACCCTCATTTATTTATTCACTTTTAATCATACTTATAACCAAAATGGTTTTTCATTATTACATTTTGCATTTAATTAATCTCAATTATTTACAGTTTTGCAAGTTTAAAGATCAAGATGTCAACATTCAAAATAAAATATTTCGTGTTGCGGCAAAACATTTGTTTAATATTTGAAATCTATTCATTTATTTTGAGACTGACAGAAATTAATTTATCTAGCAACAATTTCATTTCAAAAATGTCAAAATTGAAAAGTGCCAATTAAAACATGAAGAATCTTGATTCAAAAATATGTAATGAATTAACAGTAAGGCTGTCACTCTTTTTCATTTACTTGTAAGTACTCAAAAGTGACTAAAATTATAAATTATTATTAAAATGAAACATCTTTAGAATCATAGGATTATTTGATCCATTAGACCGAAAAATACAACCAGAAGAAATATGGTTCTACCGTTATCCAGTCACAAAAAGTTATTGTTCAAACCTTTGTTTATGGACAACAATATTTGTTCTTTCAGCAATAGTTATTCTATCAAATTACTTAATCAAAAATGACAAAAAAGATTTAGAAGCAGCAATTTTATGTGTCACTCTTTGTATATCAGTAACAGCAGTTATAACTCGCTTGCTAAAATTCGTAACTGGAAAACCTAGACCAGATTTTTACTGGAGATGCTTTCCAAAAGGTTATGGAAACAGTAACATGATATGTAATGGAAACAAGAAACGTATTAGAGAAGGAAGGCAAAGTTTTCCCAGTGGGCATGCGTCGCTAGCATTTTCAGGTTTTGGATTTGTTAGTTTGTATTTAATGGGTAAACTTCGTATACATGAAATGAAAGGAAGTGGAGAGTCTTGGCGTTTTCTTGTTTGTTTAACTCCGCTTCTTCTTGCTGCTATGGTTGGCATTAGTCGCATTTGTGATTATCATCATCATGCAATTGGTAAGAATGATTTATAAATTCATATTTTTTATTTGCAGGTATTTATTTATAATTATTATTATTATCAAATTTGTTTTAGATGTTTTTGCCGGAACTATGTTGGGATGTTTTGTTGCACTAATTTGTTATCATCACTATTACCCTCCATTTTATAATCCATCAAGTGACATCCCTTATGCTAATGCAATTCAAACAAAAGAATAATGAAAAATAAACAATATTTTGTTTCAAATTTATTTATAAACAAAATAGAATTTAGTACAACTCAACAGAAACAATATAAAATAATTTCTTATTAACATTTCTCGCCTTCAACATCAAAACAAATTGTAATTAAGTCTTTAATTCCGCCTTTAACACAATCTCCTGGAGCTATTGGACTCATACCAGGAGGAGTTCCAGTTATAATCAAATCATTAGGTTCTAAAGTCATGTATTTTGATAAAAAACTGATTAAATTAGGTACAGAAAAAATTAAGTCGCTTGTGTTTCCTTCTTGGCGCATTTCCTCGTTTACTGTTACCCATAATTGGACGTTACTTGGGTCTGGAATTTCTTCTTTAGAAATAAAACGACTAACTGGACAAGCGGTATCGAATCCTTTGCCGAGACTCCATGGTTGTCCTTTTTGTCTTGCTACGGCCTAAAAATTAAATATTTGTTAATTTTAAACATTTAATAAAATATTAGAAACATTTACTAGTTCGCTAGTTGCTGTTAAGTCCAAAGCAACGCAATATCCTGCAACATAATCCAATGCATCTTTTTCGCAAACATTTTTACATTTTTTGCCGATTATTACACCCAATTCTATTTCTTCATTAACTTTAAATCCATTGGGAATCTGTAAATTATTAATACAATTATTAAATAATATTAATTAAATAGTTTTATTTACTACTAACAATTATTTTTTCTCCCTCTTTGATGTAACATGATGTTGGTTTAAGAAAAACGATTGGTTTTTCTGGAGCCGGAATTTTATTTAGTTTTAAAAATGCGCTAAAATAAATGAAATATTTATTTAGTAAACAATATTTATTTAAATGTATAATACATACTGGTAATTTACTCCCGCTCCAATGATTTTTTTACCATTTTCCGTAAATGCCGAAAAACATGAACTACTTCTAGAACTCATTTTATATAAATGAATTATATTTCTGAATAACATGGTGATATGAAAATTAGTTTAATCTGAAGTAAATGAGATGAGTAAACAAAGCAGTAATTATCAAAACTGATAAGAAAATTATAAATTGCAATGAGCAGATAAATGAGATTATGAAAAATTCTTGAGAAGTTTCGCAAGTAAAAGTTATCTGTACTCAGATGCACTAAGAACTGCAGACAGGATTTAAAAGTTGTCTTATGAAAATAAGAAAAAAATATTATGTAACAGTAAAAGTTCTATGTTTTTAAATTTAGATTTTGTTTGAAGTTTTGAATTGGAATTATTGTAATAAAGAGAATTTATGTTTTAAATGAGTTATTTTATTAATTTATAAAACAAAACTAAAAATTTATGAATGATAGGTTAGAAATATAGCAGCTGTCATGCGGAGAAAGAAAAACTAAATTATTTGCTAGTTATTGTGATTTATATTTTATAATTATTATTATAACATTTTAAAAATCAATAATTTTCAAAATTAGTTGAGCTGGAAGAGAAAAGTGAGAGAATGTATTTTGGCATTTAATTCTAGTGCTTTTTTTGTTCGTGTTACAGTGCTATTTATTTCTTGAAGGCGCCAACACTGTTTAATGACGTCACGGTAGAACTCTGTCTGAGCGTATTATTCACTGAACGCACGGTTTCGTTAAACGAGTTGAGGTATTGACTTCCTGTGATGCGAATAGAAGTTGAACTTGTGATTATATTTTAGTGTGAAGTGTTTTATACGTGTGTGTTAGTTTAGTGTTTATATAAACGATGTATAGTATGGAAACGGATAAAATAATCGAAGATACGAACAGTAATTCACAGGTAAGTCACAATTTATGTTAGTACTCTAATAACTCAACTGCTACACCGCCATCTTTTACCTTGATATTAGAAATTTATGTGAAATTTAAATTGGAGGAGTATATTTCAAGTGCAATGTGATAGAATTTCGCTATGTGGGTGTATGCAAATGTTGTAAAAATTTCCTCAAACTTCTGAGTGATCTACTAGCGTCCTCATTCGATGTAGTCGATACTAGTTAATGACGAGTGGTTTAGCTTGTTTTATAGCGCTTCACTTTACATTACATGCTTTATAACAGCCTACATGTATTTTTAATAACTAAATTCATCTTTAATGAATTCCTCATTAAATTTGCATTACACTTCTCGTTTGGCATTTACATTTTCATTAATGTCAAAATGATAAACATTTCACAAATCAGTTTTCTTTATGTATTCGTTCAGATAATTGCGCTAAAATCATTTCAATTGATTTATTTGACATAAAAGTTATAATTCTACATATTTCACGACATTTACATTTTTCAAATTTAGGTTATTGAACTCGACATTTTTTGGCTTAAATTAACAAGTACTTTATAAAAAAATAAACATGTGTTTTTACCAAAATTAATCACGTTGAATGCACAAGTCACGATCGAAAAAACAATTTTAGGTTAGAGCATGACAGTACTCGCTAACTTTTGACAGAATTATTTTCATTCTGTCATCTCATTATTTTGTTTGCTAGACTTATTAAAGAACTAATTGTAATTAAAAATATAAAATCCTAGTTCTGTGTCTAGTGGCGTGCTATAAAACATCACGCAAACAATATTACTCAGGCAGACACATTCCTTATATTTTATCCAAATTATAACAAAAAGAAATCAACGTATTTCTATTCATTTTACTTCATTCCAGCGTGAGATATTAGGTTAAAATTATATGTTAAATGTTTATGATTACACCCCCATTTTGCAATGAGTTGCTCCTTCCACCTTTAACCTATGATATTAGAAAATATTCTGTTGCTTATAATAAATCAATATTGACAAATGTTCATGTCTTCACTTCAAATAGGTTTTCATAATTTAATGACACATTTGATATATCGTTTTTAATCGATGATAATGCATTTTTAAACCGATTTTCGGAACTAAAATTTATAATGTTTTGTATCAATTGTATTGGAGGTTCTATTAAATCTATTATCTGGTATATAGATTACAATTTATTATTAATGATAGGACTATGACGCATTGATCTAACAAATATATATTATTTGTTAGAATGATTAATATTGTACACATTTTCAAAACAAATTCTTGTTAAGTATTTATATATTATTTATTGTACGTCGTCATTCGTTTTCCTCGCTTTTGAGGTGACTATTATATCGATTTATGAACTTTTTTTTCTCTGCATACATTCATAAAATATTAATTTATAATTGTAGACTTCTGTTTGTCCTAAATTTTACTGAACGAATTTAGTACACACAAAGGCCGCTAGGTATAAGTTATTAAGGATAACCAACTTTATTTTTCTATTGTCAAATGTTTTTAAATTATTCATTGGGAGATTAAATATTAAACAGTATTCTACATTTCATTTTTTTCTAAGAATTCTGTAATAATTTGACAGCTGTCATTCTTTTGTCAAAACAAAATCGGTTTACTAGATTACAAAACCATGTTTTTATTTTTGATATTTGGTTGACAATTATTTTATACCTTTCGATGAAATTGGTATGTCGTTATTAATCATGCTAATATAAATTGTGGAGCTGTCAAACGAGAGAGATGAATAGAAAAAGATAAATAAGTAAACTTGCCCATGATTTTAACCAATCAGTGAACAAAGTTAAATGTATCTTATCTTTCTCCACTTAGATGAAATGTAGTATAGATAAAATATATGCAAAAATATTTATTAATAAATTGTGTGCATGATTTAACAGTTGATGACTGTATTTTACATAAAAATATCTAGCAAGATCTGAAATTGCAGTGTCTTTAATTACGAAAGAATTGCAGTATTTTAGAAAACAATTTTAGCGTAATTAGCAATTTTGCAAATTAACTATTGCGAATTGTTTAAGATTATAATTAAAGTTTCTGTTTTTGCGAAACAAATAATAATTGTGAAACGTAAATAAATGAAACTGCAGTTACCGCAGTGGAACCAAGCTTAGTCATTCAACTTTTTATCTCAAAATTATTTTCATTTTTCCTTGAACGAAAAAAAAAATAAAACGTTAGTCATCTGCATAAAAATTGTCTTCTTTTGTTTGTTATCTGTAAGTGCATTTTTCCGAATTGGTTTTATTATTTTTGTACAGTTGGCTGCACTGTTTAATATTGTACAAAAACTTGATACGCTTTATGCTTTTGTTTTGGAAATTGTTTTTATGAGTTTTGTGAATTGAATTAATGTAGCACCACTAATGATATTGATATCAGTATTTTGTTACTGGTTTTATGATTCTGTAACAGTAACTGTGTTTCGTATTTTTATGACGTTTATTATTTTCATTTCAAAACTTAAATTGAATATTTCGTCATCGTTTTATTTTATTGTGATTTTACTGATTTATAGTTAGATTAGTTTGCTATTGCTAAAAGAACTTTTATAAAATGTCAATAATTTTTGTTTTATGCAAATTTAAAAATTGTTATTTGTATTTCTTTTATCTATTTATTTATTTATTTATGAATTGTTGTGGCTTTTGAGTTAAGACGAACGTCTTACAAGCTAGAGTTTATAAAACAAGAATTCAATAAATATATTATTATTTATATTTATGCCAGATTTGTTCTAATTTTATTTCATAATAAAATATGTTTTATTGCCTGCCATATTTTATTTTTAATTTAATAACTATAAATATCTCATAAAAACTAAATAAAAAAATGTATTTGTCGGACCTAACTACCGGATGTTTCATATCCAAATAATTGTTTATATTTGTTATTGCAATTTGATGTTGCACTTTTTTCGTATCAATTGTTTTTGTTGATTGTTACCAAGCCACAACGTTCTTGTAAATAACAATTTGTCCGGTACAAACTGTAGCTGGATTTATAATGAAGTAACGCAAGAAGTAACGTAGTTGGAGTAAATTAAGAAGTAAAAATTGGCTTTTTTTTAAAAGAAAATTTGCGATTGAGAGTGCACTGGAGAATAATAAAACAAAATAAACATTTGCTGTTGATATTTTAGTAACTATTAAAGTTTATAATAAATAATTATTTGTGTAATAAGAGCGTAAAGTGATTCTTTGTTACTCGAGCATGGCAATTGTAACGCGAGCTCTAATAGTGTAAGAGGATAAAAGACACTTTACGCTCGTGATACACACATAATTTTTTCTACGATTGCATCTTTAAATTATTAAAAAACGTATACGTACTGAAAATAAATTCGTTCTATCAACTGTCAATATGACAAGTTTCTGTTTTGTTTGTATTCCTGGTAACTATTGAAATAAGCGCGCATCAATATATTTTCCGTTGTCATTGAAGACGTGCGCATCTTGGCAACGTGCGACAAAGTTATTTTTCGATTATTTCTTGGAAAGCGTCTATTTTACGATGACAAATGAGATCGTAATTGTCAACTTTTTATAATTTTGTTTGTTTCTTTTTGTCCACAACACTTTTAATCTCAAATTTTCTTTAAAAAAGCCATTTTCTCCGTTTGTTTATTACTTTATTGCATAAAAAATAATTAAGCAATAAGTAGATACTCATTAGATGCAGTTTTAACATTTTTTGTATTTATACTATTGGTCTAATTTAATTAGGAAAGCAACAATCAGTATATTAAAAAAATACCATTATACCATTTCCTATTTATTTATTTATGTTACGCTGTACAACAGGAACTTAATCCCAATTACAGTACATAGTCCGCACTCACCGAGCCGCAATGTAGTAGTTTATATAATTTTTAGCTTAAGTGAGATTCGAACTCAGTATATTCGAATTCCGTATCGCTATCCACACCACCGTTCTAACAAACATATTTCAATTTTACGCCCGGTATAAAAATCCACCATTAACCTCTTATGATACCCGCGATTATACAAACATTTGTTTGGGATTTCCAGTGAATGTTGTACGGATATTTGGGCCAGTGCCCCTCTGTAACTTTATAAATATCCAGATCTCCGTTACTTCACGAAGCGATTGTGAAATTCCCTTTACTCTTCTGAACCACGTTTAGCATTTTGTTACAGACACACTCACACACATACATACACACACCTCACGCATACATATGCATGACACATACTATAAGCAGAACAAGAGAAGATCAAATCATGATATATGAAGACTTGAATATGTATGTTGTACCCACATGCATGTGAATATGTGTGTGTGTATGTGTGTGTGTGCAAGGGTGACCTGATTGCATATACTACAAGTCTTTGTGTTTCATGTATGTTATTGTTGAGTATTTTGCATCTTTGAGGAATATATACACTGGCTTTGTGTTTTGTTGAGACCGATAATTAATGATTAAAAGCATTTAACATGATATCTCATTAATGAATGGAAAAATAATGATTTTTATTCATGTACGAACTTATGCCGTTATCAGGTTGCCATTGGCAACAAGTTTTTTTTTACCATAATTGCTGCCCTAATTACTTTATAGGAAAATATTTCAAATGTATAGCTCAATTTTCAATTATTTATTTATTTATGTTACGCTGTACAACAGGAACTTAATTCCAATTACAGTACAGGGTCCGCATTCACCGAGCCGCAGTGTAGTAGTTCATATAATTTTTAGCTTGAGTGAGATTCGAATTCGGGATCTCTGGATTCCAATTCCATATTGCTATCCACACCACCGTACTGACGGATTATGGGGTAGGTGGCTCAGTGGTATCGAGTCGGCCTGTGGATCTTGAGAACCCTAGTTCGATCCCCACAGCCGACAAACAATTAAATCTACCCCTGTGGCTCCCCTTCCACTAATATCTTTGGGGGCCGTGATTTGACGGCTGATACCGGCACTTCATGCGAAAAAATATCTCACTTATCGAGATCTGCTTAGGCAGAGTGCCACATCCAGTAATGGGTAAAAGGTGATATATTAATTTGCGTCAAATGCAGTTACCAGTCATCAAATCACATCCCCCAAAGATGTTAGTGGAGGAGGAGCCACAGGGGTAGTTTTAATGTGGTGAAAATTGTCATATATAATACCATTAGTTATTTTGGCGGAAATTTTTGTCGTCATGATCGTCCTGCTTGTTGCGCCGGAAATCTGCAGGAGTGTAGATTTTCTTAAAGCAACAAGCAGGAGTGATCTAGGCAAAAGTTACCAAAGGAAAATCATAATCACGTTTGGTATTCGGCTTGACAATTACTCGAAATATTTTATCCAAAAAAATGTTACAATCTGTTAACACCTTTACAATTCAACATAAATAGTGAAAAATAATGCTTTGAAATGCATTGTTTGCCCTCCAATCAGGTGTATGACGCCATCTTTGATGACGTACGTGCACGAATCTTATACTGGCAATACAAGATTTTAATTTTGAATGTATTTGAAGGAATGGGGATACAATTTTGGTTCAGCCTTCCCGCTATCTCGCCCTTTGCACTAGCATATAGAATGATCAAAGATATTCCGTTATGGCTTTAACTTACTAAGCCTGTGTTGAACCGCACACAGTAAGAGATTCTACCTGTTGGCGCTCAGGGTAAGATAGCAAAATATTTAAATTCTGAAATCTCTAATCTCTGTGCGGATTACGTATTTCAGATTAATTAATTTGGGGACAATTAAAATGCAATATAAGACGGAACAATACATCACCGACTGTAAGTGACGATGTTACCGAATTAATAATAAGAGAAATGAACAATATAACACCAGAAAATTGGGCTAACAGTGTGCGTCATGTGATTGATTTAGAAAATCAATATATTGATATTAATAACATTACTAAAGACTTTATTATAAATATTCAAGACTCAAGTGACGATAGTGAAATGGATTGTGATAGTGACAATGATATTGTCGAATAATTACATATGTATAGCAGTATAATATTTTGTATTTATTGTTATGTATGACACTATTGTTTATTTGCATTATTTAACTAAATGACGAATTGTTATACAATGATACTTTCATGTAACATTTTTTTTTGCTTCATTATCAATAATAATATTTGTACAAAATTCTCTGTTTCATTATTATAATATATATAAAAATAAAATTAAATTGGGAAATACTGAATACATACCTGTCCTTGCACCCCTATAAATCAAGCTTAAATCCCTAACAATAGACTCGCTGAGAGGGCCATAACGGAGTATCTTTGAACATAGTATAACTTTAGATGGTTTAATTTGACTATACAACCGTCTTAATGTGTTAGAACCACATTAAATTTTTGGCTTGAGTTATTTTCAAATGCCGTTTTTTAGATCAACAATCTATTGTCACTGCGACAGACTATAACCTCATTTATCTTATCGGTATTAAGATACATTTAAATATATTAGATTTTATTTCGCTATTAAAGACTATTCGTTTTATCGTATGCAAATATAATCCACCAAAACTAATCAACTAATTTTGTTTATATATTCAAATGTTTAATCTTGATCACTAATCATAGGTTTAGTATCTGAAGTAAAACTGCTGTTATTTATACTCACGTATTGATAGTCATTTGTTGAAGATAAGTAACAACAGACAAATGAAGATTATAAAACAAAGAGTTTTAAAACAACGTCAATAACCATAAAGTTTACTACTTGCGTTTGATGGCAGGTCATTGCTCTTTTGTTCGATTATTTACAGATTTACACCAAGCACATCAGCAGACGTTCTGTTGTTTTATTTTACTTGGCCTAGCTCACTTTAAAAAGGTAAACAGTCTAGCCCATTATTGTCATGGTAAATAATAAAAAAATTATCATGCCTTTTACCCATTACTGGGTGTGGTACTCTGTCGAAGAAGTGCGGTTACGAGCTGTCAAATCACAGCCCCCAAAGATGTTAGTGGAGGGAGAGCCACAGGGGTAAATTTAAATTGGTGAAAATTGTTTGTCGGCTGTGGGGATCGAAACAGGGTTCTCAAGATCCACAGGCCGACTCGATACCACTGAGCCACCTACCCTATATTGTCATGGTGATATTGTTTAAAAAAAATCAGTACCAAAACTACTAATATTTTTGGGTTTTTTAATGGGACAGAAAGATTCAAATTCGAGGCTGTAGATATTTCATTTTCAGAACCTGAGTTCGATTCCTGAAGCTGAAAAATTGATTTAAACACATTAAAACATTGTACAGCTCTGAGGCATCATGATATGACGGCTGGTAACCTCACTTCACACGCATAAATATATTACTTACCAAAATCTGCTACGGCAAAGTGCCACACCCAATTATGGTTAACATGTTTATTTTAGTTTTTTTATATTATTTGGGTGGACAGTTTAGTGGTATCGAATCAGCTTGTGGATTTGAGAACCCAGGTTCGATTCCTACAGTCAATTTTCACCGCATTAAAACTATCCGCGTCCACTAACCGCAATTTACAAATAAAAAATAAATATATCATCACGCCTTGTACCCATTACTGGGTATGGTACTCGGCCATAGCAGATCTCGATAAGTGATCTATTTCTTTGTGGGAAGTGCAGTTATTAGCTGTGAAATCACGGCCCCAAAGATGTTGCAGAAGGGTGTAGTTTTCACGCGCATAAATATATATCAATTACCGAGATCTGCTTCGGCAGAGTGTACCTCCAGTAACGGGTAAAAGGCGTATATATACAGGGTGTTTCAGGACTAGTGTAACAAACTTTAACAACTTATTCCTGAGGTCATTTTGAGCCAAAAATGTCATATAAACATAGGTCCTATTCCTTCTAGTTACCAAAATACAAGAGGTTGAAGTTCTATAAATAACACGAAATGTTCAAATTTTTGTAATCAAGATACTTTCGGAAAACATGAGTTTTATTGAAAAGTCATTCTTTATTTATCTTAATTAATTTTATTTATTAATATTAACGAATACGATTTAGAAAACAAAACATAAAATGACAATTAAATAGACACAGAACAACATAACCAAACATGGAATAGGTTAACAAAATATGAAATAAGATAACAAATTTTTAAAAAATTCCAGCAAGTGTTCAAAATGAGCGCCTTGAACTCGTATGCATGTTAATATTAATAAATAAAATTAATTAAGACAAATAAGGAATGACTTTTCAATAAAACTCTTGTTTTTCGAAAGTATCTTGATTACAAAAATTTGAAAATGTGTTATTTATAGAACTTCAACCTCTTGTATTTTGGTAACTAGAAGGAATAGGACCTATGTTCATATGACATTTTTGGCTCAAAATCACCTCAGGAATAAGCTGTTAAAGTTTGTTACACTAGTCCTGAAACACCCTGTATAATATTGAAATTAAAGTAAATTGTAATTAAAATAACACATATTACATTTGAGATGAAAGTATGACTCTGTCTGTTGTCAAACCCAACCCAATATTATCCATTTAATTTGCATTTAATCCGGGCTAAAAATTCAACTTTCATTTAGTGGTAGCAATACCACACCCCGGTGTCGTGCTGTCCATTTATGTACATCCGCCGTCCGCCCATCCCCCGGTCGAGAATTCCTCGTTTCACGTTCGCAGCGGCGATATATTGATTATCCGATCCGTGACTTTCAGTCAGCAACGAGAAACGAGAACGCGACAAACTCAATTGAGGACTGCAAACTCACTGAGGTGAGCTGAAACGCAACTTGTCGCATGTCTTTGCAGAACTTGACGCAGAGCCGTAACTACTAATTCATATCACGGAAAATGTTATGAGAGATCTTGAGAACCCTGGTTCAAGCCCCACAAACGACAAATAATTTTCATCTACCCCTGTGGCTCCCCCACCACTAACATCTTGATTTGACGGTTGGTAACCGCACTACACGTGAAGAAATATATCACTTACTGAAATTTGCTACGGTAGAGTGCCACACCCAGTAATCGGTAAAAGGCGTGATGATATATTTGTTTATTTATTTAGTATTATTTTTTTTTATGGGGTAGATGGCTCAGTGGTATCGAGTCGGCCTGTGGATCTTAAGAACCCTGGTTCGATCCCCACAGCCGACAAACAATTTTCACCAATTTTAAAAATCTACCCCTGTGGCTCCCTCTCCACTAATATCTTTGAGGGCCGTGATTTGACGGCTGGTAACCGCACTTCACGCGACAAAATATATCACTTACCGAGATCTGCTTAGGCAGAGTGCCATACCCAGTAATGGGTTAAAGGCGTGATGATATATTTATTTATTTAAATTTTTCAATAGTAAAAGAATGCTATATCCGGAATGTTATTTATCACCATGACAACTATAGTAAAATTCCTAAAAGAAAAAAAAGATGATGTATCCATAGTAACATAAAATATTTTTTTCAATTTGTTTCATATTAATAAAATAAATATGCGAAATTTTCCAAATAAGTGAATAAAAAAAAGTTTTCATTTAATAGTTATTTGTGTATTAAGAGCGTAATGTCATTCTTTGTTACTTGTTACTTTGTTACTTTGTGCTCGAGTATGGTAATTGCAGCAAGAGCTGCAATAAAGACACTTTACGCTCGTGATACACACATCATTTTTTCTACGTTTGTATATGTATTGAAAATAAATTCGTTCTGTCAACTGTCAATATGACAAGTTTCTGTTTTGTTTGTATCCCTTGTAACTATTGAAATGAGCGCGCGATGCCATTGGATATATTTTTAAACTTGGACGCGAGCGAAAACACATGTCTTATTAAACTCGTTCTTTAATATACCATTTAATAATGAATAAATAAATAAATGAAAGTAGAATAGATACATAATTATTGACGCAAATTTTGGTAGGGGCTAATGGGCTAGCTAAGGCACTGCCTTGAGTTAACATTACCATTCATAGACGCAGATTTGAAGGCAAAAACTTGCTGTACCAGACTATAAGGTGTAGTTACAGTACAGGGAACCTATACATCTTATTGTCAAATCCAATCTGACATAATCGTTATTTTCGCGATAAGTTTTAAGGGGTAAGGCCACTCTAGACAAGGAAAAAAAGGATCATTTTCTAGATTTTTTTTAACGAAATCTAAACGTGCTGCTTAAGAATTGTTTTTGGATCTTTATTTAGCGCTCTTTAACTTTTATTTCAAAAATTTTTTTAAAGAAAATATTCCAAATTGTAGTCAGAAATTAAAAAAAAATGGCGATCCTCTCGGCGCGTAGGGCAAATCGGGCGAAAACATTCCGGCAACAGCAATGGACCTTGAACAAAAAGGGATATGTTTTCTTAATCTCTGATGTATACTCTAAAAAACTACGGGCTGGATTTTGAAATTTTTGATTTTTAACAAAATGGCGCACGTTTAAAAAAAAGTTCATTATTTGGGACTAAATTTCTGTATAAAAACGACCATAAAAAACGAATGAAGCACTTTAAAAAAGCCCCCGTAGTTTTTGAGATATTTTATATCTAGAATAAGAAATAAAAAGATTCAGCACGATCCATCAATTAGTATTTCAGATTTCTTTTCACCCCATTTTGAAAATATGATTTCGAGAAAAACGCGTTTAAAATATCGAGTCATATATCTATAAAAATACTAGTACTAATAGATATATGCTTTTTTCCCTCTGAAATACTTCCGCGCGGCATTTAAATTAATTGTCCCTTATTCCTAAAGTTTTAAACTAATTTAAGCAAATAAAAAAAAGTTATTTTTTTTTAATTTTAGAGTGGTCTTACCCCTTAATCGAAGCGCTATCGTGTTTTCACAATATTTCTATTATTCGAGGCGTATTATAACCATATTCTTTGTTCGAACATTCAAACAAATAAAAGACTAGACTAAAAGGTTAAATAGACAAAGTAGTGTTTTTCTAAGAATAAATAAATATAGTTTATGTTTTCTTTATAATTGGAAATAATTTTATTCTTGGTAGAAAAGTTATAAATACTTTTAATGGTAATTGTTTTACATAATATTCTTTGAAAATACGTATGATCGATTCGTGTAGCACTGTAGCGGTTTGTAAGTATTTTAAGATTGTATCTAACTAAAATCATTTATGATTCATTTAAGTCTAGACTGAATAAATACTGACCACATTGCAATTTAATTTTTCAACTTGTAATAAAGTATAGATGAATTAATAGCTATTAGGAGAAGAAAGTGAAACACTTTCTTTATATTTATACGCGAAACACTTGAACTTTTTACCTCTCGTCTCACAATAATCCGTCAGTACGGTGGTGTGGATAGCGATACGGAATTCGAATCCAGGAGATCCCGAGTTCGAATCGCACTCAAGCTAAAAATTATATAAACTACTACACTGCGGTTCGGTGAGTGCGGACCCTGTACTGTAATTGGAATTAAGGTCCTGTTGTACAGCGTAACATAAATAAATAAATACTTACGTCCTATCCACCTACCTGATATTTTTTGGTAATATTCATTATAAATATTTCTATTTGTGTCTTTTAAATTTTTATTATGTTATTGTATTTATTTATTATTATTAATAGCAGCAGCAATATCTATAATAATTTATTCTATTTATTTTTTACCTTTGTGCATTACTTTTATATTTCTTATTTTTATCTTTACCCTGTAACAGGACTCCGTTGGGTAATAAAGTATTATTATTATTATTATTATACACTGGGGCATAGGACTTTAACATGTAAAATCATTTTTATAATTTCCGGCTGCCCTTATTATTTGAAAGAAAATATCTGATGTGGACACCACATGACTTCCTTGTACACGTATTAAACTATAGATATTTTTTTAATTGCACATATTTGACATTAAATCTTTTATTTTTTGTTCTAATCCATAGCAAACTTAATTTTTTTAAAAATCAAAAATATATAATATTTAAATTTAGATATCTCGTTTATGCAAAAAGCTAATTTAAAAATTCTTAATGTGCTAGACGCAGAATTTAATTCTCCTAAACTTTTATTTGCAGCATTCATTTTTAAAATTAAAATAATACCATTTTTTTCAAGAAAAACTGTTAGCAGCTTCATGTAATGTGCCACTTCCGGTTAGTCTATTTTAACCAAAATCTATTATGTTATTTCCATTGATATAGTAGTCTTATATACCAAATTTGGAAAGTTTTAAATTATATTTGAATATAGTTTTTCATGAAAATCTATTATAGGCTTCAAGTAAAGTACCACTTCCGGTAGTTGTATAATGACCAAAAAGGGAGGTGCACAACTAGATGTTATAACAGTCCTAAATATAAAGTTTCAATTTTCTACGGCTTACCGTTTTTGAGTTATGCGAGATACGTACGTACGTACGTACAGACGGCATGACGAAATTAGTCAAAATGGATTCAGGGAAGGCCAAAACACCTATTTCCGTTGGAATCTGAGAACCGAAAATTTTCGCGATTACAATACTTCCTTTACTTCGTACAAGGAAGTAAAAAGCTTCAAATAAATGTTGTCGAATATAAAATTCTACATTCACAATCAATAATCAGAATTAATTTTGCATGCTTTATAACAGCAGAAATTATAAATAAATATATCATCACGCCTTTTACCCATTACTGGGTGTGGCACTTTGCCTAAGCAGATCTCGGTAAATGATATATATTTTCGCGTGAAGTGCGGTTAGTAGCCGTCAAATCACGGTCCCCAAAGATATTAGTGGAGGGGGAGCCACAGAGGTAGTGGTGAAAATTATTTGTCGGTTGTGGGGATCGAACCAAGGTTCTCAAGATCTTCAGGCCGACTCGATACCACTGAGCCACCTACCCCATATCAGCAGAAATTAAATTGAAAATTAGTTTTAAAATAGGGATATATTTGAAAATGTTAGAAGAAAAAATAATTTTGACAGATGAAAAAAAATCATTTGTTTAATTTTGGTGGTGAGGGGAGAGGAGAAAATGTTACTTCTAGTAGGGTCGTGAAAAAAAATGTGTTTTTTTTTAATGGGGTAGGTGGCTCAGTGGTATCGAGTCGACCTGTGGATCTTGAGAACCCTGGTTCGATCCTTACAGCCAACAAACAATTTTCACCAATTTAAATTTATCCTGTGGCTCCCTCTCTACTAACATCTTTGGGGGCCGTGATTTGACGACTAGGAACAGCACTTCACGCGAAGAAATATATCATTTACCAAAATATGCTTTGGCAGAGTACCACACCCAGTAATGGGTAAAAGGCGTGATGATATATTTATTTATTTATGTAAATCTCACTAGCTTCAACATAAATTTGAAAATTACGCTGTGCTAGAATGATTTGAATTAACTATAAGCTACTGTAATTAGGATGAAGTTCCTGTTGTGCATAAAAACACAATTTTGTGTTCTCATTTCCACAGTCCGATACGTTACCAAGGAGCTATTTATTCACAAAAATAACGTTATACAAACTATAATAATTATAGCAACCATTTTTTAATTAACAAAATGACTGTAATTATTTTTCTATCAAAACCACAAATCAAAAACATTCAAAATTGCTAATATGTATGTTTACATCCAAACTAATAATTTTATTCAAACGAAAAATAAAAATAACGTTATATAATTATTATTTCTTCCAAAGAAACGAAGCAAAAAAGTTACAGTTACCAAAATTGTCATTCCATCTACCATCTGTTTTCTACCAACCAAATAGACAAAAATATCACTAAAAATTACTATAAAAACCTTAACATCACAAATTAAAAATCAACTCGCATTCAGCGAAGACTCATCACATTGTTCTTGTTCATTTTTTCTTTCGTTTTACCGTTAAGTCATATAAAATGAATTTTTTCATTGTCTGCGCTAATTTAGTGTACCGTTACGGTAGGTTCTGCGACGTCCTGTATACGCTAAGCAGTGTTATTATTTTCTATCGTTAGTCTTCCGTCTTTTGTGACCCTTGTGCAGCGTGGAAGGAATGGGTCAAAGGTTAACTACCTGTAAGAGGAGGACTCGAGAGTTAAAGATGTAAAGAAAAGAGATTTGAATGAGATTGCGACTGGGAAATAGTTTTTTTTTTTGGGTTATTGTTTGTTTTTATGAGTTTTTTTTTTATTTTCTTGGAAGATTTTAGTGCTTTGTTCAAGATGAAATACAAATAGATGAAAATTTATAAAAATGTAACGTATAAAAAATTGTACATCATTATTTTTATTTATTATATGTTTTATTGTTGAGTTCGAATAGAATACATATTAATGAGGTATAGATCATTATATATATATATATATATATATATATACAGGGTGTTTCAGATCACTCGTACCTCTCGAATATCTCGCGAACAACAAAACGGATTGAGAAACAAAAAAATACGTCCAAAATATTTTTAAAAGTTCTATTGAATAACACCAAACCCCCAGGGGGTGAGGGGGGACACTTCGAAATTTTAAATGGGAACCCCCAGTTTTTATTGCAGATTCGGATTCAGTGATGTACAATATCAAGCTTTTATCCAAAAAAATTTTAAATAAAATTTACATTATTCCATAAATTATTACTTAATCACCACAAATCAGGGTTCGTAAATATCATGATATTTATAATAAATATCAAAATATCTGATATATAGGATATATATCAGATAAATATCACTTTTTGGATATTTATTTTTTAATTTTAGTTTTTGTACACATTTATTATCACAATAGGAAATACAAAATAAATTATTACTCCTAAATAAAAAATTAACATAGGTAATGAAAAAAAGTAAATATACATTGAATGGATACACAAATATTATATAGTACTAAGAATAGTAAGAATATTTAAATAATCTTATATCCTAAATAGGGGCAAATCATCATCTTCTGATGAACTTCCTGAACATAGCGTTGCAGATAGACTCACTTGGCCAAATCCAATCTAAATTAGTTTTTTTTTTTGTAGTTTCTTTTTGGTTTAAATATTTAAACCTACCGAGACGATAACGTAATTGAGATTGGACAACAGAATTTATGAAAGTAATAATGAGAGGTATACTGTATTTATTATAGACTATTTGATATTTTTATATAATGGATATATATATCTTCGAACCCTGTTTATAAGTTAACTGAAGCACGAGAAAATTAATGCCGTTGACCGCGTTTTCATATCACATTTAGTTTTCGAGATATAGCCTCGGAAAAGTAGAAAAACTGAAAAATTCGAAAAATTTCACTTTTCCGGAGGCTATATCTCAAAAACTAAACAAGATATGGAAATACGCTCAACGGCGTTGAATTCCCCGTGTCCGAATTGACTTGTAAGCAAATTTTCATACAATTTTATGCAATTTAATATTTTTAATTATTTCCTAAGGGGTACCCCTTTGGTTTTTTCAGATTTTAATTCAATTTTACCAAAAATCCTTAATCGTAGGATTATTAAAACGAAAATTTACATACATATGTATTTTGACCCACTGAATCCAGTGGTACTATCTTCAAATGCATATGACTTCTGGTTTTCGAGAAAATGTTAAAAAAACCGCGTTTTGCGATTTTTTGGCGGAAAATTGAAAAAAAATAAAAATCGCTGAAACTATGTTTATAAGTTAACTGAAGCACGAGAAAATTAATGCCGTTGAGCGCGTTTTCATATCACATTTAGTTTTCGAGATATAGCCTCGGAAAAGTAGAAAAACTGAAAAATTCGAATAATTTCACTTTTCCGGAGGTTATATCTCAAAAACTAAACAAGATATGGAAATGCGCTCAACGGCGTTGAATTCCCCGTGTCCGAATTGACTTGTAAGCAAATTTTCATACAATTTTATGCAATTTAATATTTTTAATTATTTCCTTTGGTTTTTTCAGATTTTAATTCAATTTTACCAAAAATCCTTAATCGTAGGATTATTAAAACGAAAATTTACATACATATGTATTTTGACCCACTGAATCCAGTGGTACTATCTTCAAATGCATATGACTTCTGGTTTTCGAGAAAATGTTAAAAAACAGCTTTTTGCGATTTTTTTGGCGGAAAATTGAAAAAAAATAAAAATCGCTGAAACTATGTTTATAAGTTAACTTAAGCACGAGAAAGTTAATGCCGTTGACCGCGTTTTCATATCACATTTAGTTTTCGAGATATAGCCTCGGAAATGTAGAAAAACTGAAAAATTCGAAAAACTTCACTTCGCCGGAGGGTATATCTCAAAAACTATTTGATATTTTTATATAATGGATATATATCATTGCAAAAATATGACGATATATATCAAAATAAATATCATGATATATATCGATCGATATATATCTTCGAACCCTGCCTCAAATTGATTAATTATCTACATTATTTTGGTAAATCCGAAATTAATTATTTCTTTCACCTCCGTTTAATAGTAGAGGGGGGTGGGGCATCAATATGATTAACCCTAAATTTACAATTTTCAAAAGGTTAACACGGCTTTAATTTATTTTTCAAATCTGACCTTGAAAATCCTCTGAAATAGGAAAAAACTGTTTTTTTGCGATTGTAGCACCACCTTTCGCGGATCGAAAAAAAATGTTGGATAAAAGCTTAATTTTTTGCATCACTGAATCCAAATCTACAAAAAATACTGGAGGTTCCCATTTAAAATTTTGAAGTGACCCCACCCCTCTCCCCGGGGGTGGGAGGAACTTTCATTTGGTGTCATTTAATAGAACATTTAAAAATATTTTGGACGTATTTTTTTGTTTCTCAATCCGTTTTGTTGTTCGCAAAATAATCGGGGGGTATGGGTGGTCTGAAACACCCTATATATATTACAATGGGGTAGGTGGCTCAGTGGTATCGAGTCGACCTGTGGATCTTGAGAACCTTGGTTCGATCCTCACAGCAAACAATTTTCACCAATTTAAATTACCCCTGTGGCTCTCCCACCATTAACATCTTTGGGGGCCGTGATTTGACGACTGGTAACCGCACTTCACGCGAAGAAATATATCACTTACCGCGGACTGCTACGGCAGAATAACACACCCAGTAATGGGTAAAAGGCGTGATGATATATTTATTTAATTTAATTTAATGTAATGTTTTCATTTTTATTACAATACTTAAGATAATATAATAGTAGTATCTTGTTTCAAAAAGATCTGACTTCATGTGCCAAGTTCAGACCCAATGAGGCGCGTGATTCATTGAAAAATACTTGCTTATTATTGGTCAATTTTAAATATGTTTGAGAATTTTAAAATAGTACAAATTTTTTGTGATAAATTTAGTTGAATGTCGCTGTTTTTAAATTGTAACAATTTTATTTGATCTGGTTATAATTCTATAAATAAATATATCATCACGCTTTCTACCTGTTACTGGGTGTGGCACTCTGCCGTAACAGATCTCGGTAAGTGATATATTTATGCGCATGAAGCACGGTTAGCAGGCGGCAAGTCCGAAAGATGTTGGTGAAGGGGTGGCCACAGGGGTAGTTTTAACGTGATGAAAATTGTTTGTCATATTTTTTGAGTTATTTATATTTATTATTATTTAATCCTGTTTTTTTTTGTTATCACAAAATAACCCTATTCATGTTAAAAATATCATTTTTGTAACACATGCACAAGAAACACGTTCTTATTCCCTAATTTTAGAGAGAGAAACACTGCTTTTCTCCCTAGGTAGCATGTTTCTCTCCCTAGAGACTACGATTATTAGCTGTTTGCGGCGTTTTCTTTGTAACTAGTTACGCAACCCATATTTGACATTTGTCCCGATAAGATGGTAATTTTTGTACACATGTTACGAAAAGTATAATATACTTCACGGGAGGGCGCGATTATCCCTTGTGTGAAGCTGGCAAACCGAGACGTAAGCGAGGGCCGAAGGCTCGAGTTGAAGTCGCGGGAATAATCGCTTGTTTCCCTCCCTTGATGCATAACATACTAATAAAATTTCATTGTAATATATGATGTTAAAAAAAGTAGACAAACACATGAAACAAAAACTGAAACTCAAGATCTAGACAGACAGTAAAGAAAAGAAAAGAAAAGAAAAGAAATGTGATATGTATGCCGCAAGGTTGAAGAATGTAGGGGGTAAACCACGTGTTTTGTTTTTTGCAGGACTCATCGCAGGAATCTGTGTTTCTTGCCTCCTGCCGAGATCAGGAATCTATCTTTAGAATTTATAACTTACATCTGACTTCACATGCAAGAATTTTCATATATCATTTAATGTTGCGTAGATGTTTATTCAAAGAAAGAATAAATTATTATAAATTATATTAGTATGGAGTAGGTGGCTCAGTGGTATCGAGTCGGCCTGTGTATCTTGAGAACCCTAGTTCGATTCCCATTTTGACGTTTAGGATTAATTAATGTGACATCTAATGTCTCCATGACAACAATGTATGTAATATAATTACTATCAAATCTGGTATTCTCTGACCAGCAATTGACAGCTGGTTGGCAATAGAAACCAAACAAACGTTCTAACTTTTTCTGCGATTTATTGGGATTCGCATTGCATTTCTCAAGAGACTATTCCAGTACACCAGTTAGCTTCCTCAAGCGGGATAAATATGAATAATTGCTCAATTGGAACATTACATATAAATTTTGTTAAAGAATAGAAGTATTGTTTCTAAGCAAAAAAATAAAGTGACAAATTTTATTAAATTGTGAACCTTTCTTCTATCAAAAAATCTGATGTGGACACTACATGACTTCCTTGTACGCGTATTAAACTATAGATATTTGATAGATTTAACTGTCGGTTCTCGTTGAAACATTTTAATTTAATTTTACTATAGATATTTTTTAATTGCACATATTTGACATTAAATCTTTTATGTTTTGTTCTAATCCATAGCAAACCTAATTTTTGTTTTAAATCAAAAAATATATAATATTTAAATTTAGATATCTCGTTTATGCAAAAAGCTAATTTAAAAATTCTTAATGTGTTAGACGCAGAATTTAATTCTCTAAAACTTTTATTTGCAGCATTTATTTCTAAAATTTTCAAGGAAAACTTGTAGCAGCTTCATGTAATGTGCCACTTCCGGTTAGTCTATTTTAACCAAAATCTATTATGTTATTTCCATTGATATAGTAGTCTTATATACCAAATTTGGAAAGTTTTAAATTATATTTGAATATAGTTTTTCATGAAAATCTATTATAGGCTTCAAGTAAAGTACCACTTCCGGTAGTTGTATAATGACCAAAAAGGGAGGTGCACAACTAGATGTTATAACAGTCCTAAATATAAAGTTTCAATTTTCTATGGCTTACCGTTTTTGAGTTATGCGAGATACATTCGTACGTACGTACAGACGGCACGACGAAATTAGTCAAAATGGATTCAGGGAGGGCCAAAACACCTAGTTCCGTTGAAATCTGAGAACCGAAAATTTTCGCGATTACAATACTTCCTTTACTTCGTACAAGGAAGTAAAAACACTCATTTCGCGTGTTGATAGTTGTCATGTAAATTTTAACTTTATATGACAGTTTTCGAAAAATGAAATTTTACAAACAATACCCTCATAGTTTCTCTCCATCGCCCCTTACCTCTTTAAAGAGGCAAGGGGAAAGTACAGTGGTCTCAGAACTAGTGAGTCATGCCTTCAAAGGTCAAAAACCGCTTCGTGTTTTCTGATCGCTCAGCGAGCTTATACGCTCGCTTTACGAGCAGTACGACATGTCGTTGCCGTAGTGTGAGTGCGAGAGTTCCTCGTCTGCATCAAGAACAAGTGCCCGCACCGTCGAGTTGTATTGTATGTGCGACAAGTCAAGCAATACAAATGAATTTTAAGAACGTGCTAGGTAGATAATGAATGCTGGTGCACGGACATCATAACAATCATTTATATGATAATGCAGATTTGGTTGAAATTAATTGGTCATTGTTTATGGTGTTTTTACGTTTTTTTTTTGCACATACGCAAATTAAATTAATATAAAGGGCAGTGGTCTTAATCTTTTCGATACCCTGTCGCCTTTTAATAAACATGAAAATTGTAAGATACTAATTAACAACCAATAGAAACATTGTATCGAGTCGGTCTGTGGATCTTGAGAACCCTGGTTCGATCTCCACAGTCGACAAACAATTAAATCTACCCCTGTGGCTCCTCCTCCACTAACATCTTTGGGGGCCGTGATTTGATGGCTGGTAACCCGTAGAAATATATCACTTACCGAGATTTGCTTACGGCAGAGTGCCACACCCAGTAATGGGTAAAAGGCGTGATGATATATTTATTTATTTTAGAAACATTGGATCGAGTCGTCCTATGGATCTTGAGAACCCTGGTTCGATCCCCACAGTCGACAAACAATTAAATCTACCCCTGTGGCTCCCCCTCCACTAACATCTTTGAGGGCCGTGATTTGACGGCTGGTAACCGCACTTCACACGTAGAAATATATCACTTACCGAGATCTGCTTACGGCAAAGTGCCACACCCAGTAATGGGTAAAAGGTGTGATGATATATTTATTTATTTTAGAAACATTGTATCGAGTCGGCCTGTGGATCTTGAGAACTCGGGTTCGATCTCCACAGCCGACAAACAATTTTCACCAATTTAAATCTACCCCTGTGGCTCCCCCACCACTAACATCTTTAAGGGCGTGATTTGACGGCTGGTAACCGCACTTCACACGTAGAAATATATCACTTACCGAGATTTGCTTACGGCAGAGTGCCTCACCCAGTAATGGGTAAAAGGTGTGATGATATATTTATTTATTTTAGAAACATTGTATCGAGTCGGCCTGTGGATCTTGAGAACCCTAGTTCGATCTCCACAGCCGACAAACTATTTTTACCAATTTAAATCTACCCCTGTGGCTCTCCCTCCACTAACATCTTTGAGGGCCGTGATTTGACGGCTGGTAACCGCACTTCACACGTAGAAATATATCACTTACCGAGATCTGCTTACGGCAAAGTGCCACACCCAGTAATGGGTAAAAGATGTGATGAAATATTTATTTATTTTAGAACATTGTATCTAGTCGGCCTGTGGATCTTGAGAACTCTGGTTCGATCCCCACAGCCGACAAACAATTAAATCTACCCCTGTGGCTCCTCCTCCACTAACATCTTTGGGGGCTGTGATTTGACGGCTGGGAACCGCACAGCGCGCATAAATATATCAGTTACCGAGATCTGCTTACGGCAGAGTGCCACACCCAGTAATGGCTAAAAGGCGTGATGATATATTTATTTATTTTTATTTAGAAACATTGTAAGCATTGTTACCAAGATAATACAAAAAGTTTGGAAATTTTCATGTTTTGATTTAAATAAACATAATTAATAAGTGGATTTTGTCATGTAAAAAATGTCAGTTTGACATTTAAAATAGTATGTTATGCATCAAGGGAGGGAAACAAGCGATAATCGTGCCCTGCCGTGAAGCATATTATACTTTTCGTAACAAGTGTACAAAAATTACCGTCTTTCAGGACAAATGTTAAATATGGGCTGCGTAACTAGTTACCTAGGAAACGCCACAAACAGCTAATAATCGTAGTCTCTAGGGAGAGAAACATGCTACCTAGGGAGAGAAACATTCTACCTAGTTAGAGAACGTGTTTCTTGTGCATGTGTTACGAAAATGGTTATTATTGTCTATTTAATTTATTTGACACAAGTTGCCATGGATATATTATTCTATAATAACTTGACCATTTTAAGAATAAATAAATATCATCACGCCTTTTACGCATTACTGGGTGTGGCACTCTGCCTTAGCAGATCTCGATAAGTGATATATTTTTTCGCGTAACTAACTATTTGTGTAAAAATGTACATCTTCTAATTCTGCGATTTCGCTAATAAATACATAACTCACAAAGTGCATGAATTCCGGAAGCAACTTGGAAATGAAATTAGTCACGTAAACTCCCAAAGTTAAATCTATGTTGCTGACATTTTAGTTATTTTTATTTCGTCAAGATGGCAATAACATAAACATGCGTTGAGAATGTTTGCTATGCTATGCCATGCACCACCGTTCGCCGCAACAATTCGAATGGTTTTCGCTGTATTTTTAGACCAAATTGATCTAATTTATAGCTTCACTCAATTGTTTTTATTGTTAGATGAGAAACAAATGAGAGATATTTATATCTCTCATTTGTTTTATTCAGGGTTCGTAAATATCATGATATTTATAATAAATATCAAAATATCTGATATATAGGATATATATCAGATAAATATCACTTTTTGGATATTTATTTTTTAATTTTAGTTTTTGTACACATTTAGAAAAACTGAAAAATTCGAAAAATTTCACTTTTCCGGAGGCTATATCTCAAAAACTAAACAAGATATGGAAATGCGCTCAACGGCGTTGAATTCCCCGTGTCCGAATTAACTTATAAGCAAATTTTCATACAATTTTAAGCAATTTAATATTTTTAATTATTTCCTAAGGGGTACCCCTTTGGTTTTTTCAGATTTTAATTCAATTTTCCCAAAAATCCTTAATCGTAGGATTATTAAAACGGAAATTTACATACATATGTATTTTGACCCACTGAATCCAATGGAAAAATGTTCAAATGCATATGACTTCTGGTTTTCGAGAAAATGTTAAAAAACCGCTTTTTGCGATTTTTTTGGCGGAAAATTGAAAAAATATAAAAATCGCTGAAACTATGTTTATAAGTTAACTGAAGCACGAGAAAATTAATGCCGTTGAGCGCGTTTTCATATCACATTTAGTTTTTGAGATATAGCCTCGGAAAAGTAGAAAAACTGAAAAATTCGACAAATTTCACTTTTCCGGAGGCTATATCTCAAAAACTAAACAAGATATGGAAATGCGCTCAACGGCGTTGAATTCCCCGTGTTCGAATTGACTTATAAGCAAATTTTCATACAATTTTATGCAATTTAATATTTTTAATTATTTCCTAAGGGGTATCCCTTTGGTTTTTTCAGATTTTAATTCAATTTTCCCAAAAATCCTTAATCGTAGGATTATTAAAACGAAAATTTACATACATATGTATTTTGACCCACTGAATCCAGTGGTGCAATCTTCAAATGCATATGACTTCTGGTTTTCGAGAAAATGTTAAAAAAACCGCTTTTTGCGATTTTTTTGGCGGAAAATTGAAAAAAAAATAAAAATCGCTGAAACTATGTTTATAAGTTAACTGAAGCACGAGAAAGTTAATGCCGTTGAGCGCGTTTTCATATCACATTTAGTTTTCGAGATATAGCCTCGGAATAGTAGAAAAACTGAAAAATTCGAAAAATTTCACTTTTCCGGAGGCTATATCTCAAAAACTATTTCATATTTTTATATAATGGATATATATCATTGCAAAAATATGACGATATATATCAAAATAAATATCATGATATATATCGATTGATATATATCTTCGAACCCTGGTTTTATTACACAGGATGTGGTCCAAAATCGAAAGACATGCACTTAGAGATTTTATCATTTCATTCCGCGGATCAAGATATATAATAATGTCCGTCAGTACGGTGGTGTGGATAGCAATATGGAATTCGAATCCGGAGTTCGAATCGCACTCAAGCTAAAAATTATATGAACTATCACACTGCGGACCCTGTACTGTAATTGGGATTAAATTCCTGTTGTCTACAGAGTAACATAAATAAATAAATAAATATGTATGTTATAATGTTCGCGCGGTGGCCGAGCGTGTTAAGGCACATCTCTTAACATACTGTGACGGGTGACGAGCCAAGGTTCGTCAGTTCGAATCCGCCTGTCGACAATGTGTAATTTGTCGTAAAATATAAAAATACAGTTACATGTATTTATCACACTCGGACGCTATAAGCTAGTCACTTATACACTTTAAATAAAGTAGCATTTGACTACGAAAACCGGCAGTACGGCAGTGTAAAAACTGCGGCTTGGTGTGTCCGGTAAGCCCAGGCCCGATTTGGGCTGTAGTGCCACAGATGATGATGAAGATGATAATGTTCGTACAAGATAGAATTTTACAGTCAACAGTCTAAAATTAGCACAAAATCGAAAAAAAACCTAAGACATTTTCAAATAAATAATTATTTTAAAATTGCTTATAAGTCAATTCAGACACAAGGAATTCAATGTCGTTAAGCGCATCTTCATATCTTGTTTGGTTTGTAAGATATAGAAACCGGCATTCTGCCGTAGCAGATCTCGGTAAGTGATACACTTTTTCGCGTGAAGTGCGGATACCAGCCGTAAAATCATCTCCCCCAAAATTGTTAGTGGAGGGGGAGCCATAGGGGTAGATTTAATTGTTTGTCGGCTGTGGGGATCGAACCAAGGTTCTCAAGATCCACAGGCCGACTCGATACCACTGAGCCACCATTTATGTATGGAGTGTATTGTATTCGTGTAGAATAGTAAGCTATTTTTTAAGAAAACATACTTTATGACTAAATAATTGTTTTAGCCTTGAGGTTAATGTGTTACTTAAAAATTTCATTTTTTTATTTCTTATTCTGTATTTAAAGTAATTACGTGCTACAGAACATTCCGGGTTATTTATGCATGCGAGAACAATGACTTCTTCAGTAAATTAAACCTTTATATACAGGGTGTTTCACAACTTATGGCACTTAATTTATCCCATTTAGTAGGTGGCTCAGTGGTATCGAGTCGGCATGTGGATTGATGAGAAATCGGCTTCGTTTCTCACAGCCGACAATTTGCATCATATAAAAACTACCCCTATCTTTGAGGGCCGTGATTAAACGGCTTGTAACTGCACTTCACGCGAAGAAATATATCACTTACCGAGATCTGCTACGACAGAGTGCCACACTCAGTAATGGGTAGAAGCCGTGATGATATATTTATTTTAGTACTAAGCGTATTGATTATGACAGAAAGATTTTTTCAAAATTCGCAAAATTAATTGTACTTTACATAAAATAAACATTTTTAGTACCGCTGGTTTGACAGTATTTTCTTAATATTGTAATAATAAAATTATAATTATAAACATTACAATTTATTTATTGTACATCAGATAAATACCTGTTACTAATTAGTATATTAATTGCACTTTATATGAAATAAACATTTTAAGTACCGCTGATTTGACAGTTTTTTATTAATATAGTATTAATAAAATTATAGTTATAAACAGCACAATTTATTTATTGTACAATATCAGATAAATGCTTGTTACTAATTATTATATTAATTGCACTTTACATGAAATAAACATTTTTAGTACCTCTAGTTTGACAGTTTTTTTAAATATAGTAATAATAAAATTATAATTATTTGGGGTAGATGGCTCAGTGGTATCGAGTCGGCCTGTGGATCTTGAGAACCCTGGTTCGATCCCCACAGTCGACAAACAATTTTCACCAATTTAAAAATTTACCCCTGTGGCTCCCTCTCCACTAATATCTTTGAGGGCCGTGATTTGACGGCTGGTAACCGCATTTCACGCGACAAAATATATCACTTACCGAGATCTGCTTAGGCAGAGTGCCACACCCAGTAATGGGTAAAAGGCGTGATGATATATTTATTTTATTTATAATTATACACACCACAACTTATTTATTGTACATCAGATAAATGCCTGGTACTAATTAGTATGTTAATTGTAGTTTACATGAATAAACATTTTTAGTACCTCTGGTCTGGACAGTTTTTTAAAATATAATAATATTAAAATCATAATTATAAACAGCACAACTTATTTATTGTTCATCAGATTAATGTCTGTTATTAATTAGTACATTAATTGCACATTACATGAAATAAACATTTTTAGTACCTCTGGTTTGGACAGTTTTTTTAATATAGTAATACTAAAATTATAATTATAAACACCACAACTTATTTATAGTACAACATCAGATAAATGGCAGTTTCTAATTAGTATATTATTTACTTTCTGTTTGTATACAAAACCGACAACATTTATTATACATTACTTTTATCTAGTTCAGTGATAAAAATAATCAATAGACATTAATAAATGACAAAGAAAACCATGGTAATGTGAATAAACAGAAATGAATAGCATTGCGTGATTATAAAAGATTAAATAGAATAGGTAACTTATAAAAACGGTCGACAGTCCTCAATTACAGCTAAACTCGGTTTCGAAGAAATAAATTAAAAAATTAAAACATTGTTATCATGACAGCGTAATCTAACCAACTCGCAGACTATATGTGATGATAATATCGTATTTATTATGTACAAAAATGTCCTAGTAAATATTAAATAAGCAGTAATTTTACTTATCTAGAATTGCTCAATATATTTTGAGTTTGCTTCAATAAAATTTAATATATCTCGTCACAGAAAACATGAGGTATATTCATTAGTTATTTGTGTATCTAGGCCGGGAAATAATTGTTTGTATGGTACAAATAAAAAATGTATGGGGTAGGTGGCTCAGAGGTATCGAGTCGGCCTGTGGATATTGAGAACCCTGGTTCGAACTCCACAGCCGGCAAACATTTTCACCAATTTAAAAAATCTACCCCTGTGGCTCCTCCTCCACTAATATCTTTGGAGGCCGTGATTTGACGACTGATAATCGCACTTCACGCGAGGAAACATATCACTTGCCGAGACCTGCTTAGGCAGAGTGCCACACCCAGTGATGGGTAAAATGCGTGATGATATATTTATATTTTATATTAAATAAAAAATGTATGTATAACTCGTGAAGAAATGTCTCACTTTTTTGACTTGATATACAGGGTGTTTCTATACCTCTGCACGAAACTTTAATGACATGTATAATTTGATATACTGATTATCAGGGTTCGTAAATATCATGATATTTATAATAAATATCAAAATATCTGATATATAGGATATATATCAGATAAATATCACTTTTTGGATATTTATTTTTTAATTTTAGTTTTTGTACACATTTAGAAAAACTGAAAAATTCGAAAAATTTCACTTCTCCGGAGGCTATATCTCAAAAACTAAACAAGATATGGAAATGCATATGACTTCAAATGCATATAACTTCTGGTTTTCGAGAAAATGTTAAAAAACCGCTTTTTGCGATTTTTTTGGCGGAAAATTGAAAAAAAATAAAAATCGCTGAAACTATGTTTATATGTTAACTGAAGCACGAGAAAATTAATGCCGTTGAGCGCGTTTTCATATCACATTTAGTTTTCGAGATATAGCCTCGGAAAAGTAGAAAAACTGAAAAATACGAAAAATTTCACTTCTCCGGAGGCTATATCACAAAAACTATTTGATATTTTTATATAATGGATATATATCATTGCAAAAATATGACGATATATATCAAAATAAATATCATGATATATATCGATCGATATATATCTTCGAACCCTGCTGATTATAGAACAAAAATAATTATTTTGAAATTCGCAAAAATTAGAGTATTTCATTCCTAGCGAACATTTTTAGTGTCACTGGTTTAATAGTACATTTAATTATTTTTAATTATGTTAGTAATGAAATAAAAGTATAAACAGTGCCTACAAATAATCGTTTATTAATTAGTTATTATGTAGGTATCTGGTGTAATGCCCTATTTTTTATTAAATGTACTATTAAACCAGTGACACTAAAAATGTTCGCTAGGAATGAAATGCCATAATTGTTGCGAATTTCAAACAAATTCTTTTTGTATTATAATCAGTATATCAAATTATATGTCATTAAAGTTTCGTGCAGAGGTATAGAAACACTCTGTATAAATATTCGTGTTTTATTTGAAATGTTATATAGCAGAAAATTGCAAACATTTTTGATGTTGAAACTGTAATTTTTTTTCTTAATATATAAATATTATTTTAAGCTTTTTAGTTTAAAGTGATATTTACATTAAAAACAAAAAATATCTTACAATTAATTTGTAGAAAACAATAAATAAATCATAAGAGAAAGTCAAGAAAATTCTTCAAAAAAACAAAACAACAGTGATCGTCATCTGTTAACGTTGAAACAACTGATCATCAGTGAAAGCGCGGCGCCGGCTCAAAATTTAAAAATCGGATCAAGTTAGTTTAGACCATTAACTTTCCAATAGAAATGACTACAAAATGAAATCGATATAATTAGTACTAAGAATACTAATAAATTGATAATATGAGTGGAGTGGTACTAGTGCTCACTTG
This sequence comes from Pterostichus niger, assembly GCA_947425015.1. NCBI lineage: Eukaryota > Metazoa > Arthropoda > Insecta > Coleoptera > Carabidae > Pterostichus > Pterostichus niger. Next base: position 1,993,353 of record OX380343.1, read on the forward strand.
CAGTTGTTTTACTAAAGCGTTCTTCAACTGTTGTTCACTTTCTTTGAGTGGTGTAACTGTAGAGTGTAGACAGGCGGTTAAGAAATAGTTCGATGGGATCGAATTACTAATGATTTAAATCCTGTTTTAGTTGTGCAACTTGTTGCAAAAAACTTTTTTCTCTTTTTACAAATTTTGCAATGACTTTTAGTACTCTAATTTGAATACATATTGACTACGATTACATGCAAGACAAAAATGTACTTTTTCTATGATTGCTATGAGAAGTTGACAATTACGCTCTTATTTGTCATCGTAAAGTTGACGTTTTCTGTGGAACAATCGAAAAATATCTTTTTTGCGCGTCTCCAATGGCAACGCGCGAAAACGACGTTAAATGCGCGCTTATTTCAATAGTACAAACAAAACAGAAACTTGTCATATTGACAATTGACAGAATGAATTTATTTTGTAGTATGTATTCGTTTTTAAAGCGTCCCCAAAAAAGGTTCTAGCTACGCCACTGGAAATAGTGCCACCATTTAGAAAAACAACCATAAATAACCAAAGAAAATGAGATTAGAATATAGCAGTAAACATAGCTATAGTTTCTCCTATTAAGGAAGTTGTTCTATTAAATTCATTTTGGGAAATTTTCTTTCAAGAGAAATTATATTTATTTATAATTTCCTAAATTAGTTTTTAAGGATATGGAACTCTGTTTTTGCATAACATTTTTAACAGGATACATTAAATTTAATTGTTTAAATATATTTAAATACTACTTTTCAAAATGGGATCTGCAACTTCACCCTAAAGAATATATATATTTGTTTTATTAAACTCCGTATAAAATGAAAACAATGTATTGTTTTAGAAAGTCTTAATTGTTACTTATTAAGCCGTAATAGTTTCACAACGAAATAAAATAATAGTACATTGTAATACTAGTGAGGAAAGGGTTTAATTTCAAAACGAGTACGAATGTTGGAGCACGAGCGATACAGAGTTTTGCAATGGCCCTTTTCCACATATGTTACTTTTACAACATTAAACGTGAAAATTATATTTTTACGTTTGCGATACAAGAAATTTAATAATTATTTAATATAAATCAAAGGAGTTGTATTTGCAAACGCACATCACATTTCCTTGGTCACCATGTCAAATGACATTTCCCTCACTCAATTTAGTTGTGATAGTAACCATTTCCCTCACTAGTGAAGAAAGTTAATTACTTTTCGTAATACATGCACAAGAAACACGTTCTTATTCCCTAATTTTAGAGAGAGAAACACTGCTTTTCTCCCCTAGGTAGTATAGTTTCTCTCCCTAGGTAGCATGTTTCTCTCCCTAGAGAGATGTTTCTCTCCCTAGAGAGATGTTTCTCTCCCTAGAGACTACGATTATTAGCTGTTTGCGGCGTTTTCTAGGTAACTAGTTACGCAACCCATATTTGACATTTGTCCCGATAAGACAGTAATTTTTGTGCACTTGTTACGAAAAGTATAATATGCTTCACGGGAGGGCGCGATTATCCCTTGTGTAAAATTGGCAAACCTCGACTTCAGTTCGAGCCTTTGACCCTCGCTTACGTTTCGGTTTGCCAACTTCACACGCGGGAATAATCGCTTGTTTCCCTCCCTTGATGCATAACATACTATTCATTACTAGTGAAAAAACGTTACTATCACAACTAAATTGCGCGAAGGAAATATTATTTCCACAAGTAATGCTAAAATAAAATAATTTTTGTTTGTCCGTAAGGAAATAGGTGAACCATAGTAAAATTTTGGACTAATGATTAGCACTTATCAGCACGCCTTATCATGGGAAAGACGCATGATTCACAAGCAAAATAAATACAAGTGTGTTTAAACAGCTTGGCGCAGTGGAAAAAGTGAAAATCACGATGCAAAATGTCATCCTAAAATGTCAAACGCATTATACAAAGAATCCATTTTATTACAAAACGATAATAATCTCCAAGAATATCGATTTCAAATTGCGAAATTTCTTATTAAATTCATTAAAAATCAACCGACTCCATTTACTAAATTACAACGTAGAACAAATGAAATACGATTCAACTAAATAAAACACTGTCACGAGTCACGATGTTTCAATGCTCATTTGTTGAAATAATCAATAGATACGATATTAAACAAAGGAACATAGAAATTTCCGTAATAAATTCTTTTAAACAAAATAACACGTTAGTAAATTGTAGCTTAAAATAAATGAAAAACATTCAACAAATTAAAGAACTGTCATGACTCAGATGTTTCGATATTGTTATTGAAATAATTAATAATTACGTCATTTAATAAAGAAACATTAAAATTTTATGAATTTCTTTAGGACTGGTTTTACCATCTTTGGATATAGTTCAGGATATTTATCGGCAGGATAATAAAAAAAAATAACGCATCAAAAAATGGCATTCAAAATTATTATTACCATTTGTACTATAATTTCGACGTGATATTTTTTATTTATTTATGAAACGACCGACCTTTAATACACTTTAGTTGAGAACAAATGAAAAAATAAATAAAACACTGTCGTGTGATGTGAAGTATCGATGCTCAATTGTTAAAATAATTTATAGTTACGTCATTAAATAAAGAATTATAGAATGTTATTAATAAATTCATAAATTAGAACAAATGAAAATCGATTTAACTGAATAAAACACTGTCTCCAATCACAATGTTTCGATGTTCAGTTGTTGACATTATAATCAATACGTCATTAAACATCGAAACATCAATAAAAACAAGTGAAAAATGGCTATAAATAGAGCGACCTCAATATTGGAAACCAAAACATATATTATTGAATTTAATTTCAATTTTTAGACACATTTTATATTTAATTGACAGTAAAGACGTCTTTAATTAAAATTAAAACTAAACAACAGTTAATTATTCTACAAAAGATAATTCTGATTAAGAAGTAAAGTTATTGAACTGGCATTAACAGTTATTTTTAATTACATTTCGATATTTTGACCGTTAATACGGTTTTTGATAAGAAAGCAACATATATCATACAATGGAATTAATGTTTAATTTTATTGCTTAACAATAAAACGTTAATAATAATTTTAAGTAAAATATAAACATATGAATAGGTTATTTAAAATTTGAAGGTTAGCTATTGTTTAATTTTAAACAATAAATTTCAAAAGAATGTTGATGTTAAATATTTAGTTAATAAATAATTTGCACAAGAATAGCGTAAATGTTGCAATATATTTTATATACTTCAAAAACTAATTTGTTATTTGAAGGACATTATTTTCGCATTTTGCTGCGCTTAATAACATGTAAATTTATTTTGATTTGTTACTCTGCACAAAAGGAACTTAATCCTAATTACAATACAGAGTGTGAATAATGCCAGGAATTGCGCCAACATTTATTTCAAATACTTTTCTTTAAAGTTAATCAGGAAAGTAATAGTGGTGGAAAACTTTGTTTTTTACGATTGCTATGAAAAGTTGACAATTACGCTTTCATTTGTCATCGTAAAGTTGACGTTTTCTGTGGAACAATAGAAAAATATCTCCAATGGCAACGCACGAGAAAGATAATAAATGCGCGCTTATTTCAATAGTTACCAGGGATACAAACAAAACAGAAACTTGTCATATTGACAGTTGACAGAACGAATTTATTTTCAGTACGTATACGTTTTTTAATAATTTAAAATGCAATCGCAGAAAAAATTATGTATGTATCACGAGCGTAAAGTATCTTTATTGCAGCTTTCGCCTTCGGCTCGCGCTGCAATTACCGTGTTCGAGTAACAAAGAATCACTTTACACTCTTAATACATAAATAACTATTTGAAATGTTCAATTAATGGTTTCCCTAATTATTTTACATTAAAAAAGTTATATAGTTTATTCCAAAACATAACTAAATATATCATCACGCCTTTTACCCATTACTGGGTATGGGCACTTTGCCGTAGCAAATCTCTGGTCGTGAAAATAATAAATTATTTATTTAAATATTTAATTTTAAAATGCTTGCATAAAATGACATATTTATTTTGTTAGTTATGTCATATATCGGAAAAGCAAATATAAATAAAAATAATATTAAAAATATTTCCTGCTTTAAGAAAGGAAGTTAAAAAGCGTTTCCTATTTTGCAAATGATGAAATTGCAAGTATTACATACATTATTGTTAATTTAATTAAGAATACAATTAAATGAAAACAATGTAAGCAACGTAATGCACTTGTAACATGTAACTAATGATAATTATAAGATAATGAGCCATTGTTTTAAGTAACTTGCATGGAATATGTATAAACAAAATCGTATTATTTATTTTTGCTTTTAAATAACTTATACGAGTAATAGTAATTTAAATATAAATAAATAAATATATCATCACCTCTTTTACCCATCACTGAGTGTGGCATTCTACCGTAGCAGATCTCGATAAGTGATATATTTCTTAGTGGATATGGGAATCGAACCCGGGTTTGCAAATCTACATGCCGACTCGATATCACTGAGCCAACCACTCCATTTTTATAACAAATAAAATATATCATCACACCTTTTACCCATTATTGGGAATGGCACTCTGCTGTACCATATCTCGATAAGTGATATATTTCTTCGCGTGAAGTGCAGACATATTATGGCCCTCAAAGACATTATTGGTGGGAGAGCCACAAGGGTACTTTTAAGTTGTGAAAATTGTTTGTCGCCTGTGGGAATCGAACCCAGGTTCCGGTCCGGAGATCCCAAGTTCGAATCTCACTCAAGCTAAACATTATATAAACTAGCACACTGCGGCTCGGTGAGTGCGGACCCTGTACTGTAATTGGAATTAAGTTCCTGTTGTACAGCGTAACATAAATAAATAAATTGAAATATTTATTAAAGGTAATAAAAATAGAGGAAAAATTTAAATAAAATTAGTTTTGAATCACAGGCGACCGTAGCTTAATTAATTAAAGCAAATGACTCGTTTTTAAGGACCCTAGTTCAAATCCTGGCTGTATCCCAATTTGTCTCTGTACAATTTAATTTAATTTAGATTACAACAAAGACAAAATTAATTGTCATCCATACACTTGGTGAAACTAGGTTTAATAAAAAATATTAAATAAACACTTGGCAAAGTCTCACAAAATTCAGCCTCCGAGTCACCTTATGAGGGCATCGTCAGAGGCTGGCCAGCACAGTTAGTAACCATAGACGCGTTTCGCTCTTATTAGAGCTCATCAGTATGGTATAACTCACTTCTTCACCTAGAACAAAGTTCACGTGAAGAAGCTGGTGACGAAGAACTGTGCCAGTAGAGAATAAGATCTCTAACAAACGGTCTATGATTTTTTAAATTTAGATTAATTATTTACTTTAAAAATATTAATTAAATGCTAAATAAATATTTGTGTGGCCATAAAAATCAAATTCTTCAACGCATGGAGTTTCCCTAACCTCAATTTCTGATTTCTCCAAAAAATTTAAAAACTGTTTAAAACTTATAACAATGGAATGTTATTATTTATCATATTTTACGGCAACTTTCTTTCTATTTTCAATGACTTTTACTTTTCGTGAATTTCGCGATTGTCGCATCGCGTGCAACATTTTGACAACCATTCGTAAGGTTACGAAACTGAACTTTTCGTTTTCCTACTCCTTCCTTGCGGTTGATTTCCGGTTACCAACACCGTAGTCACTTGTTTTATCGTCACTTCTCATCGACAACAGTCTGAGCAGTTCGGCAACCGAACACCAGTTCAGTTCTGTTTGACATCGTTGCTTCCATACTTTCAGTAGTTCAGTGTTGAATAGATGGCAGTTCGTTGAGTTGTGTCTGGAGTATATGTTAGTTTGAGATTGATTTGTGAAAATTTGCAACTGGTGTTTGTGTTGTAAAAGTGAATAATTATTTGTGTAACGATTTTGAAGTTTTAGTTTTGAAGGAATCATGCTTATTTGTGATACTATATCGGAGAAAGCATCGGTAATTTTTTTGTTTTTCTTGTGTTTTAATAATAAGTGAAGTTTTGTTTGTAATTATTGATGATTGATGTGCTGTATATTTGATCGTGTTTTGTTTTAAGTTGATTAATGGTTTACCGGAAATGAATGTTTGTGGAACACGATTAAAGCAGTTGGAATGAAAGACATATGTTTTTTTTAAGAGTATTTTTGTTTCTTTTTATATACGCCGTGAGAATTGTAAATTTGTTTTAAAATTTTGATTGATAATTTAGAAAACATTAGTTATTTTGACAGTAAGATTTAGTAGTAATGCTTGTACTAGTTACTAGCGATTTACATTTAGCAACAGTGATCGCTAACTAAAAGTTATTAATTTTACAAACAGTTTCGTAAAACTTAACAAATCCATGCTAATTAACACGATGTTTAACTCATTTTTTTGTATCTCACTGATTTAGAAATAAAGTTAATAAAAATAAATATATCATCACGCTTTTTATCCATTACTGGGTGTGACTTCCTGTCGTATCAGATCTCAGTAATATATTTATGCACATGAAGTGCAGTTACCAGCCGTCAAATCACGGTTCCTAAAGATGTTAGTAGAGAAGTCACAGAGGTAATTTATTTGTCGGTTGTGGGAATCGAACTCGGGTACTTAGCAAAAGCTAAATAAAAAATAAATATTGTTGTGTGTGGCACTCTGCTTAGCAGATCTCTGCATCCAGTTCAGGTACCATCCGTCAAATCACGCCCCCCTTTTCCCTTATCAAAAATACGAAAATTAGAGGCTCCTCTATTTCCATCGAAGAGCTCATCGATGAAACGAACGTATGTCATTTCACTTGTATCTTTTGTGTCTCATTTCACGTTAGCATATTTTTGAAATTTAGTTTTTCTTTCTCAATTTTAGAAGCTTTTATTGTTTGTCAATGAAGGGTGCGTTCTGTTGTTTTATCGAAGAACTCATTGATGCTCATCGACGCTCATCAACCAGTGTGCCATAGGCATTAAAGATGATATTAGAAATTGAGTAATTTTTTCTACTCCCGTTATTAAAACATCATTTAACGTACTGGTTTCCATGGCGCTAAATAGCATCTTAATCACATGTTGATAAATATTAAGCACGGGGTGAAGTTAGCTTCAAGCAACTGCCATTGTAACTTTTTATATAATTCATAAAACTTTACATTTTTTGTTGTTGTTGTCTCAATTTGCGATCGTAGAAAAAGTATAGTATGTGACTCATTTTATAAACTCTGTAGATACTCGTTTTTTTATAAACTCATAACTCAAGAGACGTTTATAAAACTTGTTACATAATATACTATCAAAAAATCTGTTTATGAAATATTAAAAGTGTTCTAAATGTATCGATTATCGGTAATTTGATCATATTGAAACTTGATCGCTTTGCAATTGATCTCAATGAAAATGAATCGACAAGAAAACAAACTTGCTGATAATAAAATAACATAATTGCGTTAGTATTCTATTGATGGACAGTGAAATAGACTTTTTTTATTTTTTTGTAATTATGTTTATTTCTACGAATTAAAATTCAGGAAGTGAAATGAAGTACTATAATCAGCTAACGGCCGCTAAATAATCACATTCATACAAGATATATTAAAAAAAAAAACATAAATTGTTAATAAAAACTATCGCATGAAAACAGTAAACAATTTTACCTGAAACTGACAGGAAAATAAACATTTGCCTGATCTTTAAGACTTAGGAAAGCTTTACTTTGCATGCCTAGTCAGGAAAATAACATATTGCCTGCCTAGGCAGGTAATAAGAAACGTGAGTGTCTAGTTACTTAGCAACATCAAATACTGACTGAATATGTAAGTCAAATATTTCTTTTAATTTAAATTAATTTAAAATATGTATGATTTGTTTATAAGTTTCAGGTAAAATGTTATACGTAACACGTCAGTAAAGCATCGTACAGGATTCGTAAGCTATCTACTCGTCCTGTAATTGAACGCTTTCCTAACGTTTTACTTAAATAACTATTATTATCCGGAAAAGAAGTGGTAGTCATCATCAAGGTTTAAAAATGATTTTTCCATATTTAAAATTTCGAGGTTAAAATCTAAAACATGTATTTTTAACAAAATCTCGTGACTAGGAACTTGGATTATTTTTATAAGGAAATAAATTTAAGTGCTTCTTTAAACTAATTATAAATGATACTTAAATAAATTTTGACTTGCTACACAAATTTATAAAATTGCTTCTTTAATAGTATTCATTAAAAAAATAGTATAATTTTGTTATTAAGATCCAGTTTAATGAGTTTAGTTTATGGAGCATGATTTTATCTGATTTAGAATATAAAATAAATATATCATCACGCCTTATATGGATTACAATTTTAAATTTAGTTTAAATAAACGAATATTTGACAGCAATACCAAAAAAAAAAATTGTGTGTGCAAATAATTATTACCCAAATATGTTAAAAGATGGCTCAGTGGTATCAAGTCAGCCTGTGGATCCTGAGAACTCTGGTTCAATCCCCACAGGTGACAAACAATTTTCACCAATTTAAAACTACCCCTGTGGCTCCCCCT